>SCLG01000004.1:530616-548579 GCA_004367875.1 Oikopleura albicans
AATACTAATATAGTAATACTAAAATCCACTTCTTATTTATAAAATTTTATTTCTTTCAATAATTTATTTAGTAAAAAATGCCAATCATTTCGGCAAAGATGAGAAAACCTATTGGCCGGTCCAAAAAAAAAAAAATTTTTTTTTTTCTAAATAAATTTATTTTTATATTGAAAAGTGTTAAAACCTCTTTAACCGTTTGAGTACTAAAGTACAAATTAACATTTCCGGTAATCTCATTGGCTAAAATTATAAGACTATCAGACACAAAAAAGTGAAAACTCCAATTCCGGGTCGCCTTCTCATTTTCCGGGTCGAAAGTGGACTTTGAGTGAAAATCGCAAACCGACCCGGAATTGGAGTACCCTCTGTATTATATACAATACGCGTGGTAATTAGTATTACAATACAAGTAGTAATATAATAGGGAATATATTCATTCCCTGCTCACAAAGCAATACAATTAGAACCTTATAGCCATAAGTTATGGCCCATAACTCCTTGTACAACCGCCCCTGTGGGCATTGTAAAATGTTATGGTCAAGTCATTTTTTCGATCTTGATTTAATTCATTAATGATCTAATATCGAACTCCTAGGTGGGTACAAATGTACATTTAGTAAGCGCATGACTATTACAAAACTTACGTAAATCCCATACGGGATTGGCCTTGTCTAGCTAAAGTCGGATCTGCAATAAAATCACCAAGGTTATTAGCAATCGCTAAAAATGTCAGACCCATTATAACAGTTGGAATGTGCCACATAATGCCCAGGGTTGTCAGAATGTTGACGACTTCATTCGCTTCGACAAAAATCCACAATATTCCGGTAAAAAATCCAATCCATGGGAAAAATGACCAATATTTCGGGGGTCTTTGGAGNTTGGAGAAATTAGCCCATATTTCATCTTTTAAGATCCTTATTATAAGAACTTGTTTTTTTTCGAAATGTTCCTTTAACTGGGATAAATTAATTGTGTGCCCATAAGTTATGGACCGTAACTTGATTTTGTGTTTGGGCAGCCAACCTAGACACATTGGAAATTGTCCGTGCACGATTTTTGGCTAGACTTGGAGCTGGAGAGGCAGGAACTTCTTCATACGGATTAATTATTTCATTTTTTGTTGGAGCATTAATTGATTCCACATTCAGAGTTGTCGAATTGGCACCTTTGTCATCAGCCGCATTATCGTGCGATTCATATGCCTCGTTTTCAATTTCAGCAGCATTTTTTGTATCAGTTTCTGTTTGTCTTTTTGGATCATCCTGAAATCAAGTTTTAATGTCATTAATTGCATACAAGCGTTTTTGGTTATAAGGTCAGCCATTTTCAAGTCAGTTTTTTCCACATTAATGTTTTTGGGCGAAGACCCAACCCCACCCGCTGGCACATTTTTACTATAGAAATCCATATTAGTCTTTGTTTTCTAGCCTAACTTTCGAATATTAGTCATTAATTTGTTAGGGACTGTAATCAAATTTAATCAAATAGGGACTAACCTTCAAATAATATGATGTTCGACTTTTTTTCCTACCAATGTCATCGAATGCTGGAGGATTTTTCTTTTCGTAGTATTTATTGCCACCCACCACAACGCAGACATAAGTAGCGTTCAAAGGGATTTTTCAGTGGAAAAAAATGTTAAAAAATTAGGTCCATTCATAACAAAAATTATATTGTTCGTTTGTGTGTTATTAATTTCGGGACATTTTTTTTATTTTGGCTCAAAGTCCCTCTCATCACCAAATATGAATTTTGTCTCATTTTTATCCCGAAAAAAGTCACGGAAAATGACTTTTTGACCTGAAATTGGATTAAAATCCTTTTTTTTCGAATAAAAAGCGCCCGGGAATNCCGTATGGGGACGCTCAGACTGCCAGGCTTTGGGCAATTTGCCTATGATTTGTAACGCTATTATGACGTCACCGTGGCAGTCAGAGCGTCCCCATGCGGTATTACTTAACATTTATAAACATTCTTTTTTGTTAAACTTTGAATTTGATAAAAACTGTTAAAAATCCCTTAACATAGGCGATCAAGAATCCAAGAGCGTCGTACCAAAAGATGCCGTTTCGGCAGTGCGGTGCCAACGTACAAACATCGCCTTCGCATTCCATTTCGTCACATTTGGGATCTAGTTATGAACTTAACGTTTACGAAACAATTTTAAGATAACAAAATTAAAAAAGTGTACATTAAAAATGTTCAAATAAAATTTTCAGACATAGACAGTCGCCAAAATTTACTTTAAGCCTTTCATAACAAAAAATATTTTCATAGTCAAACAAAAGATTTTTGTGAAGAGTTATTTGGGCACTTTTATATCATGCAACCTGAAATTTATAGAACAAATATAGTCCCATACCCAAATAAGTTGCTCATAGTCTAAAAATTGAAGCCACTATTCATTTATTTTTTCTGCTCAAGGTCACGACCGTTCATGCACTTCAAATATTTGTGACTCCGTTTAAATTTGCGCATAAATAAGAATAAAAATTAACTACTTTTACAAGGTCAAATTCAATATTTACCTGCACGAAGCCAAAAGATGCCAAACAACCAGGATACGGCAGCCATATAAGTAGTACAATCCCGATAAAAGGGTCTACGAGACGGTCTAAAGGGATTTATGATACTTATTACGGCCACCAAAACCGACATAACCATCATACCACCGCCCAAAAATGAGCCAAACACCATCGCGGATTGCTCGGCATCTTTTTTGGAAAAGGCAGCTAAAGTAGGGTTTGCAAGCTACAAATTTAAAAAATGAAAATTTCGTTTCCATATATACAATTTGTACAGGGGTCTAGTTATAAGGTCACAAGGTGTGACCGTTATAAGGTCAAGTCATCTTTTTTGCACTAAGATCAAGTCATTTTTTTTTCAAGATAAATCATGTCTTTTTTTGGGTTTAAATTTAGAACTCGTCATATACGTTTAGAACGACAGGGGTAAACACGGGTAATAAATTTTTTTATAGAAATCTTATCTTTTTTCTTGCACTAAGGTCAAGTCATTTTTTGGGGCTTGACCTTATAACCAGACCCCCCTGTAGGTGTTAACCTTTAACCACTAGACGGGTATTTTACCATCGGGTATCTTACAAAGATTTGGTTATCTCAACACTTTTGGACCAAAAGTTATAGTCTATACGGGCGCCTGGAAAGGTCTAAATTCTGAAAAAGTGGAAAATGGCGGAAAAGGTCAAAACCTGAAAATGGAATTCGACCTTTTCAGTTTTTCAACCTATTCAAGCTGCACCGCTTTACGGTATAGAGGTTTGGAATTATTTTATCAAACGGAGTGAATACGATTTGAAAACCATTTGGAATATCGATTCTGTTACCATTGTGAAAAATATGTATTCAATGTCACTTTGAAAACCCTAAACAAAGGATGCGGCAATATCGGGTCCAGCATTACCAATTGCGACAATTGTAACACCCGCCAGTTCTTCACTCATCCCCAGAGCAATTGACATCCACTGTACAACCGGTACAAAAAAACCATCTGCTGTTGCTGCCAAGAGTAAAAACAGCCACATAAGAAGTGCAAAAAAAGTGATTTCGATCCCTGGAATCCAGAGATTTTCGTTTGCGGCATAACCACAAAATGCAACGTCTAGTAAATACAGAGTATTACTCAAATTATTTATACATATACTCAGCGTTTTACATGAATTTCTGCCCTTCTTTCGTATTTTCTAGATAGCTAAAGTCGAGTTTTTTTCCACGCGTCAAACACTCGAATATTGCCTTATAGAAAATGCGGTAGAAAAGACGGCGGAAATTTATGTAAAACGCCGAGTAGTAATAACAAAAAATATTTTTTCGTATACTTGATAATTTTAAGCGCTTTAAAATAATGATAATTTATCTGTTACATAACTACTTTATTAATTAGAAATTTTGAGGAAAAATCCATCACAAATTACCAGCTTGTGTCATAAGTTGATTGTAAGATTACATTTATATTGAATTTTACATCATCTCAATAACAAAAATTCACCATTTCAGTTTTACTTCCGGTCATCGGAACTTTCATGTTCATTTTGGTCTAATACACAGGGTGCGCAGTTATCTTACGAAAATTGCCGCTCGTACGCTTATCTTGCGACTTTTCAGAATTTTGTTTTTCGGGATTTATAATAAGTATATTATATGAACTTAGCAGTTATCTTGCGAAAAAAAACGCTTATATTGCGACTTTTCAAGGACCAAGTTCGCAAGATAACTGCGCACACTGTGTATTGAACACTGCGAAGTTGTAAAAATATTTTTTGATCAATGAAACAACCATCTATCACGAAAAGTTTTAAGGGTACTTAAAAACTTTTCCCGCCTAAAGTATTTTGCAACTCATATTCGCGTACAAACCTATATAATCTACGAATCCATCCTCTAGTGTATCCTCACAGGGCTCAACCTGCCATGAGAAGTTACACCAACAGTGTTGCTTGTACAGCGAGTAGTCGTTACAATCAGATGTCTCATGAAAATCGTTATAAATTTCATCTGGTAGGATTAAGGGACAATCGAGCAACTCAGTCATTTATGGCCCTTTTTTGATTTTGCCCCTCTTAAACATGGACTAGTCGAATAAGATGATATTCTAAATGTCACGTATATTTGTGGATAATTTCAATGTTTGAAAAGACTACTCGTTATTCTGATTTTAATTTATGTCTAATGCGAGGGGTCATAGTTTTAGAGGCTTTGACATCTAACTTTGTCAAAGTTCAGAAAGCAGAACTAAGTTACGCGAAACAGAACAAAAAATTGATTTTGCAAGTGGACCAAATTGATTATCAAAAAGGGGTCAAAAAAGTCGACAGTATGAAGTTTATTAATTGTCACGACAGTACTGTTTTTTCACCATTTATATTAAAGTTGCAAAAAGTATAACAAGAAACTCCAATTGACTTTCTATTCGTAACACAGTACATACGGTAACCCATTAACCGGCACCCCATTAACCGGTAGTTTGCCGTTAACCGGCAGTTTTTTGGTCGAAAATTTTCCAGCAAAAACGCCCACGCATGTACCCGAATAACGTTTTTTCGGGAGTTTAAATCAATGAGCAATTTTCGTGCCGGTTAATGAGTTACCCTGTGTATATACAAAAAATACTAATACAAGTAAGTGCTTGCAACTTCGTGGTTTCCGTCAAACAATGACACCATTTTTTTAATTGAACGGTTTCTGTAAACTGTAACATTTATTGAATAGTAAATACAAATGTTAATACTGTAGTCATTGAACTGATTCATCGTAGGTGAGACAGTCCAGGTCAGGTTCAGGAATATTCAGGGATGCCTTTGAACCTTCATTTAACTGCAACAAATTTTGATTGCGCAAAATTCTTCTGATTGCGTAATCCATTTGCTCGAGTTTAGATTCCATAGATTCCAGCTTTACAGTAACGGTTTCATTAATGCTTTCAATTGATTGGCCTTCGTTTGCTTGATTACTTTTTGGCATGTTATAACATATGACAAAAAATGACATTAATGTATTAATCGTATAAGTGGTTCTCTAATAATATAATTTTTCGATAAAATCGAGGTAAAAAAACGATCTTGGATGGTCATTTTCTAGTAGTTTAAAAAAAAACATTTTTGGGGTCATTTGTCCACCTAGGTGGACAGCAGTGGTTTTTTGACAAAATGAAAAAATCGGGGCGGGCAAATCTTCTAAAAAGAAGAATGCACTAAAAATTTTGAAAAAAAGTGTATAGAAAGTGGCTAAATATGCTGACAACTTTTTAGGTCAAAAAGTGGTCAAAAATCAAAAAAAAGTAAAAATTTTTGCAGATGTGATTAGTTTTTAGAGGTCTATCGATCTGCAAAATTAGTTTTTTGATTTGGGGAGGTCGAAAAAAGTTGTTCTTTGATTTTGAGAACCACCAATATAAAAAAACACGATCTTTCGACCTCTATGAAACAAAAAAATGTTTAAAATCACTTATTTGTTTACAAAGTTTAAGTAAACGTGTAAATATTTTATTTGATACACGCAACGTAAGTACTGTATCTAATTGTTTTCGTAAAGGGGCCGGTAAGTATGTATAAATGTTTCCTAAACGTGAATTTTTCTCGGTCAGCTAACCAGTTTGCAATTTTAGTATGTCTCATGAGAAATTCTCTTGATCTTGGCAAATAATGCTTGTGTAGAATGTTTTTGAAACGGATAAATGAGCCATATTCGTCAGAGGTTACAATCTTCAGTTGTAGAACATTGTATTCAAATGATTTTGTATTGTAACTTAGGTGAGGCATCTTATTGTTCCCATTGTTTGAATGATTCAAGAAAGGCCGAACGCGGCAATTAGCAACAAGTTTCATCTGATAGCGAGCTAAAGGGTTTGAAAAAAAAAACAGTGTTTTTGGTTCACTCTCTATGGGGTTATGTAGCCGGGAATTATGTCGAGAAAATGTCGCTTTTTATCTCGCGAAATGGCTACATAAACCTGTAAGGAATGTATCGTGTCCTCACCATGACTTATGTGAATTATGCGCTATAAATTTTACCATCTGAAAACAAAGTTATACATGCGCTGTTATCTTGCAACTTACGCATGAAAAAATCCGCAAGATAACGAAGCCAACGAGGACCTCTGCAAGATAACAGCGCAGTGCTTAGCGCACAAAGATAAGAATTCCTGGGAAATTGGCCGAAAAAAACTCCGCAAGATACCGGAGCCAACGGGAAAATTAGCAAGCTAACTGGTGACAAGATAATAGCGCAGGTGGTGAAGTATGTTTAAATGATTAATTCTACATTCAAATCCCTCCCTTTAACATGTTCAGCTTCAGTCATAACACTCGCCACGTCTCCAACAGCCAAACCGGTAAAAACATTCATTAGCACAATATGACAACAAAAAATAACGAAACAAATGAAAGTTATATATAAAAATTCATTTTCGCCAAAGATCCCATGTCCGCTTTCAAGCAAATCATCAATATTAAAGTCACCAGAAATAAGTGCCAGAGTCTTCGGCACGCTGCGAGGCCACCCAAAAGAGTGCTCATTTCCATGAAGTAGCATTAAAATGGAACCTTACTAAGGATACTATCCGTAAGGATTAATCAGTAATTAATAATTCTGTTGTGTGCCTTAGAATTTAGAGACTAGCTGGTTAACAAAATTGTATAATAAGTCTAAAGTCATCATAACCGATCCTATGATGATTTTTTTCGGGCGTATTACCCGTTACATGACAGAGCAGACCCGTCAAACGGAACTGAAAGGGTATTCGAAATCATTTATACAGTGAAGTTTACAACGTACCTTCTCAAGATTCCACGGCCTTTTGGAGAAAACTTTTTCGTATTACTTAAAGTTATAAAGTATAGAATAGCATTTGGTAGAGACCACAAATTCATTAAAAATTACCACGAAAAACGTTTGCTTTTGGAAAGACCGCGGAAGCGTTTCAACATAGGGTGTTAAAGCTATGCAGGTAATCGTGATGCAGGTAATCGTGATGTATAACAAATTAGCCCAAAAGCTGTACCGATCCAGTTTCATGAAAATCGGCAGAGCGTTTCTAGTATACCGTGTCGGTATATTTTAACTCCCTCTAACCGATGCGAAAATAATAATACATGTAATTGAAAACACATGCAAAAGAAGTAGTTTAATTTTTGGTAGATTTTCATCTCTACCGTCAAAAATGTTTTGTCGTTTACTTGTAACAGCGAACGAAAGTAAAAAAGTATAGATTTTTTTTATAAAAATTGGTGTTTTTTTATGTCGAATTTTCTACTTAATTACAATAGAAAATAAACTCGAACATTTTTTAGATTAACGTAAATTTGCTGGAATAATTCTGTACCAGGGTTGTTTTCCGTTTTTAAAAATCTCGATCCGTCTGGCTCTTATCAACGATGAAAGTCGATTTGGTAGTGAACTACCTGATCGGGTAGAGGGAGTTAAGATTATATAAAGACCAATTTTTTGAAATTGGGATGCCCCTCCTTTTTCCCCTCTTTATAAATGCCGTAAAATATTGATGGCTGAATAATTGAATTAATGTCCGTTCCTGTTCCACAAATGAAAAACAACAAAATATGTAACAGAGAAAACGCAGTTGTAAACACACGATGTATCAATATAATTTTTGTACCACCATCAAGCCGTATAATCATAGTGAGAATTGAGAACCATGCCTGAAATAGGGCCAATAGGCCACAATACCAATTGCCAGTAATTAAAAATGCCAAGGTTGTTCCAATATGAAAAATTTCACTTCCATAATAGCACGCGTGACCCAGATAATGATGATCAAAGTACGAAATTCGTGAATGAGAAAATTGATAAATCATGGTTATGATTCGTACGCCAAAAGAAGTAAAAGCCGAAATTCTCCATCTCATACACGAATCACCTAATTGTATAATTAATTGGCAGCAATGTTAATTGGCTGTAACTTATTTTAAACCATTTATTGCATTGGACTCACAAACCGCAAATAATTATTAACAGCTACCCAAAATGAGCATGACATTTTGGGTAGCTAGCCATTTTTTGTCTTTATGTCAAAAAATAGAAGAAACTTAAATTTTTTTTCACATAATGTTCTAAATTTTAGATTGATTTAGTCCCGAAAAAACGGCTAAAAACTACCTAAATACTAATTTTTAGTGTAATCTAAAAAGAAACGGACTCGGCGTAATTGGGTCTTTTATGGCTGGGCTGGGCTCGCTATCGCTGGGCTGGGCTCGCTATCGCTTAAATTTGTGTTCCAAATTGAAGCCAAATCGAGCGAGCCAATTGTGCCGAGCCTTGCTCGAAAACCTGATTATAAGCCAGCCAAAAAGTTCATTCAATTTATCACGGGTTAAAATTGAAATAGCCTGTGATCAGATTTTTTACTCACTTTTGCAAAAATCAAGATCGTCTCCGTCCGTTTTTGGCAGGATCTTCCATGGAGGTTCAATTTTGAAAGCAAATGCATTTAGGCATAATACGAATACAC
Source organism: Oikopleura albicans (assembly GCA_004367875.1). NCBI lineage: Eukaryota > Metazoa > Chordata > Appendicularia > Copelata > Oikopleuridae > Oikopleura > Oikopleura albicans. Next base: position 539,602 of record SCLG01000004.1, read on the forward strand.
AATAAATTACAAGATTTGCAATAATACTTACTAACAAATAATCTGTGCGAAATTTAAAGGTTATATATTGTTTGATGAAGGGGTGTTCATAAAGTTCTTCTGCATGACTTTCCAAAATCGCTGATAAAGGATTTAGTCGAATTTCATCCGTTTTGGATAACTCTTCGACATTGAGCTTCTTCTTATTTTTTCTGACGAAGGGTTGAATGATTATTCATTTCACTTTTGCAAAATCTCACAAAGTTTCGTTTGGGTCAAACGGTTTGGCTATATTTAATATAGCTGTAGTGCCTTTTATGAGTTTATTGATTTGTTTTCCGCGTATTGCGGCGCAACTCGTAACCGCTCATGCGTGTTACTGTGAGCCAAAAAATTAGTACCAACATTATTCTTCCGTATGCATCCGCGAGGATGACTGCCAATAAAACCAAATAAAATATTACAATTTTATGAAGTCTTTTTCTCTACATATTTTGGTGACTGTATGCGATAAAGAATCCTGCCGCTAAAAGAGATTATGGAGTAAAAAAACCTATAAAAGGGAGCAACGGTAAACGATAATCAGCGAGCAATGATGTTCTAGTGAAAAACAATTTTGTAGACAAAGACTTGCTTACAATGGTTAATTGGTGGAGGAATCCAAGAGACACCTCAAAATCTCTTGTAAAGAAATAAGTANTTCTTATTTTTTCTGACGAAGGGTTGAATGATTATTCATTTCACTTTTGCAAAATCTCACAAAGTTTCGTTTGGGTCAAACGGTTTGGCTATATTTAATATAGCTAAGCAAAAGTAGGTGTCTTTAAATTCGGGTTTCTCCTAAACTAAAAAATGAAACAAAGTTGAAAATATCATTTATTTGGCGTCACCGACCCTAAATTGGCGAAATCGACCCTTATTTGAGGGGCCCTTATTTGGCGGCAACCCCTGTATTAAAAAAGTTCCGTTTGAACGTTCTTGAGCTTTTTTTAATATCGAGAAACTTCCATCAGTGTGACGTTATTAACGTTATTAAAGGATAAAAGTGGATTTAGGCAGTCAGCTGGTCCTTCGGCTAAGGAGAGTTAAGATGTAGTTTCGGTCACAAATTTAGTACAGGAGCACTTATCCTGGAACAAAAATCGTAAATGCAAGATAACGGCCCAAAGGGCGTACTAAGTCAGAATAAAAGTAACCCTGGCTTATCCAATCCTTCAAAGGAATTATGTTATCAAAGAAATCGTAATTCAATTGTATAGTCGACACCCTATTCAACGCAGAAACATCCAATTTGTCGAATGACTGGTCGAATGTCTGACTTGTCAAAAACTTCACCGTCATCATTTTGTAAAATAGTTGCCCGGCGACCTTTGGAAATCGAAAAATTACATCTAGAAGAGGATACGAAATAACACGACGAGCTCCGGCGTTTCCTGGACTTAGACGATATCCCTCTAAATGTTTATGCCAATCGTTTTTTGAAAATAGTCTTATGGTCGTTTTTTTACATTTTCGAAAAGAAAAAAATTGAAGAAAAATCTTTGATAAATATGTGTATTTGTTTGGCTCCAAAAATTAATTTTGAAAATTGTCCTTTTTACAGAGTCTTAGTAAAAATCTCCCTGTAGATTATTGGAGGTCTCGGGTACATAAAATTTGTATTTGTTGAAAAGTTGTTGAAATCTGAAAAGTCGGTCTTTATGGATTACGCACTTTAACCATCTTTTTTTGCTCTCTAGCGCAAAAACTAGAAGTCTTATTATTATTTTTTTGTTTCCAAACGGTTGTATTTCAGGAGAAAAAACTATGTCGGATAGGCACTACCTGAAATCGCAGAAACCTGAAATCGCAGAAACCTGAAAACGCAGAAAATTTTCTGCGTTTTCCGGTTTCTGCGTTTTCAGAGTTGAGAAGTCTCGGAAAACGCAGAAACCTGAAAACGCAGAAACCGGAAAACGCAGAAACCTGAAAACGCAGAACCCTGAAATCGCAGAAAATTTTTAAATCTTCGTTTATTCATATACACCACCTGTACCGTTGGGTCACCTTTTATTGGGTCAAAATTTGGACTAAAAATTTTAAAATGCGAATGAATCCGCCTACGCACTGCGCCGTTATCGGGTAAAACTTTTTGAGTAAAATTTTCCAGACATTCCGCCTACGCCCTGCGCCGTTATCGGGTTAAAATTCTTCCTCAAAATGTTGACCCGATAACAGCGCATGTGGTGTATAACAGTTATTATTTTTTTTAATACGTTTTGAAGACAAATTGGTCAAAAAGGTACTGTAGTGAACAAAAAAGAATAACGACTTATCATTAAAATACAAATAAAAAAAAATCAAGTAAGATTATATTTAATACTTTATATAGTAGATATAAGCCCACCCATCATTTGATACTTAATTGTTCAAAATTTTAATTTAACAGGGTGCGTCGTTATGTTTCAAAAAAAAATCGGAAAATAGTGAAACATAATGAGCCGAGCGGCAAAAAGTTAAACATAACGGCGTAGGGCTTAACATATAAAGATGCATGTATGCATTAAGATAAAATATTTTGTCAATAAAGTGAAATATAATAGCACCGACGAGAAACAATGAAACATAACGGGGTGAAGCATAATGGAACACCCTGTGTGTTTTGAAAAAAATCACGAGATTTGAAAAAAATGATTGAATAAAAATTTTCTGCGTTTTCAGAGTAGAAACCTGAAAACGCAGAAACCTGAAATCGCAGAAATATGAAAACGCAGAAACCTGAAAACGCAGAAAACTTTTCTGCGTTTTCAGGTTTATGCGATTTCAGGTTTCTGCGTTTTCAGGTTTCTGCTATTTCAGGTTTCTGCGATTTCAGGTAGTGCCGTCGGATAGGGTGGTTTTTAGAAGCAAAAAAAAAATTTGATCCCTCGGAAAAATCTGAAATCTCGAATAATGGGTTAGGGCTAAATTTAGTTTAAATTTTATGTTTTTGGTTCTCAGAAAGGCGGTTCGATTTTGAGACACAAAGACAAGATAAAAAATAAAATTATCTTCAAAGTTTCATATGAAACTCAGATAGTAAAAAAACATTACTTCCCAAAAAATAACAACCACCTTTGTAATTTTTCTTCATCGTTCAAATTGATAGCTTCAAGAAACTCTGGGGTATAATTGTAAGCATGACGATCACTTATAACTATTTTATCTTTCCCTTGAATCTCAGCCATGTAAGAAACTATTCTCTGTATTTTTTAATGAGATGCAATTTAGGCACGTACGCAATTAGTACTTATATTTCTGAGGCACTTTGCCGCATAAACACTTACTCTTCTTTAATTTTTCTTTTAGTGTACCCTTTGTTTCTTAAATGAATAATTTAAATTTAAGTTTTATAACATATAAATTGGACAAAACTACTATAAGCATGAAATTATCAGGAAATTCTTAAAGTAAAATATATTTTAGTAAAATATACTTTTATTTTGACTACGGTAGATAACTTTCAAATAATTATAATACTAAATTAGTATTTTGCTATTAATTTTGCTATTATAGCAAAACAAAATGAATGATATAAATTAGATCGATGGATATCAAGGAATTCCACCAAGCCATTCTTGAAATGACGTCAATTGGCAAAAGCCAAACGCAAAAAAAGTGTCACATTGAGCTGTCGACATACTATAGAAACGTACGTATTATATTACGCGGACAAGGGTAAACACGGGTAACATTCAATGGTAGGGTACGGAAGGGTACACTTGTTTTTTCACTCGAAAACCTGCGATTTCACCCCTTACCCGCGGGCAATTACCCTTGCTCAGTGTTTGGTAGGGTAAAAAATTCAATTCCTGCCGACCACTCCTTACGTTTGAAAATAAAAAAAGACGGCTTAAAAAAATTACCTCAAAAAAACGCATATTAATGAGCGAAAAGTGTGCCCTGTGATATTATTTAGCGATAATTTTGCAACCAAACATGTTTTATCATTAAATTGGACATAACAGACGATTATAATAATGAAATAATTTGTTTGATAATATTTTATTTTGATAAAGACTTCGTTTGTTTTTTTCATTATCGTGTTTGATGGAAATTTTGAAACGTCGAAATTTTCTAGATTTATTTCCCCGAATGAACTTGAATTGAATTTATTGTGCTAAGCAAACCCTAATTAGTTAATTAAACGACAAAAAATATGTCTAAGCTCGACTTTCTTGATTTTTACTTTATTTTATAAATAACAAGCCATACGGTATGGTCCATAGTATGGCCCCATACCCGTACCTATTAGGGAAAAATTATTCCGTGTGTTCTATACATATTCTAGAAAAAAAGTTTTATCACGAAGTAGATTAGGGACTCCCTATTAGTCCCTAATCTACATTCCTGTTAAAACTTTTTTTTCTAGAATATGTATAGAACACACGGAATAATTTTTTTTGCACAAATCAGTTTGAGAAGTATCGAGTTCAGAATGCTCCAAGCGTTAAGGAGTTTTTTTACCAAAAACGACTTAGAACGTTATGGAGTAAAATTGGACGAGGAAGTTGGAAGTGGGACATATAGCACAGTCTATCGTGGAACATGGCGTAAATCAACACGAAACAGAATAAGAGTCGCAATAAAAGTGATCGACGAAAAAACGGCATCGGCCGACTTCATTTCGAATTTTTTGCCACGCGAAATTGAAATCTCAAAAAAACTTGAACATAGAAATCTACTTCAAACAATGCTATTTTTCTCGTGGGATGATAGAACGTACATTGTTACTGAGCTTGGCCGTTTTGACCTCTTGCAGTATTTGCGTCTTAAAGGTAAGCTGTTGAAATTATTTTAAACTCTAAAGGCAAGGGTCGCCAACAGCTGAGCCGGCTCTCTTGATAGTTCGACTGAACTGGCCTCGGCTGTTCCCACTGGGCAATCCAGCCGAGGCCAGCTCACTTTAATTTAGTTGTTGGCGAGGCGAGGTCATGCTAGCTCATTTTTATTTTTGAGCTCGAGTCGCCTCGCCACTGGCGACTCGCCAGGTCATTATTTTTTTTCTCGATTATGCCAAACCCTGCTATATTTCCTATATGTAAACCTGAACAGATGGAGGAATCGAACTGGCGGGCAAATTTTTTTCTAAAAAAAGCCCTGAGATGATAGAGCTGCTTTCGGGGATTCCAAAAAAGTGTATAAAAATATACCAATACGTGCGACAGCCTTATATTTGAGATTACTTTTTCATTCGGAAAATTTTTAGGTGCCCTTCGTGAAAGCTTGACACGAAGACTGTTTCACGAATTATGTAGCGGAATTCAATGTATGCACGATCATCAGTTAGTCCATCGTGATATCAAGTGTGAGAATTTGCTAATTACAGGTGAAGGTACCCTGAAAGTAGCCGATTTCGGGTTTGCTCGAAAGTTCGCACCAACTGAGGATGACTTGAGCAGGACGTACTGCGGTTCAACGGCATATACAGCCCCGGAGATATTAAGGGCCCGCGGTGAATATAATCCCATACTTTCGGATACATGGAGTTGTGGCATTATTTTATTCATCATGTTGACGGGTTCAATGCCCTTCAATAAAGGGAATCTCCAAGGCATAATAAAAACCAAATCAGTGAAAGGTAAGTTGGAATACGTTGCGTTTTATAGAAAAATATCTCCAATTGAGCCCTGAATATAATATAATTCTACGGCGCTGGCGTCTGTAACTGAAATACAAGCAACGCCTCATTGGCTCATGTTTTTTTATAGCGCCTCCTATTGGCTAGCGTCCTTTAGCCACGCAAACAACTCACCGCGCTACTTGTAATTATACCCTATTATATTATCCCTGAAGACATTTTTAGTTGTTTTTCCCCTGCCCTATTCGACTAGATTGACGACAGAAGCAAGAAATTTGGTGAATGATATTCTTCAATACAATCCTCAAGATCGGATTCGATTAGGCGAAGTTGTAGCGCAAAGTTTCGATTGGTACAAGAAAAAACATTCAATCGAATCGGAAAATGAAAGCCAAACTCACATTGTACAAAGTCGCACGTCCCGAAAAACTTCTACGCCCGGTGTTAGCTCTAGTTCAAGCAGCTCCAGTTCTTGATATTCTCTCACAAACATGTATTTTAATAAATGTGTGATACGTTCTGTATTTATAGCCATTCTCTTTGAATAGAATAAATAGCGCATAAATTAAGAATAAGTAACTGGTGTTTTTATCACTAAAAACTGAAATTATTAAATCCAGCTACAGACCGATAAATTATCGGCGAAAAGACCTACTTTCGGACCAAAAAATATATCCAAAAAGTTTTCTCTTCCGGTAACCGGAAGTAGAGGTAAATGGCAAGCTGTACCACCAAAAAACACCAAATATTCCATAGAGGCGTAGTTGAGAAAATAACAAAAACCGTAAGCAGTGCTTACTAAGCACGTTTTCCTGATTTTTTGTTGATGAAAGATTGATTTGTTATCTTTTCGTAGAGAACTATTTTATATCGAAAGTTGGTGGATTGGCCAAGTGTGTGATCTAGGGTTATTCAGAAGCATTTTGTGAACGTTTCGCATTTAATTAGATTTGCCATTAAGCTACATTCCGGTAATGACAGGGAGTTAACATGATCAAATGTGGTTTTCAGTAATTTTTCTTTAATAGTGAAGTCTTTATTATAAAGACTTTATAAGGTCACCACAAGTCGTTACGGTCGATGCCATAAAACTGCCACCTAATTTATAAAAATCGGATAAAAAATAAATTTTGTGATTTTGTTGTGTTTTCTTAAAAGGTCTTAGTATGTTTCTTAAAACGTAGTATATTTACTAGTAACACGGTTTTCATGATACAAAATAAAATGAAATGGATTGTTGAATGTCTCGTATTCAAGTTTATATTTTTACTAAGCCATAAACTTGTATTGTTTTTATTAGCTTATACGCAACGTACATAAAATCATAAAGTATCTGACAGGTCCGTAATTCTGATAAGTTTCGCAAAATTAACGTGCAGCCTTATTGTTCAACTTATTTCATACATTTTAAATTAAACAAGACAATTCGCACTGATGATAACATTTATAGAGAAGCTTTTTTGTCTTTCACTATTTTTGCAACTAATGAGCGCAATAATTGAACTGGTCGGCGTGATTTATATGAGTAAAGAGGTTAATATTAGCATGATAACTGCTTGGAGATGGTGGGACCGGCTATTGATTCTATCAACAATGTAAGAAAGTTATTACATTTGCGTAAAAACAATTCTGAATCTTGATGTTTTGAAAACATCTGTTTTGCAAATTATCTACAAACTATCTGTTAATGAGTCAAAAAATTGACTCAAAATACATCTTTTTGGAAAAAAACATTCTGGCCAATTGTAATGCGCTGCCTCCTAGGTAGCTCCGCTTTGCGGGTCCATTCTGTACCCAAAAGAGTAATCGCATCCAATGGAACCCCGCTTCGCGGGCCCGTTCAGTACCCTAATAGTCTATTGGCAATAGGGTAATGGCGTCCTATGGAGCCCCGCTTCGCGGGCCCGTTCTGTACCACAATAGGGCTGCATCACATTACGCGTAAAATGTACTGACCTTAATTGCATTTTTAGAATGATGCTCATTGCAGTTCCAACATTTATATGTGATAAGCGTTCGCGAGCAAAACCAATATGGTGGATTTTACTTTTGTGGATTGTCTTTATTTTGAATTTTAGTTATATTGTTGGATGTGCTACCTGCACCGCCCAATGGTGGTGGATTATTAATCATCATAAATATCCCAAAATACGTATTTTGGCCATATTGACATCAAGCGGAGTTCTTTGTCTTTCGTCTACTATTTGTTACTTGCTCTACATGGAATACATGAAAAATTCCGCTGGCGAATTCACTGTGAAGAAAATTCTACCTATAGATATTTTGAAACTCATCTTTCGTCCCATGTCATTCCCTATATGTAATAACTCCCAGGGTAGGCCAGTACTTTCAGGGGGCACAATTGAATAACTAATAAAATTTCACTTGTGTTTATAATTTTTATATATCAATTCCCCTTGAGAGTTCACAAGAGTGCTATTATACAAAACCTGCCTACAAGAAAACGAGCGAATAAAAATAATTACACAAATAATATGTCATATATTATATGTGCATATGAATTAACTATCGTTTTGTCTTTATCTAGTTTTCAAAGCCTTTTAGAAATACGAGAATTATTGAGATGCACGGTACATTTCTCTTTCTTTTATCTTCTACTCCGGTACTACCGGACCGGTAGTCGTATTGTTTATACGAGAATAAATTTACACTCTTTGGTTACTGGTGTGGGTCGTCAGTTTGTCACCGAGCTTGATGAGGGTCGTATAATAGATACGAGCTAGTACTGCTTTTATCCTACAAGGGAAAATTGCTGGGTGACACTTTTTTCCACACACTAATAGCACAAAGGTAACCACCTTAGTAGGTCACGTCAAATCAGTCTTTTTTTGATAAAATTTTATTGTCCCAAAATAGGGAGTCTATACTGGCGTGGGTTCAATATCTGCATGCCAAACATATTCATATCATTTGTATACTTTTCGTGTTTTTAATGATATTTCAACAATATTTATAAATTCAGCAGATAAAATAATTAATTCAGTTTTGAAACAATTTGTGTTTAGTTTGTCATTTGACGAATATAACTTTGTCGGCGTGAACTGCGTGCGTTTTGTGATATCACTGGATTAACCAGAAACATTCTACGTGCTTCCACAGTTCCATGAACGGCCAAAAATTCCATCATTTGAGTTACAATTGAATGTTCCATTTCATTTGCGGCTTTATACTTCTTGTATGCATGTATATTATTACCAAGTCGATTAAATCCGATTAAATCAGAAACTGTGAGGCCAATGAGAGTTAAAATGAATAGCAGTTTCATATTTGTTAATATCTTATTTTGAAATTATTCGTTAACAGGGGGCCTTTTATGTAAATTGATTATCAAAAAATTGCATCATATTGTGTCAAATTATAAATGAATTTACCTTATATG
>SCLG01000004.1:548987-564227 GCA_004367875.1 Oikopleura albicans
CGACAAATTGATGGCGTACCATATGATTCCAGAATTTAAATAATTAAATATGATTACGAACTTGAATCATGCGCCTTCGAATCATGGGTTTTATTTTTAAATTAATAAATGATTTTGAATTATACACTTATCGTGTCAGCATTTAGTGCACAGGGAGTGCATTTTTTTTCTGCCGGAAATTTCATACATCATATCCCTAACTTATTCCGAACTTCAACGGAGTGTTTCTGTCGAATTTCTTGGCACAAATAACATCAATAATACGAAAGAGTAAAATATAATCATCGTTAGTTATAAACGATAAATGTAGTAAATTTTAATTCACATAATTTAATTGTCTGAAAAAGAATATTGACTGATTTATGTAGAGCAAATATTATATCTTATACCGGTAGTTGAAAAATGTCTGTTACGCGTTATAGTATAGTACCATGTCTCAGAAAATTTTCAATTAAGATATAATTTATGGGCATTTTTTTTTACATTCCGCCAGTTTTTCCGGTCGTCAGACAAGAAATGAAAACTGGAAACTACTTGGAAATTACTTGTTGGACAATAAATTATGATTGTTGTCAAATTGTCTGAATCAGGGTTGCAAATAACGACAAACCGTCGTTTGGCGACACACGACGCGTCGCGACGTTGTCGTTGATCGCCAAACCAAACGAGCGACAAACGCAGTTTTTGAAAAATGACAAAAATTGTTGATCGACAAACGGCGAACGCGACAAACATCAAAAACTCTGGTCTGAATCGGTTATTTTACGAAGAAAAGGTTTATCCGCCGAAATTTTGCCTCTTCTGACCAATTACACAGCTCGAAACTTTTGATTCAAAAGGGGAAACATTTCCATTATGATGTGTTTACGTCGGTCATTATCAACCGGTAGAGGCAAGCGTCCAGTAAAACGCATTATATTCGTTCAGTTTCCAGTTTTGCTTTGTTTTTGTTACACAAGAAAGGAAGTGACCAGCGGAAAAAAAGCAATAAAATCAACTGAGTCCTAAATTAGGCCCCTAAATTAGGGGCCCTAATATAACTATAACTTAATTATTATGATATGCATAACAAAATTTTCAATCGTAGGTCTATATATAAATCATTCAACATTACATTTTGGGCAGTAATATTATGTCTTTTTTGAATAAACCAAAATTTACTGTGGAATCCACAGTGTAGATAAATATAACAAATATTTTCCATTCATATGACTCATATGATATAACTTATATCATATAAGTCTAAAAACTGCCTCATATTAATAACATGATGCAATTTTTAGATAATAAATTTTCTATATCAAGCCAATATTAACGCTGGATTTTATCACAAGATATAAACGAACATGAAATTTGTAGTAATTTTAGCTCTAGTTGGCATTACACTTTCAGATTTAATTGGATTTAACCGGTTGGGTAACAATATCCACTCATACAAGAAGTATACCGGTAAAACGATAAATGAAATTGAAAATTCGCTTTTGACACAAATGATGGACTTTTTGGCTGATTATGGAACTGCTCAGGCACGCAGACAAATGTTACTGTTTAGTACAGCGAAATCACCTAATGTACGACGGTCACAAAGTTATGTCGGACGAATGAGAAACTGAAAAAAAACTCGAAAACCAAAAAGACTTTAAAACTATCTGTTACATTATAGAAATTATTCCATTCTGTTACAATTATATAATAATATACATGATATAATAATGATATGAAAATGCTATAAAAATGTCTTGAATTTAATCAGTATCGAACCCACATAGTGCGAACCTAAAACCATTACCGTCCCATGCCTGATAATGGCTAACCCGTGAATTAAAATTTAGTTTTTTCACGCGTCATTTTCTCCGAGCCAGATACCGAATTATTTTAAAAATTCTAAATAGAAACGTTCTGAAGATTTTTCATAAATAACAATCTTTAGACCATAGAGTATAGCAGCGGAGTTAAATGCTCAAACAAAATCAAATTCATGTTTTATATGTCCCAAAGGTCACAAATGTCCGACTGATGTGTTCACAGTACTTTTTTAATATGTGTTCAAAGGTTAATGAAATGAGAGGTAGACATTCGGGTATTACTCGGGTGTACCAGTACCCGAGACGGGCAGGGAACCGAATTCTAGTGGGGTCATACCAGAGTACCGGTCATCGCTTATTCCCTGAAAAAAAATCTAAATAATGTTATGAAGCCTTTTTATCCTTCAAAACGAATTTTGATTGAATGACGAGAAATTGAAAGAAATTTAATCTAATTAAAATTTTACTGTTAAATAAACAGTTTTTTTTCGTAAATAGTTTTTTTTTATTTTTTGTCGAATAAATTATAAACACTTTCAATTTCCGTCATTCAATTAAAATTGGTCCGCTGGACAGTTGTTTTTCAGAAATGCATATTACATTTTTGACTCGTAAATCATAAATGCTGTCAATTTTTCGTCATTTAATTAAAACTTGATTTCCTCAAGAAAAAAAGCTTCATAATATGACTACATTTGTCAATCAAACATAATGTTGAACAATTTAATGCATGTCGTCTCCATTAGAATATGTTAATTAAATTAACAGCTGCGCGCCTGCTGGGAAATTATGAACACTTTTTTGTAAAATTCCAGTAAGATATTATTGTCATGTTTTGATTGTATGTTTTCGTCATACATTTTATGCCGTGTTGAGTCAAATTTTCGTCAAAAAAGGTCCACGTACGGGAACGGTTTAAAATAGGATGTAAAAAAGAATTGAAAACCGGCGCAGGCTGCCCCCCAGCCGGGCAGTAAATTTGTGCGCGCGGCTTTTTAAATTAATTAAGTTAGAAAAAAAATTTTTCTCTTGTATTTGTATTTAATTTTGGGTCCATATATTACTCAACATTATTTTGGTTACAAAAATTAAGTAATATTATGTCTTTGTTAGGCTAACAAAAATAGTATAAATACGGACCGCTATTTAAAATCAGATACTAAAACATGAAAATTAAATTTATGTTAACTTTCATTGGCGTCATTGGTGCTGATTTGATCGGTTACAACCGCTTAGGCAATAATGTTTTTACACATTCACACATCAGAAGAAAAGCTGGTCCGCTCCCTCTGAAATTACAAATTATAAAGTTTTTGGTTAATCATGGAATGACTGAAAACACTTTCAGGATCAAGTAAGTAAAATAATTATTAAACCTTGGTTGGAAGCTTCGACTGGCGAATTTTTAAAATGATTATATTAGAAAAATTTATACAAACTGTGCATTCATAGAAATTATTTCAAAACTCGCTATCTCTCTGTAATAAACTTTGCTGAAATAATATATTTTGTAAATCATTTATTTGGCACTCTTATTTGATAATCGGGCAAGTTTTGTGCGTATACGTATGTCATTTTATATCGGTAATTAATGGTGTAAATTACCAGAGAATTTCTAAAGAAGCGTAAAAAATCATTTGCCTTGATTGTGAGCAATAGTTAATCGTCCATATAGTCGGAAGATGAGTCTCTCGAGTCTATGGAAGTAAGGTCGGCATTATGATTTTTTTTCGAGTGCGGTTACCCGAGTTTTAAGCTGAAAATTGTTGTCCAACGGTTGGACTCCAAACCGGGAGAAATTTCGGGTTGGAATCTAAGTATCGACCTCTGTCAGTTAACAAGACTTTGGAGAAAAACCTAGATTACCATGGTTTCACTGAGCGGAAATTATCGGAAGACTTCCGACGGAATTACCTCCATTCTCATTTTTTTTTCGAAAAGTTTATGGGTTTCTGCTGTAAGAGTGATGAGTACTGACAAGACCAAAATTAAGAATGTCAATCTGAAACCAATCTGGCTGAATTTAGCGATCTCTTTCCGACCATGATCTAACATTAAAACAATCAAGGCTTGAAACATGTACCGCATTGTACGTAACAAGAAGGTTTTTGGTCAATTTTCCGATCACAGATTTTTCTACAATAGTTTATGGTCTTTGTTGCATAATATGTGAACATCTTCGCATAAACTAGATTCATTATACCCAGAGTTCGGCAAAAGTTGCAAGAAAGTTGACCCAAATCACACCCAATGGACCCGAATTAGACTCAAATTGGATCCTATCGGATCTGCGCAAAAAAAGTGGACCCTATTCTAAAAAATCCGGGTCCAATCGGAGTAGGATAAAAAGTGCCGACTTCTGATTATACCGTGTGAAATTGGCGCAAAATTGACTAGGTAGACTTCGATAAGAAATGAGCTCCTTCTAGAGCGAAAAAATCGCCCACGTCTAATGCTTGAACAAGGTATACAGTTCATGCACCAAAACTTGATACAACCTACCAATAGTAAAATGAGACCGACCAGTGTTCCAAAAACCCCGAAATTTGGCGGTAGCGGTCGTCGCCGGTAGCCTGTAGCGTTCGTCGCATTTTCGGAACACTGAGCCCGACTACCGGTGGCGAAAAAAACTTTCAGCAAAGGTTTCCACTTACGCTTTGGGGTTAAACTGGCCAATTTGGGGTTGAGGCTACTTTTTGGGTCACAAAATGGCCACTTAAACCCTTAAAGTGTGTACAACTGTTGTAACCAAGATAATGTTGAGTAATGTTGGCCCGCAAAATTAAATACAAGAAAAACTTGTATATATTTGTAATTTTATATCAATTTAATTTAAATATTTTTTAGGAGACGAAATGCATTATATTACTCAACATTATGTTTGGTTGCCCGACAAATGGCCTAATAATATGGGCCTTTTTCATCAAATCTAATTTTAATTAAATGACGAGAAGTTGACAGCGTTTATAATTTACGACTCGCATATTATAAGTTATAATTTATAAAACATTTTTTGTAAAAACAACTGTTTATGAAGCACTCTTTTGAATGTGTTTAAATTTTTGTCTTGTAAGTTATAAACCTTGTCGAATTCTCGTCATTTAATTAAAATTCGATTTCATGAAGAAAAAGGGCTTAATGATATTGCTACATTTGTCGGGGTTGGAACTGCCAGCATATGAATATGTTTGGTCAAGTTAATTGTTCCATGATAAAACTTTTATCAATTATCACCTCAAGGCTTAATACAGTCGGGACGGATTATTGATAAATATCTGTTGAACCAATAAATCAACAACAGCAACCATAGTGACAACACATTTGATTTTTCGTAATGTTTTTTGACAAATATCTACTTAATCATCACTACATATTTTAGTCACTATAGTAACTGATAGACAGGTTAACAGCGAAAAAGTAACTTTTTTATAAGTCTTTTAAAATTTGAAAATTTATGAAAACCGATAAAAACGATCAAGTTAAGATGCCTATTTATAAATTCTGTTCTTCTGGTCCAAGGTTATCTCAAAAACCCTTAAAAGGTTCCGACGTCGGTTTTCCTGATTGTGAAATTTTCAAATTTTGATGGACAGACGTTACCTTGGGCCAGTAAAACGTACAGATATAATTCAGATTCAAATTAAAAAAAGTCTAAAAATAATTATTTTCTGTATAATAAACTAACTTACACATGAAAGTAACGCGACAATCAACTTATAAAAAAGTGCACAGCGTAAACATTCGAGCATAAGTGGTAACAATGAAACATTAGAGCGCATCCCATGTATTATACAATTTTTTCGCAACATTAATTTCAGAAATATATATTAAACTTAATCATTTGCGTGGTTAGTCGTTGTCAAAACTTTAGAGGCCAAGTTTCCGGCACAGTTTTTACTATACTGCACGGTCAATAAACGCCATATTTATTTGGCTTTTTTATATTTCCTATCATCAGTTCACAAAAAGAGATTTTAACCACGCTTGTCCCAAAAATTANACGTAAGGATAGGTATCCTAAGTAGCCTCTACGGCCCTTGCTGCGTGCTTGTGCTGCTTCATACCTGCACGGAAAGCACGCGGTTATGGTTGTAACGCTTAACCTAAGGATGTATTCGGTTAAGTCCCACAGTATCCCAATACTAAGCCTAACTTACCCGAGCGAGGCGGCGCGTGAAATGTGGCTTGGTGCCAACATATACTCGCGCCCCGTCGCTCGAGTGTAACCCGAGCGAAGCTTCGCTTCAAGCGTAACTTACTCATCCGCCCGCGCTGCTATGCGTAATAGCCGCGCGCGGTTGAACTGGGCCTTACGTTAATTTCAGAAATATATATTAAACTTAATCATTTGCGTGGTTAGTCGTTGTCAAAACTTTAGAGGCCAAGTTTCCGGCACAGTTTTTACTATACTGCAGGGTCAATAAACGCCATATTTATTTGGCTTTTTTATATTTCCTATCATCAGTTCACAAAAAGAGATTTTAACCACGCTTGTCCCAAAAATTACCGTGTAAGTTTTTCAAGTTTAAAATAGACTTTATAGTGCTGCTTGTCTGATTAGTTTATAAAGTGTATACCGCAGTACAGCCCTTATTCCCACACGTGCATTATTTTACCCTGGAAGGGAATTTACTGGTACCTTTAGTTGTAACTGTGTTACAGTAAAACCCTTTGTTTGCTATTGTACTGTATATATTTAAGGTATTTTTATTTTATACAGTTGGTTACTAAACGAGTTGACACTGTCGTTTCCGATTTTTTCGTCAAAAACTGTCAACTCGTTTGACTTTGTCAACTCGTTAGGTGTCAACTCGTTTAGTAACCAACTGTAATTTGAAAATTCAAATTTGGGTATCTTACCGCAACGCAATTAGTATTAGTAACAGGACGCTCTAACCATGAAGGAGACCTATTTTTAGGGTTTTGTAGCACGTTAAAGTTTAATTACAGTTAAATAAATTGGAATTAATAATTATAGAATTGAGACATTCGTTAGACAGCTATCTTGCTGATTTTGAACAAACGATGAAAAATTTTACTAAAATAATTTGAACGCAGATCTGTAAAAAACACATAAAGTCTACTACCAAGACATTTTTGTCATATTTCATTTAATATTACAATACACAAAATATTGCACGAGTTAAATATATTACAATAAAAACATGTACTATGATTCATAGGCAAATCGTAAACATTTGCAATTATTTACCAATGGTTACCAAGGCGTTATTTATTTTTGCATTTAACTTTGGCCAAATGTTTCCTATACGGTGTATTGCTTAAATAGCCACAAATTAAAATTGGTCGACACTTTTTGGGTAGTTCTTTTTTGCGAAACAAAATCTGATATTCAGGATGGACGAGACGTGTTGGGACGTGGCGAGCGATGCAGTGAACGTCAATTCGACCTGGGGTTTCACGGACATTGTAGGAAAGGGCTATTTCAATTGTCACGGATACTATTTTGTAAGTTTTTTTTAACCCAATCGTATCATGTGTGGAATCAGATTGGGGTCCTGGCTAAGTACTGATCATTTCACGCTCCATTCGCGCGTTGCAAATGTTATGCAGAATGGGGTGAAAATAAAATACACCGGGTGCGCAGTTATCGGGCATCCAGTTGTCGGGCGGGTTTGTGCTGTTATCGGGCACCGTTTGCTGTTATCGGGCGGTTTTTCTCAATATTTTTGGATATATGACCAAATTTCCCGCTCGTGCTGTTATCGGGCGGTTTTTTTTTGCAGATTTTTACCTTATTCCGCTTCCGCCCTGAGCAGTTATCGGGCGCCCGATCAAGGTTTTTTTGTCGCGAAACCCGCCCGATAACTGCGCACCCGGTGTATACGAGTGACTTTTTTTTATTTTTCGAAAACGGGACTTTTTTAATAACTCCGAAATGATAGTAGCAAATATGCGTCAAATGGCGCATACGAGACCACAATAGCCTATAGGAAATTGGTGAAGCATAAATTACAAAATTGAGATTATAGAAACGACATGAAATAGTTCCTATGTAAGGACGATGGGGAGAAGAAGCATGCGGCACAACGGAAATTTGTCACGACTTGTATCTCCTAATGGTATTCGCCGCCGTTCAAGTCACGATCGGCTCAATCCAGCTTCTTGCCTTCTTGGCCAATTTCTTTTTGCGTGGTACAGGCCAGAGAACGAAAAATTTGAAAATTTAATGAAACATTTTTATTATTTTTTTTTTCTAGAGGTGACCAGCAGCACGTCGGACACTACGTAGCAATTTATAAGTTATTTACTCATACGTAGGTTTGTTGGACCTTTTTTGATAAGTTTAAAGAAAGATATTCACGGGTTCGGAAACTACAACGGGTTCGCTGATAATTGATCTCTGTACAGGCTCTAAAGTCGACCCGGAAGAAAACGCCGGAATTGGTGAAGAATCGACAGACGCATCCGGAGGTGCTACCGGTAGCATTTCAATTTTTGGTCTGTTTTCCTTTATCGCCGGTGTCATTGTATTGGTTGTCTATACAACGGGTGCCCACGATTCTACCATCTATAACAGTTTTCAAGCGGCAATCTGGATTGATTTAATAATATTTGCCTTTGTAAGTTATTTTCAATCTGCATTTTCCGAAAAACAGTTTTCCAAACCTGGGACAAATTATCATATGATGACACTTTAACCCCGATGCGCCAGAGCTACACAGGATGGCTCTAAATGGCTCTCATTTTTAACGAGTTCAAAAAACTTCTCGAAATTAGGTTCAATTTGACAAGGTAAATTAAGAAGCAAATTTTGATTTACAAAACTACCACACTTTAATTTTGGAGCAGTCGAACTTTCTGAATTGAGTTCTAAATATAACCGATCGGCATTACAGAATTGTCTTTATATTTATTATACGATTATCTAGTCAGAAATTACAGCCCAAGCCGTCGTTGCTACAACAAATGTGTTTCTCCGGCAAAATAACACTAGCATGTTTCCGGCGCATCGGACGCTTTATCAAAATGGGGCCATTCTAATAGAAAAATGACCCTTTTTGTGACGATGCTCCTTTTTCGGGCGCTGTTTTCGAGAACCGAAAACGTCCGAAAAATGAGTAAAGACTGTATTAATTCTAAAAAACTTTTGTCGCTCGTTTTTATTTTTTTTCTTTACTTTGATCATAATTGTATTTTTATAGGGTTTGATTACCATTATTCTACTAACTGTTGGCTTCCTCTGGAATTTCATCTGCAGTAGTGGCCGATTATTAACGCTCAAAGTTTTCATCGGCTCAGTTGTTTGTAAGTACTCAGAAAATGTTACGTAAAATTTTCGTCAGATACTAAACGAGTCAAATTTGAATTTTTTCGGATTAACAAGTCGTCAGATTAAAATTTTGTCAGATTTTACATTTATAATAATCAGACTGTCTGATTCAGACAATTTCGGGCTCGACAGTTTCAGATTTGACATTTGTAAGATTTGACATTTCTCAGATTTAAAATTTGTTAGACATGTTTCAGATAATATGAGTAATAATATTATTCGAGATTTTTAATATTGGTGGAATAATTTCGCGTTTTGCCGAATTCGAATTTTTAGTCATTTGAAGTTTATCTAATTTATTATTCGCAAGATTCAAGAATGCCGAATTTTAACCACTCCCAGACTGGGAGTCCCAGTTTTTGTCAAAGTAGATGAAATGTCAACATTTTTGACACTTGTCAGATTTTATTTTATTTTGCCATTTTCCACATTATTGTATTTGTAATTTCTGTGTAAACTTATATCACTACACCATACTTAAGTGATGACTATTGCCACATCATTCTACGGAGCACTAGCATTTATTGGCCTTCCGTACATCAAAGCAGATTGCAAAGATTTCATCAATGTCTATCTCGATGACCCGAAAGCGCCAAAACCGGGCGTTCCATTAGCTATCGTTGACATCATTAACGGCGACGAGTTGAGTGTGTATTTCAAGCGCTCAAATCAAGGATATGCGACCGATGCTGGCTCGTTGCAACTAGAACTTACACATATTTTATGTGGTGAACTGCCGCAAGAAGAATGCAAGGTTGGCGACGTTACAGCTCATGTAGCTAGCGGCGGATACTCATATGTGCTTCAACAGAACAATGCTAATTTGGAGGATGCCGTTCAGGAACGTGTTTATACATAGAAATGGCCGGCAAATCCCAACTTTACCCGCACTCTTCTCGTTAACTCGCAAAAGGGAGTTTTTTAGCATATTTCGAGCTCGTTATGGGAATATCGTAGTGATATAAAAAAAGGAAAAAAATAAATAATGTTACCAATTTTTGGTAACGTTGCTTGGCACCGCGTCTGAGGCCATAAAATATATCCAGAAAGGTTGAAACGTACACCTTATTCTGATCGTTATTAGCGAGATTTGCGCGCAGCGCCACTTACGCGCAGTGGAGAAACGAACAAAGGAGAAAACGAATTTCCCTTTTTTCCTCTTTTTATATCAGGACGATAAGAGCGAAGAATATAAGTGGGAGACAGTCGTTATATCTAACTAAAGAATTCAAATTTCTTGACCCTATTTTTTGTGAAAAAAAACAGCGATAAGTTCACTTACCTCTAAGGCAAATAAGTTCACTTTCTAATGAAAACACACTAACAAGAACGTTAATGCGAAGTTTCAAGCCGAAGCCAGCTATCTGACAACATGCGTGCTAGAAGAGGACCATGATCATGACCACGATTATGACCATGATGATGTTTCATATCCATGTCTTCTTGAGTTTGACAATCTGTATAAGCATCAAATTTTTGATTGTGTGTCTCAATTTGACTCCGAATACACAACCGATAATGGCGTCTCCAGTTGTGCGTGCAATGTACTTAATGGGTGTGGGGATGCTGACAAGGAAGAGACGATCTGTTTGGGAGCGTCTCTTGGCTATGATACGGAGAAAGGCGAGTGTGAATGCATGGCTGAGATTATCGAAAGCACTGAAGCACCTGTAGTAACAGGTGCCCCAGACGTGGAAACTACAAAAGTTAACCCCGATGTTACCGGTGCTCCTGATGTTACCGGTGCTCCTGATGTTACCGGTGCTCCTGATGTTACCGGCGCTCCCGATGCTACCGGTGCTCCCGATGTTACCGGTGCTCCGGATGCCACCGGTGCTCCCGATGTTACCGGTGCTCCGGATGCTACCGGTGCTCCTGATGTTACCGGTGCTCCAGATGCAACCGGTGCTCCCGACGTTACCGGTGCTCCCGATGTTACCGATGCTCCCGATGTTTCCGGTAGACAAGAGGCAATCACAGGGAAACCGTTGGCTAACTTTGATGGGGATGTATCTACACCTCCCGAAGTTACCGGTGATCCTGATGTTAGCGGTGCTCCTGATGTTACCGGCGCTCCCGATGCTACCGGTGCTCCCGATGTTACCGGTGCTCCGGATGCTACCGGTGCTCCGGATGCTACCGGTGCTCCCGATGTAACCGGTGATCCCGATGCTACCGGTGCTCCTGATGTTACCGGTGCTCCAGATGCAACCGGTGCTCCCGATGTTACCGGTGCTCCCGATGCTACCGGTGCTCCCGATGTTACCAGTGATCCTGATGCTACCGGTGTTCCCGATGTTACCAAACCGGATGTACCAGATCAGACGACTAAGGCACCATTTAAGGGCTTCACATACTGCCCTGACTTGTGTCGGGATGGCTTTGTATTTGACTATAAAACTCAAGAATGTCGAGATGTGAGTCAAAAAACAACAGTGGCAGTAGTTGAAACTACAGCAGTGCCAATTGCTGATAGTACAAAAGAGCCAGAACTAGCAATTTAGACTGCTTCCTTAAATGTACCATAAGACTCGGGTATCCACGGTAATAGACTTTGTATTACACAAATAAACTGTATAAAAATATTAGAAATAGTACTCATCTAAAGTTTTTTACCCTCCGTTTTCACTGTGGCCGTTTTCTATTGATTTTTTTAAGTTTGAAAGCATATGCGTCTTCCTACACCGCGCAAGATGTAACAACCACCACATAACCAGTTATGTTAACAACTGTTTTGATCAAAAACTGTTAAGATAATAGTATTTTGTTAAGATAATTGAATAGCGTATTTAGTAAGATAAGTGCAAGTCGTTATTTGTTTTGGTCGAAAAAGTGCTAATACGAATTTTATGAAAAACTTTTTAAATTAATTCGCTGACTCAACATTAAACGGTGGATGCCCTCCCTCCTGCTTGTCAATACTTTCTCATATCGTGCCACAACAGTTAATTATTTTCATATAAATAAATAGTATAACTTTGATAAATGAACGACTCTTACTATATAAATATAGACCACGTTGTAGACACTGTAGTTGCTCCTTTAAAAATTTAAAATGACTGCCGACAATATCAATGTAAGTTAACGGCTGGGAATTTATAAAACCCGCTGTGATTGTTTTTATAAGTGGTTGACGGTAAATTTAGCAGTGTTGATATAAATGCATACATTAAAAAATTACGTTACACAGCAGGACTACAGAAGGTAGTCCAATTCTGGGTCGCTTTCCGATTTTCACTCAAAGTCCCGTTTCGACCAAGAATTAGGGTAAAATGGGACCCAAAAATGGACCCATAATTGGACTTCTATTTTTTTTTTTGAAAGAAAGCGTCCCAGAATTAACTCATCCGACTCTACAGTAAAACTCAGGGCCACATCTAGCGACAAGATGCTTTAGATCTGTTAGATAAAAAACGTATTTTTGATCACATTTGGTTATCGACCGATATCAAGATCAAGGAGATAAACATTAATTTCTGTCATATGAAAGTACAAGGGCCGATATAGTGGCGCTTTATTGACCATAAATGATGGTAACATAGTAACCGTTGAAACGTATCCAGACAACCCGCATGCGAACATAAATAATGAAAATAAACAAACGAAAACTCTTATGAAAGTACTTATTACTCAGTAAAGCCAACAAATAACTTGTATCGGTTTGGAATTTATTAATACGCATCGATACATGTGTTATCTATGATAGGTACCAAGTTGGTACTACCAACCCTTCTATTTTCCTTTTGTGTCAGATTACTCATGTTGAAGCCGGGATTCCGGCGTATATATCGACCTGATTTTAAAACGCGAAAAAATTTTTTAGCGGAAATGCATATTTCTGCTTAAGTGCGGCACTTAAGAGGGGAGGACTGTAATAGAAAAATATCTTAAAAGAAGGAAATCGCTTTTCGATGATTGGCCGAGCGCGCTCAAAAAAGACCAATGACAGGCCACTTAGGCCTCAGACGCGCTGTCAAGCAACGTTACCAAAAAGTAGTAACATTATTTATCTTTTTTTCGCGTTTGGAAATCATTGCGATACTATTATTTCTGACATTCACGCTATCTTTACCTTACACTAGACCCTTGTTCCAATTGAATCAGCGATTATTATTTTATATTTTTTGAAAAAAATTCACTTCGACTACAACCACTGTTATTATTTTTNTGATTGGCCGAGCGCGCTCAAAAAAGACCAATGACAGGCCACTTAGGCCTCAGACGCGCTGTCAAGCAACGTTACCAAAAAGTAGTAACATTATTTATTTTTTTCGCGTTTGAAAATCACTCCGATACTATTATTTCAGACATTCACGCTATCTTTACCTTACACTAGACCCTTGTTCCAGTTGGATCAGCGATTATTATTTTATATTTTTTGAAAAAAATTCACTTCGACTACAACCATTGTTATTATTTTTACTCAAATTGTTCACGCGGTATATGACGTACGGAGCTCAAAACGGCCATATAATCATTGAGAGACAAGGTACAGTATCATTTTTACTCAAAAATGTACTTCCAAAATGTGAAAAAAAAAGTTATTTCATAATTACGGCAACTGATATTTATTTGCTTCTTTCTTTCTGGTAATATGAAGGCCCTTCGCTTCAAAACTGTAAGAAAAAATTTTCAGATTTTTTCCTTGGATCGGTATTTTTTTAATTTTAAATAGGAAAAACACTATTTTCCAACAATTAAAAAAATGAATTTAAAATTCAAAATGTTTTCTCACACTTTTGTAGTGTTTCTTTTTTGTTTTGTATTTCACACCAGAGGTCGGTGTTTTCGAAAATCCAAAACGACCGTTTTGAAAGTAAGGACATCATTTCATTACTTCTCAATGATAATTACCCCAGCTATGAAAATTACCCGAGCAAGGCTAATTATCCGCGGATAATGGGTAAAATTGCCGGTTACCGAGTGAAAAAAAAGAGTGTACCCTTCCATACCCTACCATTGAAAGTTACCCGTGTTTATCCTTGTCCGCGGACAAGGGTACAAATTCTGCCGACCTCTGTTTCACACTTTTTCAATGGAAAACGAAATTGATCCAACAAGCCAAATAAAACGAATAAGAAACCGTAAGTTCCAAGTTCAGGCTCGAATTCAAGGTCGCTGTCAATGTTTATGGTGCGTGAAAAGATGGGAAATGATTCCCGAAAGATGAAAAAGGTGTAGATGGCATTTTAAAACTGATACAATATGTGCCTTGTCCACAATAACGTTTTCTTTGTGACACAAACCGACCCTACAACCCTTAAACTTTTTGGTTCAAACAAAAATATCGACCGCTTCAGAAACTACAAAAGATTTTTTTGGTTCAAAAAATTTTGGTCGATATCAGATAAGACACTATTAACGCCCCGACAGTGCCGCATGGCATTGCTTTCATTCATTTCGCTAATAGCTCGAAGTCGATAAGAGTAACTTTTTCGTGACAAAATTGATTTACGGTTAACCAGAAATGGATATCCGATTACCGGTTTTAATAATCTGGTACCACCAAATATTGGCAAATGTGTCACTTACAGTACCTCGACTATGGCAAATTCGAATTTTGAGTCTCTTTTATATAAAATGTCCGGTTAACCGGCAATGGAGATCCGGTCACACAGTAACTAATTTCTCTGGACATTGAACTTCAATGATTGAAGGACTATTTCAATTAAATCAATACACGAGAGCATAATGCGTGATTTTAGGTATTTTTTTATGTTTATAATTCGTGAACTGAATATTCAGAATATAGAAATTTATTGAAATGAAAAATCGTTCAAATTATCTGGCTTTTTAATTGTAACTTTGCTTAATTGGCTTAAGGCTTGGCTTAGCTTAATGAAGTCAATAAAATTTTCCCGGCTTGGCAAAATTTAGCTTTAATAAGCCAGGTGTGGCCCAATTAAGCCAGGTGAAGCCCAATTAATTTTAACAATATAATAGTTATTCATAACATTGAGAGTGTCATGTATGGTTTCGACCTAATTTTTTGAACCAAAAAAGTTTATTAAACTTTACATTAAATGTAGTTCCAAGTTGGAACTTCCAACCCTTCGAATTTATATCTTAGAGATTAATGTGTAGTCAAAGACGGGCTCCATTGTTATGCGCGTCGAGCGCCAACGTCGACTTGAACTTGAG
>SCLG01000004.1:564662-593823 GCA_004367875.1 Oikopleura albicans
AAGTTTTCCCAGTTGAACAAAAGTTTTCCCACTTGGACACAAGTTTTCCCAGTTGAACAAAAGTTTTCCCACTTGGACACCAGTTTTCCCACTTGGACGAAAGAAATTTCAAAAATAAAAGTTTTCGAAAAAAATTCCTTTGAAAATAATATATTTTACATTTTAAAAATTTGTAAAACTTCTTGTGAAAATCATCGACCATCGGATCTGGATGGTCGCTGATGGTCGATGGTCGCTGAGTTAGAAGTAGATGGTCGCCGATGGTCGACCATCCAACCATCTCGACCATCCCGGATGGTCGATATTTCGAACACTGGTTCCAACCCTTCGAATTTATATCTTAGAGATTAATGTGTAGTCAAAGACGGGCTCCATTGTTATGCGCGTCGAGCGCCAACGTCGACTTGAACTTGAGTAAAACTGCAAATTGTCCGGTCAATCAATGGGACAGCGTTGGCGATTTGTTTTTCTGGACAAATGTTACTATGTATACCACACAGACAAACAATCATCAAAAGGCGATTTTACATAACTCGTCTAGAACAAAAAATATTTCTAAAAAACTGTAAAAATGGGTAAATCATCTTACTTCGTGACCTTAAAATTTAACGAACTAGACACGATATAAAAAATCGCGTTTTTACGTTTGTGCGGAACAAAGTTCTGTGAAATATGCGGAAAAAATTAAATCAATAGGACCAATAGTACCAATTGATTGGTTCCGATTCAAAAAACTTCAACATAAAAAATCATGTTTTACCGGTTCGAATAAACACCATATTAACGTACTTAATGACAGCATATGTTAGCTTTCTTATAATTCAAAATTACGATTTCGCTCGGGTACCACAGTCTGATAACCAGATCGAAAAAATCTGTTACAAAATGAAAGCAAAACCGAAAGTGGCATTTGAAATGTCTAAAATCTGACNGTATTTTTCAGCTGAAAAAAAAGAAAAGAAATAAAATCCCATTGATGAACATGAGAGGGCGCGCTCATTGGCTGAGGCGCGATCCGCATCAAATAATTCTCCATAACAATCAGCTCTCCCAGTCCGAAAGAAAAAAAAACGAGAAAATATTCAGAAACGCCTCGATTTGAGAGGAAAAAAAACTTGAGTCACAAGTCTGATCCAGTCAGAAAAAAAAACATTTTTTTGAAATTGGCGGCTCGCGATTGGTTAATGATTAAGTGACGCGTGAAATGAAGGAATCAGTGCAAATAAAGCATAAAATTTAGAGTAGAAAAAAAATTTCTTCAAAGAAAAAAAAAATATTTTTTTTGGGTAACACAAAAAAAACAAAATTTGAAACGAGAGAGACGGCCCTGGCAAAATTACGACGCGATTTTTCCAGACGTCATCATTTGCCATGGGCTCAAACCAAGAGATCCAGATTGAGGTCGACCACCAAAATGAACCCGGGTCAAGCTCAAATGAAGAGAGCAATGTCAAGCGGAGGGGACCAAGCCCAGAGAATAAAAATTCCGATACAGGTTTATTTTTGGCTATACTTAAAAATTTTACTTCGCATTTTCTTAATTGTGCAGAAAAAATCTTTAGAAATCTTTAGAAAAACAATAGTAAATGCTTTAGGCTAGAATGACAATTCCCGTCCGTTTATTGAGAATATGTAGTACATTGTAGTATTTTGTACAGTCCTTACTCCTTTTTCGGACGTTTTCGGACGTTTTCGGTTTCCGAAAATAGCGTCCGAAAAATGAGCATTGTCACAAAAAGGATCATTTTTTTTATTATAATGGCCCCTTATTGGACGAAAAAGGGTCCGAAAAAGTAGTAAGAAATTATGATACAATACCAAATGTATAAAAATTTTACAAATTTTCACATTTACGTCATACATTATTCAACGATTCAATTATAAACAGCGTTGTTTGTCTGTCTGTTTTTTTAGTCTTGAATTGTAGATTATTTCAAATCATGAGTCAGGCAGCTAAAACAGACAATGATGTGATTATAAAGGTCACGAGGTCTTTTTGGAGTTAAATTAAAAGTACCATTTATTAATTTTATAATCAAATAGTATATAACTAATGATAAAAAGACGTTTGGTCGGACAAACATATATTAAAAATCACGTTTTAGTACAGTCAGGGGATACATACTTCTAGAAGTGCACATTTCTCAGACCGATTGTTTGACAAATGTACCTTTAGAAGTGCACTTTTTGGACTTTTTTTCAAAAATCTATATGTTCACTTGTTGGTTATTGTTGCTCATCAATAATCGCTCACGGCATGAATTCCATTTCTTTGGATTTATTTCGTGGCTTATTTCAATACGCATTTTTGACATAGCCTTTTTGATATCTTCTTTCTTCCATTATATCTGCTCTCTTCCATTCCAAGATCACCAAATCTGATTGTCTTTTTAATACTTGACAAAAGTTGCATTTTAACTTAGAACATTGGTATGATATAATAAGCTTTCTTCGTACAAATAGAATATTTACCAAATATGGACCATAGAACATATTATGTGGTCCATATTTAGTACATATTATGTTTGTAGGAAAAAAAGTTTATTATACTCTACCAATATTCTATAGAACATATGTTAAAATGCAACTTTTTGTCAAGTAGTATATAGATAATCAGATTTAGTGATATATCATATGGTGAATTCAGGTTATACGTTTCGGCTTAAGGGGAAGCTTTTACGAACTCCTCTGTACATAAACAAATATCAAATTAAAAATGCAAGCTATGTGACCTACTTTTTTTTCGGAAGAACTTGATTTGCGAGGATCAAAACGAGCATTTTTGTTTTGTTTTGCCAAAGACAAAATGAAATACATTTTCTACACATATTAATAAATAAATATTTTAAAATAATTAACTCATTAGTGAACAAAGAAAAATAACAAAGTTTTCTTTCTGTGTTGATGATTTTTAGGTGATTATTTAAGGCTTAAAAGTAATACAAACGTTAATCTATGCTTTAAGTGGATTAAAAAAATGTTGTAAAATGAAGAAAAGGGAATTGGTCGACTTTTATTAGACCTTCTGATTAACCGTAAAAATTGAAAATGTTATGAATGTGTTTTGTAATACAGAATTGCAGTTCAGCCAATAAAAATAAACTAGACAAAAAATCCATGATTTGTGAAAGATAATTAGGTCACTTTCAAGTGCAAGTTATTAAGCTCTTGCATTAAAAATGATAATCGTTTGTATTAAAAAAAAAACAGTATTGATGCGATCGACTAAAAAAATTATATCATTTAACAAACTTAGGGATGAGGTCTGTTATGCGGTACATGAATTTCATGTCATGAAATATACTTTAACTCTCTTGTGTCCCAACAGATCAAATTGGTCCTTTTTTAATTTTCATTAGTAATTAAAAAAATAGGTTTCTCGGAGAAACTTTCTCCGCTCAACAAGAAATTCGTTGGAAATACAAATGAGGCGAGAAACCTATTTTTTTGTTTTGAATTACTAATGACAAATAAAAATAGGTCCAATTTGATCCGTTCGGACTATATATGTTTCATATGTAATATGTAGTTTTGGGCTGAAATAATTTTGAGCCTATTCCGAATTATCGGGAGTTATTATGGGCAGTTACGCGAAATTATAGGAAAATATTGTTTGGAGACGATCACCCTTTTGAAGCTACTAGCTAATAGTGACTGTACCAAGGTATGATATGCCAAAATATCAGAAATAATGCCGTTCAGTATTTTTGACCCACGTTATTTTCTCCCAATTTTCTGTTTTTTTTAAATGGAGCCTTTGCCGAAAATTCATACATGTAATTGTGTATCAATTCCGAGCCGATGAAATTATTTTCCCAATTCTGAACCCACAGTTTTCAGTTGATTCCGCAATGTACAGGATGGCAACGTGTGTTTTCCAATTAATCTGGAAAGTCACCATTTTCTGTCCTGTTTTTCATGAAATCGATTTTTTTTTTTGGCTGTCAGTTTATGTGAAGCCATGGACTAGTAGGATATTTGGTGTTAATCTTTCCGCTTTGATTTATTGGGTTTTAATAATGCCACACAGGAAAAAAAGGTGAATTTATTGATGACTCGATGGATGTTTTTTTTGAAGTCGCATTTGATAATACAATGTCAAGTTCAAGGATGTACCGTGTGGTCTTCTTATCGCTTCATGTCACTAAAGTGTAGAGGTCTGCATGACGGCACATTAAATCCTCTAGGTATTAGGAATTTTCTCCCGCAAAAAAAAAGAACTTGATTTCGCTTATAAGTCTGCCGAGTGTACATTTTACATACGCGGATTACACACGCCGCGGGGCACACCGGTTAATAAAAATAGAGGTTCGTCTTCAAACTGACGAGTTGTACGTTTAATGTCATGCGGTTATAGAACCGTAAATAGTACACATAACGGTAAAGATGAAAAGATATTTATTAGCCGACATAAACATAGTATTGTTTATATACTATGTATTTTAACCCGTAAGCGTACAGGCTTTACGATACAATTGTTATACACAGTGTTTTTTTCTATCTTTGATAATTTGTTATCAGTAATTTTTTTTTCATTGTAAATTTTTGCCAAATGATAGTTACAGTCCCGGCTTTCAAATTGTGCACCCTCAAATTGTGCACGACTGCCAAATGCCCTTTGTTAGCCCCATAATAAATCGACAATTTGTATATTTTGTCCTAGTAGAGATATTTCACATTAAAATTCAGAAAATTAATTAAGTGTGACTGATTATTTAGTATTGAAGTGACACTCCTATTATAAGCACAAGGTCTTGGTTATAAAATATGAGGTAATACCTTAACTCCTGCTGCCCGACAGTGCCATATCATATGAGCCATATGGCACTGTTTTCATTCATTTCGATGAGAGTAATCTCAAATCGGCTTTTAGTATTCGTTTTGTGTGCTGATGGCGGCTATTTTCTGCGTCAAAATTAATTTCCGGTTAACCGGGTATGGACAAAAAAAAATACTAAATTGGTTACCGGATTTAGTATTTTTGTAACCACCTATTATCGGCAAAATTGTCACTCACTAACTCGACTACCGCGAATTTGAATTTGTCGTCTATTTTTATACAATGCTCNCAGTCTTGTAAAATTTCCTGAAAAAGTGCTCAACTAGGCAGTCGTGCTCAACTAGAAGGTGCTCAAGTAGAAGGTCGGGACTGTAAATGAAAACATTTTTTTACAAATTTCCAGTTCAAGACATGAATTTTTCCGAGCAAAACTTTGTCAAACTTTACAAATAAATCGTGTCATTGTCAATCTGTTTATTGGAATGGAATTCAAAATGTATTTTTTTTTTATCAAACTGAACTTCAGTTGACCGTTTATTATTGCATACAATCAAAATTTGAATCTAATAATTTTTGACATTTAAATGGTTTTTTTGTAGTGTTTAAATGTGCATTCCCAGGCCCATTATCTTTCTGACATTGTTTTGACGCAGGAAATTGTATTGCTTCGTATTTAAATATTCTTTGGCAGAATATGTATTTGTAGATTGAATTCTCACTATATCTTGCTAAATACTGCGCAAAGAGAAAATTTTACTTCAACAGAAAAAAAAAGATTTTACAAACATCAAAATTTACAAACATCAAACAAAGACGAACTATACATGATAAAAATATATGGCGGAAAAAGGTCCAGTATCCAAATCTAGCGTTCATCAGAATTGTCCATAAGGTCAAGCTTTTTTATCGATATAAATCAGTCTTTTCGCTTTGTACCTTAAAATACAGGGGGTAGTCTAACTACGGGACGCTCTTCCATTTTGACTCAGAATCCTTTTTAGTCCCGGAAATCGACTTTAGTCTCATTTTATCACAAAAACCGTTCCGTTAATCGAGTTTGTGTCCCGGCATTAGACTTTTTTCAAAAGTGTCGCGGAATTGGACTACCCCATGTATAGTTATCTTACCAGATAACCCTTCACTTGATTAAGTACCCAAAAGACCTAAATTTAATTAACTTACCATAAAAAATACAACTTTTCAAGAGTTTCCGCCTGGGCCCTAGTAGCCTTACCCTATTATGACCCTACCCTATTATCTTACCAAATTTTGTTATCTGACCAATTTATTGCACTTTTAGTGGTAAGATAAATTCGGTGAAGGGTACTTTCGCGACCATTTTTGGTCGCGAAATGATGTTTTAGACAAGGTTTCGCGATCATTTTTTCCACGTAAAAATAGTGATCGCGAAACCCCACCCAAAACGTCAAAACCAAATTTTGAACAACAATTCGCGACCAAACCATGTGGTCGCGGAACCACCCAAAATACAACTTCTTTCGCGACCACAAATGATACCCCACTCTATAAATTCCCGTATAAAGAAACATTTTTATCTAACGAAGAATGATACGCCTCACAGGTGGTTATTGTTTTGTAACGGATTTGAATTTTGAATGGAGTAAAAATAATAGCTCCGCGGAATTATGATATCACAGTTTACATCATTGAAACTTTTTTCACTTGAAAATAGCCCAAAATCGTGCGTTATCGAATACTCTGAGATAAAAGAGAAATTAATGAGTCAAGCTTTGTGGACTTTTTATCTCTTACAAATTACATAATATTCCCTTTCAACTTTCATGGCAACTAATAATTTTTGAATTTAGATGACTAATAGCTCTAGAATACGTCATTGCTTTCTGTTTACTTGACGTGAATAGTGTTATTATTATTTTTTATTAAAAAAAAATCTCCGGGAAAAAGTTTTTTTTCACCGCTGACGATTAACATGGAGACTGATTTGGATATTTTTGAGATTGAAAAACGTAAGTAAATATGAGAGATTTCTAAGTACGCGTGGATTCCCTGGGATTTCTTTCAGGTCAGCTTCTAGGGGGTTAAACAAACCACAATATCGAGGAGAGAAAGCCGCGACGAGCGTTTTCGAAATTTAACATATCATGATTTTTTTAAACACTTTTCCTGAAATCCCCTTCAAAAATATTGATGCTAAAAATAATCCGTGTTAAAAATGCTGTGAAAAATTGTGTTAGAATAAAACAAGCGAATGAAAAATAATTATCATAACAATGCGATGAGTATTGCGGGACATACTAGAGAATCTCACGAAAGAAATAAAAAAAGACTCTTGAGTAGATTTTATAGTTAGAATCGCCATGTCATATAGTATAAAATCTTTTTCAACAAAAATTTGCCTTTTCAACAAAAATTTGCCTTTTCAACAAAAATTTGCCTTTTTCAACAAAAATTTGCAATCCAAAGGCTGGCTCGAATTGCAACCGTGCCTTACCCACGAAAAAGTACTAAAGTTGACACACTTTGGTAAAAGGTTACCAAAACTATCCGGGGTACGAAGCTAAAAAACAGTTAAAATGGTTATCGTTTTAAACTAAACAGTTAAAATGGCATAAATTATGCCGCATAAGGCTTTACGCGTTAACTCTTCTGTTTTTTGTCATATTTTTTGTTACAGTCAGGGGTCTCTCGATGTGAATTTTCGATATCCGAAAAACGTGCACGTCGAGAGAGATATGCACATCGAGAGAGTTATCGCTTGTGGTACTCACGGACATTATGATCACTTTTCTAGAGGAGTTGGTCAAATAACTATATATAAACGTGATATGCGGATTATGCAGAGAAACTCTATCATATGAGTATAAACTTGATACAGCTATTTTTGTAGATTCCAAATTAACATTAAATTTTAGATGTAAGGGAAATTTGTGTAATTTGGTATGTTTTTTTTTCTTTTTCTATAAAAAAGTATTCATTATGATTTAAATAAATGTGTACACCGCATTTGTTTTAAAACGGCTTTGTTCCAATTTGTCATAGTTCCGGTGAAGTTTATGATCAAAAATGGCTAGATGGACAAAATGAGCTACGAAGTAGACCTCTCCCTTTTATAACCCGTTCACAAACGTTTTGTGACAGGAAAAGTTTAAAAAGTGCACATCGATAATGATTTTTTGGAGACATTGACCTAGAAAAAGTGCACATCGATAATGATTTTTCGGAGACATTGACCTAGAAAAAGTGCACATCGAGAGGTATTTCTAAATTTTCGTGAAAAATCGCACATCGAGAGAGACATGCACATCGAGAGACCCCTGACTGTATAAAGTAAAACAAAAATCTTTCAAGCTTAGGGTAATTTGAAGGAGCTTTTTGGGCATTTTTGATGCTATTAATAATTTGTCCTCGATAACAATTTGAAGACATTTTAAAATTACGTTCCTAAAGTAAACTATCTTTAATCACTTTATTTTGTTTACAGATTTGTTGACCGAAAAAAAAAACGAAAATATGTGTCTCTTCGACGAGAAACTTTTTTTCACCTATCTATTCCAACACCCTTCAGCATGTCCAAAAATGCATAAAAATGCAAATAATAAAAGAATAAGATTTAAAAAAAGGCAGATTTTTTTTCATCCATATTTCTCTCTTCTCCTATTTTCTTTGCGGATTTTCGTTATGCTCTAGTTTTTAATGTCGAAATTTAGAATATGGAACTAAGTTAGTCTGCCATTTTTGTTTATTTGTAAAGATTTAGGGGAATAATTTGTTTCAGACAGAAAAATACGGTCATTTTCATATTCGTTAATTTTGCTTTGAGAGGCCCACAATGGCAAATTCTAAATTTCTGAGAAAACGATTTGTGGGAGATGTGACAGTTAAAGGTTTGCCATTTTGCATTACCCTTAAAATTATAATGAATCAACATAATTTATGTAAGGTAAATGTTGAAAATTTACTAAAAAAAAGTCTTAGGAAAGTGTTTAAATAACAAATAAAATCATATTGGACGCTTTGAATATGACTGCATTTAGGTTAATTACATTGGGTGCGTTAACAGGTAGGTTTTTACCCAAAAATTTTCCGGCAATAGCATTAATTAACGAATACGCATTGAGCCGTTAACAGGCAGGTGTTTAAACTTTTTAGGCTGCCTGTTATGGCGCACCAAATATATCAGAAGGTTAACTTCATAACGATTTACATTTACAGTCCCCACGCCAAATAAGCTACACCCAAATAAGTTACAAAATGACGTAATTACCCAAATAAGTTACAATTTATTTTTCCAAGTCTAATTACCCAAATAAGTTTTTTCATACAGAAGTTATAACTTATTTGGGGTGGGGACTGTAGGTTAACTGATGTAAAAAAAACGAAATCGGTTTTTCGGGATTGAAATTATCAGAATGAAAAAATTCCAAAAAATCAAAAAAATATTTCATTTTATTGTACGTCCTCAAATAGGGCCCGATTTGTTTTTATTTTTAACTGCTAGAGCACGTGAGAATGTTTGCCACAAACCCCCTCAATTTTTATAATATATTTTTCAGTATCTCGCGCGTCTCTCGTGATACTGAAAAATACATGAAAATTAAAGGGGTTTGCGGCAAATATTCTCACGTGCTCTAGGAGTTAAAAATCGGGTTCAGTCTGAGGACGGAAAATAAAATGAAGATATTTTTTGCTTTTGGATTTTTTTCATTCCGATAATTTTAACTCCCAAAAAGTCGATTTCGCTTTTTTGGAGCAACTAAAAAAAGCTACCTTAGTATGTCATTTTTTCTTCTCTGCAATTTTTCTAAACCCTATGTTACATAGGCTATGTAGTAGTCTATATTTTGATTTTTTTTTCATCACAATTAATTTCTTATTGCATTAATGATATGGACACGTTAACATCCGGACATTTTAATTAGTGAATTTGTTCTCTGAGTTGCCAGTAGGATTTTTATTCAACACTTCGAAAATTCTACGCCCACTGTTGAATATTTTAAGTCATATTTCCACTTCCTCTAGCGCGATTAATGTGAAATGTCAAGAATGTACCATTTATGCTGTCATTGTGAACAAATGTTAACGTTAAAATCAAATTCCGCCCCAATCACATGCGATTCTAACAACACAGAAATTTGAAATAAAACCAAAAATTCGATATGCACAAATATATTTAAAATATTACGATGAAATTGATGACTTTGTACAAATTAGAATATAATTAAAAATTAGTATATGTAATAAGATGAGTGACGCAGAAGGTAAATTGTTGTTGTATAAAAAATGTGGACGGGTTAAAAATGGTTGTGACTCAAACTGTTGAAATAATGAGACTCGGAAACGGCGCGATTTCTCTTCAAATACCAATTAATTTCAAACGTCACCTGTAAATTATTCAAGGTTGAACATACCATATGAAAAATAATAATAATTACAAATGATTATTATAGACCCCTCACGGCGCGCTGAAGTAAATAATTTTTTTTTCGACGAGCTCCAAAACCGGCCAGTCTCCAGACCAGTGGTATAATCGAATTTTAATCTTAATGATGGGAAAGAGCATTCCCGACTATTTAGCCGACTGTATTAAAAACACTAAAAATCGTTCGTCATGACGCGTCAACGACGGTCGTTAGGGTTAGGGGCATTTTGAGAACACTGCTTGACACTTAGTTTTGTTTACTTTGTTTGAAGATTATTTTTTGTCTTATTTTTCGACATCTACGATATAAATGTACCCATATTATCCTCTAAGTTTATTTTTATTTATACTAGCTTGAAAAGCTTACATATTAATTTATCATTTTCAGACTCCGGTACGGGCGATAATGATCGATCACTTTTGTTGAATAAGGATCGACGGGGAGCGCGTCTTTCGATCAAATCGGCGGCGAAGAAAAATTATCCCGCTGAGTGGCTCAAGACGCTCGTCATGCTTCTCTACACGCTATCTTGTCTATTTGCCATGACAATTGTGGAAACAATTGTGCATGATCATGTACCTCGTAAGTAGTTTTTGACTATATACGGATACCTGCTTTTATGAGGCCATTTTATGCAAATATGCCCACATTTTGGTGACATCAGCTTTTTCACAAAAATGTCCCTATTATGGCCGTTGTTCTTTCTACGAAAATCAACATTTTTCGCGTTTTTACCGTTGCTTGCTTATTCACATACGCTAAATTTTAGGACATTTTTGTCAACCAAAAACGGCCAACATTTTGTGCAAAAGTTAAAATTTTTCGAATTTTTTGTGTCTGCGAACCTAGGTTGAATAGGGGGTCAAAACACGTTTTCTTCGAATCGGCCTAAAGTGGGCTCAAACATATGTAAAAATTATTTAGCAGAGATCGCAAACAATTTTAAATGATGTTGAATTTTTTTCTGTTTTAGCTCAAAATACTACAGAGCCGTTGCGCGATATTGCTTGGAATATAACGGCGAAATGGCCGTTCAATACCGAAACTGGTATTCATGCGTGTTTCCGAGCAACAGAAATTATTGGTCTTTGTCTTATTTCACTTGGTAAGTTTTGAAATGGAGGCATTTTTACCCGAAGTCGTATTTTTCACTTTTATTTTTAGCTGGACTTCACATCATTACCCATCGTCATACTTCAATCATTATGCGTCGTTTCTTTTTTCATTTCGGAACGGTGTACCTTTATCGAGTGTTCACCATATCGACAACTATTTTGCCAGTGCCTAAATTGCCTCAGGGCAAATGCATGCCGCCCACCGACGGATCAATCGGCCAAATTTTTGCGCGTTCATTTGGTCAGCTATCTGGCGGCGGCATGGATATGACCGGAAACAATATGTGTGGACAATATGGTTTAAAATAGTATTATTATTTGAATATCTTTTACATCAATATAAACAAAAAAAATCATGCATTTAAAAAAAATAATGATTAAATTAAAATCGGTCTGATTTGTTAACGGTTTTCGAATTTTTATTTACATTTTCAAAAATCAAATAAATTTACATACCGGTTTAAAACTTCATATAGAGGTCGCCCAAATTTAGCGCACGCAATGACATATAACTATAATGTTTTAATTTTAAAACCGGAATGTATTGGCGTATAAACCTGATTCTAGTTTCATAATGGCTAAAGGCGTAATTGAATAAATCAAAACCAGTTTTTACGCAGTTTTTAAGTAGGTTAGAAATAACTTGTATACGGTATACAATGTATTTCTAACCTACTTAAAAACTGCGTAAAAACTGGTTTTGATTTACTCAATTACGCCTTTAGCCATTATGAACAGTATACCGAATGGCCTTATTAATGACGTGGTGACTGTTTGTTTCCTCATTTTATTACTTTAAACCATTTACAGGGACTATTTATATTCGGGTCATACGTGCGTGATAACATCCGCTACACTATTTATTCTTGAATATTCTCCAAAGCGATGGTGGCTTTATCATTATCTCTGTCAGATTGTGGCGATTATCGGCGTCCTTTGTATTTTGATCTCTCATGAGGTAGGTTTTCAGCACAAGTATTGTGGTGATAAAATCCAACCGTAAGCTCGCCAAAATCTCGCATATCGCTTTCCACACTTTATAATTTGTAAGACTAAAAAGCTTATGGGTTTTAGTTTGATAATTCAGTTCCAAAATCTATACCACAGTACATATGGTTATAAGGTACATGATCGGGGTTTACACTTGATGGCAGTCTTGGGAAATTATAGGCCCCTAGTTTACGACATTTTTCAAAACAAAAATTACTTGCAAGCACTTGCGAATACGTCGTAAATGCGAGAAATCATGTGAGTTTTAATGTTTTTTTTATAATTGTTGTCAGGTCTTTATAATTCCAGATATTATTGTCTTTTATCCGTGACCCTGTAACCAATCCGCCCATAATATATTTATTTCAAGCATTATACGATTGATGTGATAATTGCGTACTACGTATGTACAAACCAGTTTTGGATGTACCACACGTTGGCATCGAGTCAAGAGTTGAAATCGCAAACCCCCGACAAGAATCCCTTGGCGCGCGTCTGGTGGTGGCGTATTTTTACGTTTATGGAGGGCACAGTATCCGCGCCAATTCCGCGCGTCCA
The DNA here is from genome assembly GCA_004367875.1 of Oikopleura albicans. Classification (NCBI taxonomy): domain Eukaryota; kingdom Metazoa; phylum Chordata; class Appendicularia; order Copelata; family Oikopleuridae; genus Oikopleura; species Oikopleura albicans. The sequence goes on from SCLG01000004.1 coordinate 577,508, forward strand.
CTCGAACCCCTTCACCCGCGCCAAACGCTTTATCACGAATCGCATCACAAATAGCCAAACGCCAAGTTTCAGTCCACTATGAGACGTTTGTGTTTTGTTGGGGCCGATTGAATTGGTACATTGTACAATTGAGATATCGTCTTAGGTGAAAAATTTATTTTTAAATAATGAAAATTTGTACACGGAGCGGTTATAACTTACAAGGCCAAAATCAGATCTTTGATTTTTTCTTGCCGAAGACATAAAAAAGATGTGAAAAAGTTTTAGTTATTAGTGCCATCATTTTTTGTCCTTGATTCTTTCTGCGTGGTTATAAAGTCAATTTTTCAAACCTTGACCTTATAAACAATTACATGAGTTTTTGATCAAAATAAGAAAAAAAAAGTTCTACGAATTCAAATTCACATTAGACGTTATCCCTATTGTTCGTTGCACGAATTCAATCGGCGATCTTCTGACAATTTATTGTCTTTTTATAAGTAGGAACATGCTCAATTATAACTTGGCTAATGCATTAATATAGGAATTTAATATTTACAAATGGTTTGTTTATTATGTTAATGAACATTTAAACTTCATTAAAAGTATTCCTATTTAATTTTTAAGTAATTTAGCGTTACATGTGAGTATTCCTATTTACGCGTTTTTCCTCATTAGCTTTAAATCAATTTTTAATTGCCAATGGTCGCTTTTTATATTGATATTTTAACTCTCAATAGTCAAATGACGACATTTTTAAAATCACATACAGTTTTTACTCCCAAACGGATACAGTTTTTTCACAAACAAATTCTTCAACACGTCCGAGAGTGGAAGCTTTGGGACAATTCAGCCCCTATTCGGAGTAAGGAGTGTAATGTTGCCTCCAAATGAAAGAGTTTTAAGGTCTCATATGTTACATATGAATCATATATGTAACATATGATATGATATGTCGGGTGACCGAAAATGTGTAGGTTTAACTAGTAGTTATAGACGGTACTGTTTGAATTGATATAAAGTACAACTGAATATCGTCTGATGTGGAAAGGTAAATTGGTCAAACTTTTTTTCGATCAATTTATTTTTATTATCTGATTAAATCTCGGATGTTAAAAAATCAATTTTTACGCCTTAGGCACAACTCATTCGAGGTGACAAACTAAATGACCCATTGATTTCAAGTCGATGAAGGTACATGTCATGTTTCCCTATTAACCCGTGAGAATAATCTCCAGTTCGTAATATCCCATGCTTTGGGATAAAACATGGTACGACTAATTAAATAATCTATACTTTCTATTTAACTGATGAGCGTGACAAAAAATAATGGTTTTATACGTGCTCAAAACTTAACCCCTGCATTCCAGAATAAAATACGTGCAAATTAAAATGGACGGCAGGAGTTCAGGTATATTAAACAAAATACAAATCGACTGTTTCAATTAAAGGCTAAAAATACTCCGATTTGGGAAAAAAGTTGATTAGGAGTAAGCCGATTTTTTTTTAATATTTTAAACTTACAGGCTCATATTTCAAAAATCAGGTGCATATTACCCATTTGATAAACAAAATTGACTGTCGATCCTGTATTTGTACATTTTAAAATAACATTTTACGACTTCAACAAAAAACAAAACTTCATTTATGTAAAATATTGTACAGAATAATCTTGTTAGAGGAATGGATAATTATAGGGTCAAAACCTTCGACCCTATACTCATCCAGCCCTGTACGAAAATTGCTTCATTACATGAAAAGCGTGCAAAATTAAGAGCAAAATTCCTTTTCGGGTAATACACCACATGTGCACTTATTTGGACAAAAAATGTTCGAGTTTTCCAGCTATTCCGCCTACACACTGTGCATTTATTTGGACAATTTGCACTTATTTGGACACTTTTTGACAGCGAAGTGACCAAATAAGTGCACATGTGGTGTACCAGATATGGTCGAACAGGAGGGTACCAGATCTTTTTACAGATACTTTCACACTTGAACGTACGATTACTAAATGCCCAATTTCTTAAATACGGGGTTAATTTGAAAGTGAGAAATGCGAGATTTTTTGATACCGATATACCACTGTATGAAATCTGACATTCCGAGAGTACGCACGCTCAAGTCCACTAGGTGGAGTAGTGCACGAAGAAAATTAGATTAGTGCAGCCTGTTAAAGAGGACTCCTCAATGAGGAGGTTTTGGAGTTTGGTATTTACGGGGTTGGTTATAAGGTTGGCCATTTGGATCGTTATAACTTATAACAGACATTATTTTAAAGATTTGTTTCCCAAAAAGCATGGATCTGAAAAGTGACTTGACCTTAGTGCAAAAAAACTGACGTGACCTTATAAGTTATAAGGTCAAGTCATTTTTTTTGCACTAAGGTCAAGTCAGTTTTGTTTTTGCACTAAGGTCAAGTCACTTTTTCAGATCCATGGTTTTTGGGGAAAAATCTATAAAATCATGTCTTTTAATGCTTTTTTTTGGATGAAGACCTCCCTTGTCAAATCCATCAACTATCGTGTACGAGAAACTGTTTTCATTAAATATTTCAGTTTATCAACCTTATCATAAAATAAATTTTGTCATTTCTATAGACTATAGTACTAAATCAACATGAAAATATTAAAGTATAAGGTCATCCTTGAAAATTATTTATTGAATAAGCTATTATTGGGAAATAAATCTAAAGACCGTGCTTGAAGGGTTATAAATGAAAACGAAAGATATCGTATGATGAATTAATCCATAATCTAAAGAAAAAAAAATAATTTAAGAAAAAAAAATCGAATGTCTGTCCCTTTTTTGTAGATTAAAAAAAAGTAAGGCTGCAAGACCAATCAACATTCCGTTCAATATTTATCACCTTTTTTTTAGAAAAATCGTAATCAGAGTTTAACTCTTATGCATGCAGTTCAATAGTAGATTATTTTATGTACTCATTTAGGCTATGCTTTTTTTATTGGTGCGTTGATCATTGTGTACCAATTATTATTATTATTATTTTTGTTATATTTTTTTGGTTCCGTTTTGTTTTCACTTTTGACATTAGCGTTACGTTTTTGGGGTTTACAATTTAAAAAATACTAAAATATTGTTTAATGTTTTAATCTAACAGTAAGAGGTACACTAATAAGGGTTAATATATAGGGTCACATTAAATTATTACAAGTCTGAATGTGAATGTAAGGTCACATGAAAAAAATGCTTCACCAAGTGTTAATATAGTGTTTTTATAGAAATACCTGACTCTATTTTTGGCACCAGCGGATTTGCACAAAAACCGACAAGAAACTGTTTTATAACGGCACATTTTTTAAATTGTAAAATTTAGAATATGTGAAATTATCAGGCCCGTATTTTAAACCCTATGGTTTTGTTAAAAATAAATTATTGCTATAAATCGTTTTTTTTTTCACGAAATATTTTACGTTTTTCCAAATATTTTTTTAGTTTTTGGGTATAAACGGTGTCATTTTTCGAAGCCTATTCCTCGACTTTTTTTGTATCAAAAATCTTTTTATTTATTTACTCTGGGTATTTTGTTGGTGACATTTGTGTCACACCCTTCTTTCTGTTTTCAATAAGATGAAAAATCATTGCGTTGAAAATCTGTTCATTCATTGTTTCCTCCCTTTTCCCCATTTTTTTGTTTTTGTTTCTACCGTGACAGCAATTATAACAGTTAAAATAAAATAAAAGAAATAAATCATATAACTTGCCACGTTTTAAGAATTGCAAAATAAAGGACGCATTTCGATGGCACAGGAATTTTGCGTGTTGCAATGCACCAATTGTCAGGTTAGGTCGATCAGCAGTTAGTTTTGTATTCAGTTTATTAGCGTCATTTATTTACAACGGGACTACATATACCGTATATGATATACAGTCCTTAACCATTTATCGGACGCTTTCGGTTCTCGAAAATAGCGTCCGATAAATGAGCATCGTCACAAAAAAGTCATTTTTTTATTAGAATGACCCCATTTTGGCCAAAAAAGCGTCCGATAAATGAGCGTCCGATAAATGGTGAAGAACTGTACGTATTGTCCTTACTTCCATAAGGGCGGTTTTTGAAAAAAAATGGCCGTCAATCCCATCTATGGAATTTACGCCTCTCACGGGTTTAGTTTGGGACATTCGTAATGGGGCGCCCATTTTCCTGTGGATCAGGCATGCCCCAGAGTGTGATCAAGAGTTTTCAGCAAGTTTGAGAACTATGCCCGTGTAATGTAGGAATGAAAGCCCTTATACTATATAAAATTTTAATTCCATGATTTATGTGACAGTTTTGTATTAGAATTTATTGGTTTATATTTGTATAGAAATGGCTTATTTTCAAAAAAATATCGCCTATATTTTCCTAAGAGTTTTCCATCGCGTTGTAATGACTGTCAAGGCACTTTCCGCTTTTTATAAAGTCAAATTTGACCATCTAGTGCACAAAATACATGTCGCACACGAAGAAACTAAAAATCTTAAATTATCGACTCCCATTCGGGTCAAAATACGTTAAAAACGGACCTTAGGAGATCATCACTTTTTTTTGGCAAAAAAGCAGCCGTTAGGACTGTAACACAGTCACTGTATATTATATTACATATTATTTTTGTATACTTTCTCAGTTATTTATAAAATGGACAACAAAAATGTGCTGGGTTGAGCAATTAGGGGCAGTTTTTGAGCTCCAACAATGTGCAGCAAGTGAGAGGCCAACAATAGCGATTATTCTATGTTATTTATGGTACATAAATTATGCTGATTCAACAAAAATACGTTTAAAAACGTTTACGTTAATACATGCGCGTTTGGCAATAAAAGTGTGTTTGTGGCAGATTCCGCGTCGTAGGCATTTTTAAAAACAATGCAAATTTCGGAACACGTACTTGCATAACTTTTCATACCGCACATTTCTTCGTTGAAATGTTTTAAATCGCATTTTTTGTAGATATTCCAAAACCATCAACATTCACGATCAAACAAGTTTTCATGTAAAGTCTGTAATACATCACAGCAGCGCGTTATTTATCATATCAGTACAAGACGGGCAGTTAAAGAATATGACATTTTTTGCATCCTAAGTGAGGTTATGATTTTTAAAGCTCAAATTCATGACGTTGCTTCGGCAAATAAGGGTCGTTTTGCTGTTTCATTTTTTACCCCAGCCACGGCGGTTATTGGTCTGGGAAACTGGGCCTACAATTTTAGGCAGCGCCGACTGAATTGGTATTTTTCTTTTTTGGCGAAAGGGTAATCTGTCGAAAATTTCCCCCTTCTGTACAGTCTAATTGGTCAGAATTGCAAAAAAATCGGTCTATTACCCTTTCGCTGAAAAAGAAAAAAAACTATTCAGACGGTGCCTTTTATACCCCTAATGCGGAAATTCTTTGAAATTTTGGCCAGTTTTTTTTTCAACATAAATTTTTTTGTCTTTTTTGGATATTTTTTTCTTTAGAAATCATGTCTTTTTCTGTTTTTTTTTTGGGAGTTACCATATGACCACACCCCTGCAGCTTTATGGGCAAAAGGTCCTAGGGGTTAAAAATACAGTAGTACTGAAAACATTTTTGATATTGTTGCGAGAAACATTGCTCTATTTGAGTATTGTTTGACAGATTACATTTGCTCGCAACAATATCAAACATCTTCTTGATCGATTTAATGTTGGTACTTAGTAGTACCAGGTACCGTACTACTATTATTAAAAATTCGAAATGCCTTTCAAGCCGAAAATGTCGCGAAATGACCCAACAGCTCAATCTTGAAAGAGCACAATTGGAAAGGGCGTCAGCAAATGAGAATACATTCCAGATCCGATCGGAACAACGCAATGACTTTATGTTCTGATTACAATAATTTATTACAAGAAATAGACCACTTTGATTGTTTTTAGGTTGGACCATTTTACTACATTTCTATGGAGACGCATTGAATGATCCGTACCAAACTCTCCCTTTCCATTTTAAGCAAATTTTCGCAAAATGCAATGTTCCGTACCATAACGCCCCCTTCGAAGCTGTTACGCAGGCATTTTACTCACGAGCCACACCTAGCGACAGCTAGCTAGTACTCTACTATTATTTTAAAGACAATTATTTCATAATGGTGTAGTACTTTTTTTACTATTTTCTAATGTACGGAAAACACGGTACCGTGGGAATATAATCTTAAAATAGCTTTGATTTGGTGGATTTCAGGACAAACAAATATTATTTAAGTAAGTTATTAAAGTAATTGCAGTTCTTTCGGGAAAACACATTTACAAAATTACCAAGAATCAAAGCGGACTTTAACTCATTGATGTATTTATTACAAAAAATCTTTTGATAAATCGGCACATTTATAGCGTTCGGCCTGGAGCCTCGCGGCATGAGCGCTCACTTAATGCCGATGGGCGACAAACATTTTTTTATTCGGCGGCAATCAAAAACGTTTGATTATCGGCAAGTCATGACAGTAATCAACCACATGTGTGAGTTTGGCGTTGCACCTTATTCCTGAAATTTCAACAGATCAAAATGTAGACCCCTTTATTAATAATGAGTTTTTCGATCCAAGTGATTTTTAAAACTTCTTTCTAATATAACTGTCTGCTTATATATAATGTATAAAAATATATTAATGTAAAATATTAGCTCACGCTGTCTTTCAGCAATTTACTCTCTTTTTTATAATATTTTTGACATAAAAAAGTACTATATATACACCATTATCGAAATAGAAAAAAAGACTCGCAATGTCTCAAGTCAAAAAAAAAGACTCGCTGGCGCCTCAGAGACACATCTCAGGTCTAGGCGCATTGACTCGAGCTGCGCGCGGGTACTGACGATTGCATTTTGGCCCGACGGAGCGAAAATGAAAAAATAAAATTTGGTACGGACCATTCATAACGCCCCATTTCTATGTACTGTATTTTTCTGAAAAGAAGGTGCATCTATCTTTTAAATTTTCGAATTTTTCACGTAGGTTATTTTAGGTGTCTTTTAATAAAAAAAGAAGTCGGTGCTACCTAAAAAACTTCCTTTGTGTTTTTATGCTTATTGTACAATTATGAACTCAACACATATACCGTATATTATATACGACTGAACACAATTATTTGGGTGTCAAGTTTTATATAATATTTATATAGTTATTTACTGACATATATTTCAATATATGCTATGATTTGAATATAAATAAATGATTCCAAGATATTTAATAAGTATATGAATCTTTTAAATGAAAAAAAAAAATTAAAAACACAATAAATTAAAAAAAAATTAATATAATATATTATAATTTATAAAAATTTAAATTAAAAAAAAAGTATATTTAAAAAATCGCCTCTTCAAAAATAAAAATGAGCTGTGCTGGTCTGTGCTTTTGGACTGAAAAAAATATTGTGCTGCCCTTGGTTGTGCTGTCACGGTTTGAAATAAGCTGTGNTTGGAGCTTTTGCCGTGAAGTGACATTTCTGATTTTTCTGGAAATTTAGATATTTGTGCCATTTTAAGTTATAAATTGTGATTATTTTAATGTGAAACTTTTTCTGTAGCGCTTAAGAGCAATATAGATGATATAAATACTGCTTTAAAAACAAGTTGTTTTGTTAGAAAAAAATAGCGAGCCAAATACTCTCCAAAATACTGAAAGTAAGACTAATATATTTTCTCAATAAAAGGCTCAAAATTTCTAGATTTTTGGGTTATTTACAACACATGTGGACTTGATAATGTTACTTCAGGTCCCCTGAGGGTTATATTTGAAGAGAAAACGACTTTATCTAGGAGACTTGATTTTTCAGCCAGTAGGGTATGGCGCATCCTTAAATGAAAAAAATAAATAAATTAAAAACACAATTAATTTAAAAAACTTAATATTATAAAAATTTAAATTTAAAAAATCAAAATTAAAAAAAAATATATTTAAAAAATCGCCTGTTCAAAAATAAAACTGAGCTGTGCTTTCGGACTGAAAAAAATAGTGTGCTGCCCTCGGTTGTGCTGTCACGGTTTGAAATTTAAATGAGCTGTGCTCGACTGGCCTCACGTCTGAAATTTTGATGAGCTGTGCTCCACTCGGCTGCCCGTTGAAAAACTGCCGAGGGCATTTTACTTGAACTAGGAAAGCCAGCTGGTTGTTGCCAATACCCACTTGAAATGACAAAAAAATAAAAACTGGCATTTAAACCAGATTAAGGCATTTATCAGATATTGACCATGAACTTTCCCGTAAATTGACTTTTTCAGCCTTTTACATCGTCCGAGGATTCGTGTAATCCTCATAATCCTTCTTAGGGGGTGGACCGTGTGAAATGGGCCAAAATTGACTACAGTCCTCGTCCCCGAAACGTCCGTCCCCGAAACGTCCAATTGTACCCGAAACGTCCAGGTTTTTTGTAATTTAGTCAATGTACCCGAAACGTCCATTTTTTGGGCATTTTTCGGACAATTTTGGCCTTTTTTCCGACAATTTTGGCCATTTTTGGACATTTTTGGACGAACCATCCATTTTTTGTCAAAATAAATAAATGTGTAATGATTGTTTTACTTGGGACGAGGACTCTACTGATATCGAAAGCCATTTAAAACACTGAAATAGCAAGAATATGTAATTATGAAGGTTTTAAACGTTAAAAAGGGCCTGATGTACCCGAAACGTCTAGTTGTACCCGAAACGTCCAGGTTTTTTTGTAAAAAGTTTTGGACGTTTCGGGGACGAGGACTGTAATTCAACTTTGACCGGAAAGTCGCGAGGTCCGAATTATCCGGGAGCCAGATTATCAAAGTCACAACTTGTTTCGTTCAAGTTAACATTTTTTCAGCGGCCCACCCCCTAATCATTCTCTACGACCACCGTAAATATATTACACGTGTTCGGTTCTCCAAAATAGCGTCCGAAAAAGGAGCATCGTCGCAAAAAAGGATCATTTTCTATTAAAATGGCCACCATTTTGGACGGAAAAGCGTCCCAAAAAGGAGTAAGTACTGTATAATACAAATATTATACGGTGTGCCATCGTCGACTGCATACTGTCAACATTTACGTACTCGAACAACAGTACCACTCGAACAAAATAGTATCTTTCCGATATCCATCATAATTTTATTGGTTTAGAAACAAATGCGGCCATAATCTTCTTATTTCATCAAAGTACACCTTTTAAAGTTTCATTGCGCGTCTTGTGACCAAATTATTGTCATTATGAGAGTCCTTACAGTAAGGACCTTACTCCTTAATTAAGGACTCCTTTATGTCTCCAAAACCAAAAATGACAAGTTAAAACAGTTCACTCTAATAAGTTCGCTAATTTTGACAATTAAAGAAGTCCCTAATCGGAATAAGGACCTTTTGCTACGTCGTATTAATCTTTCATTCAACCGTTACATAAAAATGCAGTCTGCCCTTTTACCGAAAGTCCTGGTCTAAAACGATTAACATAACTGGAAAGTTATGACATGGGAAGGGGTACATAAATATTTTTCGAGATGGGTCTAATCGGTAAAAGACCACGATTTTGCCTAGTTGTAACCAAAAGATTACCGGCAGCGCGGGTTTTCCAAGAAATTTTTTTTAGGAAAAATCCCCGACAGTTTACATATACCGTAAAGATACTTAACTTTTCCCTGAAAAACAAATGTTGGAATTTTTCCTTAAAAACTTTTCTTGGAAAGACCGCGCTGCCAAGATTACCTTTAAGGTCTTCCTAATAGGAAGACATAGAAAATATAGGATTAGTTTCATTTTAACGTGTGTTAATCAGAGTCCAGGAACTACCGTGTCTTTTTTCATGTTTTTGAAGACGAATTGCGGTCTATTAGTCACAAAAGTGTCGTCCTAGGAACATTTTGGGACCGTGAAAGTGAAAATAAGACTTCCGGACAATTTTTGTTACTCAAAGTTCACCCTGAGTCTTCAAAAATATAGTTTACCCGAGTCGGTGTGCAGGAGAACGCTAAATCGCGATGCATCGGGACCATTCATTCTGGGCATTTTGGCGTGATTTTTTTTAGAAATTGAAGAAAGTCGCCCAATTTGAATTTGTGATGATAGAAATGTGAGCATACATGTATATTCTTAAAGGCCGATTGTTGTCCCGCCCACATGATTTAAATTAAACCAATCGCATTGATTGTCAACCAACGCAAGCGCAAAGCAACACTCGGTCGATAAGGAGATATGAAAACTTACCGGGTCAAATCATTCATACAAATTCGTAAATACAATTATCGTCAGTTATGAGATTGAATGCCACAGAAAAAAAATATGTATTAACCTGATTTTTTTTAGTAAAATCAGGTTTCAGTATTTTTTCACCAAATTTAAGAGTAATTTTTCTGATGAATACAGTTTAAGGTTGTAAGATATTTGTTGTTGTTTTCACTTTCTTAACAAAACATAAATTTGTGAAACTAATAATAAGCTACTAAATTTTCCAAGCTGGGCTTAACTGATATGAGCTGTTCAAACCAAAAACATCCACGTTATTAGTTAAATGTTGAGCAGCAGCTTTGACATTTCTTTAACATTTTTTTTTGTTGAAATTCTGGAATTAAAGTAAATTCCGATCCTTTCCGACATCAACGAAACTTTCTGATTAGTTATTTAGTACCGTATCGTCAGCTGATTGGTTAACTTTGTTTCTTTTTTTTTGAAATGATTCTATAGTATAGAATCTATTGTATTATATACCCAAAGATCTAGTTATAAACGCTGCATACCAGTTAAGGATATACACGAATAGTTGTCTATTTGAGATTTTGAGAAATAATTTGTTCTTGTACCTCGAATTAGAACAAGAAATGCAAAAGGGAGCATTTTTTTTTAAATTGAAATGAATTCTTTCGATGAAGGTTTTTTTAGGGAATAATTTAGACTGAAACGAAGAAGGGAAAATCGATACGAATGTATTGACACGGACAATTTGAGGGTTAGAAAATAAAGTGTTTAGCCTAAACCAGATTAGGTTTACCTTCAAATACAATGAAATGAAGGTCATATCTAATGAGGTCATATTAGGTCATACCACATTACGCATACTATTAGAAGTCCTCTGACTTTATCTTAGGGGTCATCAGAAGTTAAACTTTACGAACATTATTTGAGGTCATCTGATGACATATTAGACAAGGCCATCCGATATATTTTATATGGGTCATTTGTGGTCATATATATGTATGCAAAATCACAAATGTCATATTATATAAAATGACTTGATAATACCTACATAAACTGTGTACAAAATAAACCTATTTTTTCAAGAAAATTTTTCGAAATTTTCTCTCACTTAAATTTCAACAATACACAATTATTTTCTTAATTCGAGTATCATACATAAATTAGTGAACTGAAGGTCGTCGTCAATTTTTTTTTTTAATATTTAGGCTGTAACCCCCAAAAAATTGTCCGTGCCCCACCGTATACCAAAAAATAATAAAGAGAGTGAGTGAACACATGCAAGAATATTATTCTACAGTGCACGATACAGTATTATTCATACTGTAGTGATATATACAGGATAGAATAATTGATGGGCGCGTCACTCATTCCACGGTTCACAAATATCGCCCGAAATTAGCGATATCGATGTTCGATCGGTGACGTCATCGGTACGGTTTGTTTTTTCCTCCTCCTTGAATACATCATCTTCGTTGTCGGCGTCCTGACGTTTCGACTTTTCCTTGATGAAAACTGTCAGACTCAGCCCAATCAGCAATGTCACGCAAATAACTTTAAAGAGGTTAAGATTTGTTCGAAATACAAATTGCTTCGAAAAATGGATATCTATTTTATACTGTTTGTGGTAAATACTTTGCAAAATAAACGATATCTCAATCCAGACACTAGGGGGACTCTATCAACTCTTTTTTTATGTTTCTATCAAATTCAAAAGCCGCATAAGTGGCAGGGCAGTGACAGACTTGCCCATCTGGCGCGTTGTAAAAAAACTAATTTGCTTTGAAAGGCAAAACTTTTTTCGGAATTTTTTTTAATGACTGTATGCGCTGTAAGGCGTTTAAAATGTGATATCTATTTTTAGCATACTACAACATTGTAACCTATGTTCCTATATTGGCAGTAAATGGTCCTTTTTTCGAAATACAAATTTCAGCAACGGGCGTCAAAATGGCCCCGACGACCATGGCGGCAAAATTGAGAAAACCGGACGATGTCGTTTCGGACTCGGGCCACGAAATCTCGGAGGCAAACTCAAATCCAATCGGCAAGTAGCCGGTCATGAAGAAACCGAGAATGCCGACAATTGCGTAATCGAGCATCAAATTCTCCAGAGGCAGAATGAACGTCCAAACAATATACATGACCAGTGTTAGGACGTAACAGCCGACAGATATCAGCTAGTGAAATAATACGTTTCAATCGATTATTATTATTAAAACAAGATAAAATGTAAATTTACATTTTATCTTGTTAAAAACTAGATTAGACTTTTTGGTGACGCTTTTACAACAAATTTGGAGGATAAAATCCCCTAATATATGCATGGGTCATGTACCGTGTGTCGGTACTGAAACTGACGTGGTGAGGCCCAAATACCATTCGAAGGGATAACAAAAATTACTAAAACGCGTCAGTTTTAGCATGGACACACATTATATAACACATAAACTTAGCTTAGCTAAAGTAAACTCTGGCTTAAAGCCAGTGGAAAGTCAGCTAAGCTCAAGAGACCAAAGGTAAACCAAAATATAAGACTCTCCCGGGCCATAACCTATGGCCCTTAGGTAAACATACCTTGTATTTTTTGGCAGCGTCAAGAATGCATCCAGCGGTTAACGAGGCAACTGATCCGGCGACAATCATAATTGTGCCCATTTGGGCAGCGTGTTTGTTTTTGACGGCATGTTCCAACTCGTCGCCCAAGTTCCGCGTGACTAACCGGTTCAGATTGCCAGACAGGGCATAGTACGCTCCGACCAGTAGCCCGTAGCCGAGACAAAGTAAAATGAAGTTTTTTGACGTTAGGAGACGAATATACGATTTGATAACCTCTTTGGTCGTCTGGGCGCCAATGGCTTCCTTGGTTGAGACTGAGCGTTGACGGGCGCGGCTGGGCGGGTATTTTGGCTCGTCAACAAAGATTACGCAAACCATAATAAAGACGGCCGTACAGGCGATTAGTGTCAACGCCATCATTTGAATCATTTCCGATTTGACCTCGGCGAAGCCCTCAGAGTTTTCTGATGAAAATAGAATAATTATTCACATTTTAAATATACACCAGGTGCGCCGTTATGTTACAACACGTTATGTTACAAAAAACACATGTTACAAAAACACGTGTTGCACAACGTTTTCCCCGTAGGATCCGTTATGTTACATTTTTTAATTTTTTGGCGTTTTCCAGCGAAATCGCCTACGCACTGCGCCGTTATGTTACGCTTTTTTTTATTTGGTTTTGTAACATAACGGCGCACCTGGTGTACCTTGTTTGGCACAGTATATCTAGTACGTGCCAAATGTATCCCTCGGTGTGCATCTCTCTCTCGATGTTCACGTTTTCGCAAATCGAAACTGCACATCGAGAGATCTCTAACTAAACACATGATGTGCCTTTAACCGGCCAGAAACCAGTTAATCGGCCACTTTTGGACCAAAATTTTAGTGGCCGGTAACGGCGCATCGTGTTTATTTAATTTTTTCACTTGTAAGCTTATTTTTTTCATTCCTAACCTATTTTATTATATTTTGTAAATTAAATAATAAATGTTTTATATATTTTCAAGAGTAAATTTTAAATGTAAAACACGATTTTTAAATTGCAACATTGCCTCTGTTTGTTGAAAAGACCTTGTAACCATTTTGATTCGATTTATAATCAAATTCAGTAAACCGGAAAAACCACTTACCGTCATCATACCATTCATCGGATACGTTTGAAGTCAGATTTGAGCCAATTGGTGCAGGTTTTGATGGGCCGGTTATTATATATGTAGGAATGACGAAGCTCATAGCAATGCCGAACTGGTTCCCAAAAACGCCGATCGATGTCGCGGTCGACACTTCAGAGGACGGAAACCAGACGGCGGCGATTCGAGCAGGCAGTGAAATTGCAAATGTTTCGGCAAAAGCGCAACATATCTGACCCAGTACGTACAGCCAATAGTCACGACCAAAAGTGGACAAAAACTAGGAATAAGAGTTAGACCAAATTGTTCTTTAAAAGACCTTGTTCTNAACGATTTTTAAAAATAACCATCAATGCCTTAGCATGGAAATATTTGAGCGGAAATGCGCAACATTGCCTCTGTTTGTCGAAAAGACCTCCCAACCATTTTGATTCGATTTATAATCAAATGGAGTAAACCGGAAAAACCACTTACCGTCATCATACCATTCATCGGATACGTTTGAAGTCAAATTTGAGCCAGGTGATGCAGGGTTCGATGGGCCGGTTATTATATATGTAGGAATGACGAAGCTCATGGCGATGCCGAACTGGTTCCCAAAAACGCCGATCGATGTCGCGGTCGACACTTCAGAGGACGGAAACCAGACGGCGGCGATTCGAGCAGGCAGTGAAATCGCAAATGTTTCGGCAAAAGCGCAACAGATCTGACCCAGTACGTACAGCCAATAATCACGGCCAAAAGTGGACAAAAACTAGGAATAAGAGTTAAACCAAATTGTTCTTTAAAAGACCTTGTTCTTATGGTTTCCGAATTTAACCCTCAAAAGTTTTATAAGTTATATAAATTCCATAACTGATTCTAGTACTATTAGAAAATTAGCCGATAGACCACTAATATATTTTATTACTAAAAAATGCCACTCATAGTTGTAAAATAGAACTTAACCTTACAATTTATAGAAAAATATCACGAATAGTGCCAGAATATCACTAATAATCATAGAGTGTAAATAACGAAATCACTATTAGTGGGGAAATGTTATTATTAATCATTAAATTTAAACTATTAATTAAACGAACTTTAATAAAGCCACTTTTTTACTACTAGAGAATAATTTAATTTCTTCTAATTTTCTATTAATTAAAAGAAATATTTTCGCCAACTCCAATATAAAGTCGGGAAAATGTTGGGTAAAGGGTAATTTATTATTATGTTAATCTAATTTAATTTTTTGTTTAACGTTTATTTTTTTGTTATTTTCCAAATCAAATCTGGAAAATTAAACATAAATAATATATAACAATTTGTCGTTCTATTTCTTACTAATTAAGGGTTAACATTATACTAATGGGACTTCCATAAGAACAAAGTGTAATTTTAATCCTTTTTAGTAATAATTTATACGAAAAAAAGTGTTGCCTCGATCAAGAATTGAACTCAGGTCGCCGACGTGTTATTATAGCCCTCCTGCGCTAAATTTGATTGAAAAGATGAAGTGAAGTTATTATTTTTTATGTCAACGTGAAATTATAATAAAAAATCATAACGAGTTGAAAACATACCTTAAATGCTGCTCCAATCATGCTGCTTCCGGAGGCGAGGATGGTGAGAAAGCGGAGTCCTTTCGCATTCATCAACCAAAACGCAATCCACACGGTGAAGCAGTAAACTACCATGTATGTAGTCGTGGACCAAATTATAGCAGTTTCTGATACCATATAGTACTGAAAAACGGGTTCATAATTTCCCTGTTACTATCAAATAAAAGGCGAGCAAACTTTGCTGGTAATGTCAGGCACAATTGCGATGATCATCCAGTGAAACGCGGTCAGGAATGTGACCATCGTGAACACGGGCAGCACAAACCATCGCCGCCTAAAAATAAAATAAACATAATTATATTCTATATATTGCGAATTTAATGGAAAAAACATTTTTAACACGGAATTTTTCTGACACGTTTTTTTTTTAATATCGTGTTAAAAAATAACTGTCATAAGAAGTTTTCCGTGTTAGAGAATAAATCTCATAAGAAGCTTTCCATGTTTAAAAAATCCGTGTTAAAAAATAAATCTCGTAAGAGGCTTTCCGTGTTAAAAAAAATTCCGTATTAAAATAAACGTGTTAGAAAAATTCCGTGTTAACAAAATCCGGGTTAAAAAGTGGTCCCGAATTAAAGCTGTCTGTAAGTTTCAGTTATTGAGTGCATAACTTATGCAGCATAAGTCTTGAATTCGACGCAAAAATGCGTGGAACTTATGCTCTATATCATTTATTTTCAAGTGACGCGACGCCGCGACTAACCAATCTTTTTTTATATCACACATTTCCATGTTCATTATCGGTTCCAATCAAAAAAATATAAATTTATATATTATAAAATATAATATTATTATTAATGATTATTATACTTTTATAATAAAAAAATAAATTAGAGTTGGAATTTATAACTTATAAATTTCCTGTGGGTTCTAAGAAAGG
>SCLG01000004.1:594179-618529 GCA_004367875.1 Oikopleura albicans
TTTAAGGGTGTGCCATACCCTACTGTCTGAAAAAACAAGACTCCGAGATGAAGTCATTTTTTATGCAAATATAACTCTCATTAAGTTGAACTTTTTGTGAATATACTCAGGAATGTTAGACGAACCAATTTTCGGAATAATTGAAATGATTGGTCAACATACACACCCCCCACGTCGCGCGTAAGTTGACCATTTTTTTTTCTTAAAAATGCTCCTTGCGAGTTTAGACGGAAGTTGAGAATTTTTATTTTACATGGCCGGATAGAGGACTGTCGACTCTATAGAGCAAGCTGTAACATGAAATCTAAAAATAAAAAAATCCAGAAAATTTATCACATTTTGTCGATTTTTGCTGATTTTTAAGCCTAAATTATTACAAAACGCGAGAATTATTGCACCAAAATACCGCCTATGAATTTCATGTTACAGCTTGTAACCTGCACCAAGGTGTCATTAAATCAATTAGAACAAAAAAATGTATATTATTTTTATCGTAAACTCGCGTGGACCTTTTGCCGTGAAGTCAAATATCTGATTTTGTTGAAATTTGGACATTTGTACCACTTTTAAGTTATGAATCATGATTATTTTAATGTGAAACTTTTTGTGTAGTGTTATCAAGCAATATAGATGATATAAACAGAGCTTTAAAATATAAATTGTTTTGTTTCAAAAAAAATAGCGAGCCAATTACCCTTCATGATACTAAAAGTATGGCTAATTTCTTCAGTACATTAAACCTTCATAGTTTCTAGATTTGTGGGTTATTTTTACACGTTTGGACTTGGGAATGTCACTTGAAGTCCGAACGGATATCCAAGTTCACTACCATGTTCAGAAAAGCTTTTTTGGCAAATCGCATATGGCACACCCTTAAATTAAAGTTAAATTTTGGGCCTTTTCCAAGGTTCTTTATTCACGTGATAAGACTTGACCTATCATAGACGCCTTATTCTGAAATCCTCGGTAATCAATCACAACCATTTTTATGGTTGTTAAAAATTAAAACATGGCACTTATTTTTATCAGTATTGGCGGACATTTAGATGGTGCACACGGGTTCATTATCCGAACATAACAACCAGAAATAAACCGGTCCGTATCGGCAGGTTCAAGCTCATTTATTCACCAAGAAAAGGTTATGTCCGGTAATTACTCTTCTGACTTTTATTCGAGATTTGTTGAACGAATTTTTAATAATTAATTAATTGTCTAGCGGTACCAATTTTGATTTGGCGCGTTACCATAGAAACGCGAAACAACAAGTAACAATTTCTTCCTATTTTTGTTCCGTGGACAATCATTTTTAGCCATTTTTGAACCTGTAAATTTCCCAAAAAATTGCACGGCGTAAAAATTGATGGACGTCACATTAAAAGGACTCTTCGGGGTTAATTTCAGAATTAAAGAATGGTTAGGCCCTAACCGTTAGGGTGCATTTATGATCCAACCATGAGTTCAAATATAAAACACATAAATTAATTAATAAGTATCGGCAGAATGGTCCGCGTTAATAATCATTTTGTAAAACAATTAATTTAATCGAGTTGTATTTGGTTTGCCAAACAAATTGCATCAAATTTGCCAAAGGCGACAAAGAAACTAATCTATTTTTGTTAATTTTGTAATTTAGCCAATGAATCTGCCAATCATTATTGATCGAGGTGCAAAAAATAAGCTTAAAAATAGGCTTAGATTAATAAAAAAAAATACAATCGCAATCGATTTTGGCTGCTGATGTCAGTTGCGAAATGAAAACATTCCGGTTGTCACGTGCTCGGTTTTAACTGTAATATGAGCTTTGAGATTGGGACTGCTTCGCTGCAGTGCCCTGTGATTGGTTTAAATTTCAAGAAAAAGAAAACTCTTATTCGTGATGCTAAAAACAACCGGGTAATCGCGAAGTGGTAAAAACCGGTTCATTTTGTCACAAATTTGCAGCGCAAAAACATTTAATTTTGATTATCTAGTAGCCATTTTTTTGCAACGTGTGTATTTAGGTCAACACAAGGCTATATATAACATGGCCTGATCATATTGACAAGGGCAGTGCGCGCTAGCTGCCTCGAGGGAAAACACGACAAATTTACCTGGATGTTTTTATATCATCATCTGTGCTTGACATGAATTGGCACTTTTCGTCCGGACTTTGCATTTTCTAAAATTAAATATCACTATCATGTTTGACTAAATTATTTTTAATTTATTACATTTACAAATACACATGTTTCACCCTCTAACCTAATTATTTGTTTTTATAGCAAGTGCATTAGTAACAAGTTTTCGAGTCCATTCGTAATTCGAATTGAATTATTAATTGTTTGAAAATTGGTATGTTACATACCGTATGTAACACTGTAAGTAAAAATCAATGATAAAATAGGTAAAATTCCTGGTCATTTGGCCCAAAAAAAGTAAAGAGTTTATATTTGTCCGTCTCCTCATATACCACAACACTGATCCCGAACACAAAAAAGTAGTCAAAAATTCATTACACCAAAATTTACCTTCGTGGGGGATACAATATACATGTTTATTAAGTTTTTTTTTCTCTCTGTATATGTGTAAACAGTTGTAAACTGTTTTGGTTTTGAAGTATGTTATAGAGAATCAAAAATTATATACATTGTGAAACTAACAACAGCGCCAATTTATGGCGCGAATTTCTTTCGATATGAATCAAAAAATTCGTAGTAAAATGTTTTATGGGCTGTGAATGAACGTCAGAAAATTATGTAAAGTCTCTGCGCTCTTTGGCGCCATAATTGGTCCATTTTTTACTAATAAAAACTCTAAACTGTTCAAAAGTAGACAACTAGGTCACTACCGATCCACAAGATGCATTTAAAAACTTTTATAACTATTAGAAACGTTTAAAAACTATTAAACTATTCAAAAATAGACAATGAGGTCACATCCGAATCCACAAGATGCATTTAATAAAAATTCTGGCAGCCAATCCCCATAATTACGCACTAAATTCTTCTGGACAGCAGATGATTAATTTTAAATTCACTTTCGTTATTCTTAATAAGTTCAAAAAGTTTAACTCTTTTAAATTTAACTAGTTTTAACTAAATCTGCTCGTCACGCTATTGAAAACGAACATTAGTTGACCTAAATGAAAAAATTGGCAAAATGCCCAAATATTTTTTTTTGTGTTTTTGGTGCTTTCGCTTTTTTTTTTTTGTTCTAAATTTCAATACCAATTTCGACATATTCGTGCTGTTCTCTCTATGGAGCTGGGCCTTCAATAAATCAAATAATCTGATGAAAAAAGTCTAAAAATGTAAAAAATCAACAAATCGTTAAAACAAAATGTTTTTCTTTGAATTATCAATGACCTTGAGAAGTTTATTCGACCAATGTAAAGCGCTAAAAAATAGACAAATAAAAATTTTTATTTTTTTTTGTATTCTGAAAAAAAAAATATTCAAATATTTTTTCTTGTGATTGTTTTCACAAGGGTTAAAGTGCTGATGAACAATATAGCCCGCAGCGTTGTATCTCTTACGTAATGTTTGTCCTTTTTATTATATTTTATATTGTATATACAGTATTTATCTAAGTACCCGGCAATAAATATTACGTTTTCTGTCTCACCGTTAAGATAAGAAAATAATGTTTATTTTTTTTATCAAAATTATTTTTTAACAGTTTTTTTTCTTTGAGACAAAAGACAATGTCAAGTGCCTTCTAGGTATAACACGTGAGTGCAGGAAACACATGTCTAGTCATTTTGGAATAAACGACGAAGAAAAAAAAAGAAAATATTTATGTACAATATTTGCCCAAGGCCAAGATTTTCTAAATTTTTAAAGAAGGGAAAATAAGGGCATGTTTCCACGCCGCGGCCGTTTTGGTACCGGTAGTTTTGGTTTGTGTCCTGGCCAATAGGAAAGTTACGATCTCTTTGTCTCAGAGATCATTAAGTTGTCTGAATCTGGACCAAAAAAAAAGAACGCGAAAATACTAATCCCTGGGAATATTCTATGTACCAACTAGCACATTTTTAGTTTTCATAAAAAAATCCATTGAAAAATATCTATAGATATGTATAGCCATAAATTCAGTGGACAGGCAAATATTCCTGAAAATATATCAGTTCATGGTTCACACGTTTTTTCGGTCCCTGTATACACGTACGAGTTAAAACTTGATTTTTAACTCATGAGAGATCGAATGTGCCGCAAGGTTCATTTATTACGTTTTATAGTAATACTTTCAAATAACTGGGATAAAATTTAGATTTCTAAGTTTTATTTGTTTTATGAGTTTATGGACACCACCTAACCCGTTATGTTAACACCATCAAACTTTAAAACTGTTAACACAATGGAATTTTGTCAACATAATGCGGTAGGGCGTTTGGTTATATAATTCAAAATCAAAGTTAATTAAATCCCAAAACGTGTTAACATAACGGGTGTTAACATAACGTGTTAGGTGGTGTATATTTATGGACACTTCATTTTTTAAAAAATCATGTTAATTCTGTTGAACTTTCCTGTACGATTTTTTTATCAGATAGCAAAACGGTTGGATAGAACATATTTACGAGTGGGCGCTGCAGAAAACTTATGTTCATAAAAAATTGCCTTTCGTTTGGTGCTGACAAAATTTGACGAAGTAATAATAAGGGTTTGAAACGTTGGCCAATCTAGGCTATATCTGTACATCTTTTTACAAAAATTGTAAAAATGTTAAAACTTCCGACTGTGAGAAAGTCAAGTTGAACCGGACTAATAAAATCCCGCTGTCTGGTAATCAAAATTTGACCAAAATAATATAATGATTGCTACGTTACTTAATTTTTTTGGCGGGAGTCTCCCGTGAAAAAAAAGTAGCGGACTTTTGTTCACATCGTGATTTTGAAACTAATACGAAAAATGACAAAACGGCAAGTTGTAGAGCTCGTCAAACTACGTCGATCTGACAATTCAGAAATTTGGGCCACCAGGGCCCCCTAAAGAGCTGTTTGAAATCTCCAACCTACGCAAAAAACATCATCAATCGAATTTTCTCGAAAAGTTGAGGAGGGTCACCAAATTGGTATTATACCCGTTTTGCCCTACGTGGCCTCCATATGCCTTAAATCGACGAAAAAAACAAGTTGCGTGTCTATATACACGCACTTCCCCTGGGAGTTAAGGGTTACTGTAAAACATTTTATATGATATTTTTATCAGTTAACGATGCTATGGTCTTTGACAGTTATTTTCAATGTTTCCTGCAAACACCCTAAAGTACCAGTTTCATTGAAGGGTCCAACAATTTTAGATGAAGTGAGTGGTCCAAATTAGTGCTAACTTAATTGTATTTACAAATCCACTTTGGCCTTACTTAGACCCGTTATACAGTTTCCGCTTATTTGCATTGCATCATAATAACTAGAAAGCTGGCCCTATCCCAAAAGATCTGTCTCAGTCAAGTAAACTCTTACCAATATCGATTTTGGGCCGATCTTCTGTGCAGTAAATATATTTTTATACAATATATCAACTTTTTTGTGTTTTCTGCGTTGCTATTGTTGCAAACTAACTAATCGCTATTTTTCTCTTGTTATCTTTGGCAAACGATACAATTTTACTCGTTCTCCAAACATCAAAACGGAAGTTGGTCAGAAAAAAGAATAACAAAAAAGGCCAAAATAAGATGAGAAAGGTATTTCAAATAAATGAAATAAAAAAAAAATAGAATGAAAAAAAAATGTAAAACGTATATAACTAGTCGGTCTTCTGGACACGAGTGAATTATTCTGGATAGGGTGTTAGAGATGAAAAAAATATATGCCTGCTATCAGCGCACGTGGGCACCCTCGGGGGACTAAACTTGAACAGAAACTCGTTCGAACTAGTCAGGCTCTAGTTTTTTTTTCTTCTCTTTCTTTTCGTATTCTCTCTCTCCCCCTCTTCTTTTTTTCAAGTTTACCGACAACAAAATATATCTTTTTTTTTACAAAATCTCCTTTTTTTGGTAAATCCAAAAATTATTTCTGAATCTATCGTTTGGCCAGATTATTTTGTGCAAAGAACAGAAAAAAAGACGTTTTCAGACAATGATGTCTCACGCGCCCTGTCGGTGTTTTCCTTAAATTTTGCTTTCATCTCGACAGGAAGAGTTTGTCTATGCCCATGTGGCATCTCCCAAGGGCTGTCTATAAATTCCGGAAATGTATTGATATAATTTATATGATGTAAATATAAACGATAAGGCGTCGAACATTTAGAAATGGTTTCATTTCAAATGAGACGAAGATTATTGCTGTCACGTTGGTTGACCCGAGATCAGACGGGTGAAGGCTTCACCGTGAAGCTTAGCTTTTTTGCAGAAAAATCATTGATCGAACTATAAACATTTTCGAAGCGATTTTAAAGAATCGAAAATTGCCAAAAAATTTGAAATTCAAAGTTTGAATAATCATCTAAGTGTGTGAAATTACTCCCAATCTTGAATAAGCACTCTTAAATTTATACCATTTTCATGATCATCTTTTCATCACGGTTCCATTTTTGTATACATTTACTGTAAGGGCACTACCTGAAAACGGCGACACTGGAAAACCGAGAAACATGAAAACCGAGAAAATTTTCTACAGAAATAAAATAAATTTTTGTAAAACTCACACATATGATGCAGTTTGATGCGTAGATTACGTTCGTGAAATAAACAAAGTTGAAAAGGGAGACAAGTTTTGGCGCTAGAGAGCATTTTACAGGCAATTTTCGGCAATTTTTTTCCGTTTTCAGGTTTCTCCGTTTTCAAGTTTCTCCATTTTCAGGTAACTACCGGTAGTGCCACTGTAAGTTACTGTAAGTTTATAGAAGTGGAGCAGAAACTGTAAATATCTTACATAGTAAACATTTTAGGATTAGAATGAAGTTATAACGAACTATGGTCCATAGTCTATGGATAATAACTACCCCATGGATAAAAAAACAATACAAAAATCCTTCAAAAAATAGATTCCGTACTTCGTAAATGACGGGGGATTCAGGTTTTTTATAAAAAAAATAAATTCTGGTGAGACATGAAGACTCAGTCACGGCCGCTATGTCACCACCCAAGCGTCTAATAATTGTGAAAACAATGACAGTGGGAATAATAATAAAGAAGATGAAGACAATTATGTCAAGTTTGCGGAGCACGGCCGATATTTAATTATATCATAAAAACGATTAACTCCTGATAGACAGTCACTTTATATAACCTGATGAATCAAGGGACAATTTTCCGCGAATATTTTTTCATTGGACACTTTTTATAGAAATGTTTCCAATAAATTTGGAAATTTGTTCTAGCCGGTCGTCTACAAATGGACTACTATACTATCTCAAATATTCGCTCGGCGGTGGCAGTAACGAGCACGCGAAACGACTTACTTTTTCTTTCTTAGCGTTTGTACTAAACTGACAGTAACTTTGCGAGGCATTATTTAAAAATGACCGTCATATTTTTTTAATTTCGGCAAATTTAGCGAAACATAATTTTCTCAATAAACAATAATAAGAAATAATAATAAGTAAATAATTTCTAATATGTAATAATAATTTTCAATTCCAAGCAACAAGATAATATTTAAAGTTAATTGATTTATTTTAATAAATTTAACCATTTGAGGGTTACTCTCATATGTGACTAAATTATCTGTTGAGATTTATTATAAACTCTCGTCTATGTATTTGATAAAGCTGCAACCTCAGGAGTTAAACCCAAGTACAAGTACAGTACACAATGCGCACGTTTGTCGGCCGACGCGTGTGGTCTAGAACAAATAAACGTGAAAAATAGCCAACTTACCTTCTGAACGTCAGAATCGGCCAGTAAAGAATCCGGCTGGTACCTGTTTTCGTCCACGGTTTTAAGAGTTCCGATGTTTACAATTTCCTGGCAGTACTTGGCATGGTAGCCTCAACATAATGTTAATTTACTAGGGGCACTATGCTGTGTTTCTGTCTTCAAAACATAAGTTGTTAACATTCTTATCTTTTTTATTATATAATTTTATCGAGGACAACCACGTTAATATGGTGCACACTAATATTATACAAGGGCACCGACTGAATTGGAATCATTTCTAAAATGTCTAAGGGGGAAAATGTCTAAAAATTTTCGACATTTTACCCTTTATCACCTTTACCCTTTATTACCTTTACACGTTATAATGTTTACCCTTTTTGTCGACAAATTAACCATTAGAGATTTTACCTTTTCGACATTTAACCTTTTCGACATTTAACAAATATTTCCGATTCAGTCGGTGCCCATTCAAGTCGGGCGAATTCCTAATTTTTTGCACCAAGGGTATTTGGCCCATGGCGCTTCTTTTTACACGTTTCTTTTTAACCTAGAACCGCTTAAACCAACCGGTTGGGAGAAAATAACCATAAACCTCTACAATTCTGTTTTTAATCTGGTACACAAACGCAAAGCTTCGTAATTGATTTTGATTGTTGACAATCCAAAATATTGCCCTAAATTTCAAAAAACTACCACGTATTGTAATTAATGTCTATTTGGGGCCGGGCGGCGACCCACATAACTGGCAGGATGTGCAATCGTAAATAACTGGCGTTATGTACAATTATACATAAATTCATTATGTGCAGTCTTTCAATTAATGAACGTATTAAAGGGAACGTACTGAGGAACGTTTCTAACGTTTTCTGCAGAAAACCGGGATGTCACAAAGAATATATTCAAACGTCTTACATTTTGTTTACATGGAAAAGCGAATGAAGCTCAAATTTACTTTTACAAATCAAAACTTTTGAATAAAATTAAGATAATTAACATTTTCAAAGATTTTTAGCGTAATTTTTAAAATCTACCAAAGCCAATGAATCATCGGTAATGACCTATGGTTACTTTTTCGTAAACTAGATAAGTCGAAAATGTTCAGACCTACCCAGGACTTCCAAATGCATAAAATCTTAAAATTCCCAAATTTGAAACAAAAAAGTTACATAACGGACATATGTAAAGTTTAACATTCTGCAATATATGTAAACTTTACATTCTGCAGCAAATGTAAACCATTACATTCCGCAATTTATGTCAACTTTTGAGCCAGTTAAGTTGGCTCAACATATGTCTACGTTATGTGCTGTGCTTATGTGTAAAATAATTCACGTTATATGAAATGACGAAAAAACACTAAATCCTGCCTATTATTTACATGTGTACATNTCGGCCGACGCGTGTGGTCTAGAACAAATAAACGTGAAAAATAGCCAACTTACCTTCTGAACGTCAGAATCGGCCAGTAAAGAATCCGGCTGGTACCTGTTTTCGTCCACGGTTTTAAGAGTTCCGATGTTTACAATTTCCTGGCAGTACTTGGCATGGTAGCCTCAACATTACTAGGGGCACTATGCTGTGTTTCTGTCTTTAAACATAAGTTGTTAACATTCTTATCTTTTTTATTATATAATATTATCAAGGACAACCACGTTAATATGCTGCACACTAATATTATACAAGGGCACCAACTGAATTGGAATCCTTTCTAAAATGTCTAAGGGGGAAAATGTCTAAAAATTTTCGACATTTAGCCCTTAATCACCTTTACCCTTTATTACCTTTACACTTTATCACATTTTCACTTTATTACCTTTACACTTTATCCACAATAAAAAATTCGATGGACAAAAACAGCTAAAATTGAGACATACGGTATGTCACATACCTATACATGATTTTTACAAAAAATTTTCGACATTTTACCCTTTATCACCTTTACCCTTTATTACCTTTACACCTTATCATTTTTACCCTTGTTTGTCGAAAAATTAACCATTAGACATTTTAACTTTTTGACATTTAACAAATATTTCCGAATCGGAAATTCCGATTCAGTCGGTGCCCATTCAAGTCGGGCGAATTCCTAATTTTTTGCGCTAAGGGTATTTGGCCCATAACGCTTCTTGTTTTGACACCTAGAACCGCTTAAACCAACCGGTTGGGAGAAAATAACCATAAACCTCTACAATTTTATGTTTTTACTCTGGTACACAAACGCAAAGCTCCGCAATCGATTTTCATAGTTGACAATCCAAAATATTGCCCTAAATTTCAAAAACTACCACGTATTGTAATTAATGATTGAACTCTAGTAGCTTACAGTTAGCCGTTCAAAAATGTCTGATTTTCAGATTGCCTACTTTTTTCATCTCTACATTTTTCATACATGTTATAAAAACTTACCGTTCTTATGTCGACTTCATTATTAATAAAACTTCAGAAAAAAGACACTTACTTTGCTTTGCGGTGGCTTTCCGAAGAGTCTCTTCAAAATACCTTTACTATTTTCTAGCACATACATATCCAAAAGTTAATTGTGCAGATCGTCTAGTGTATGTTCTTATTATCGTGTCCGAAAAAATAAGCTGATTATCTAAATACAGAAAAATATATTAGTATAAGGGAATTATAATGATGTCTGTACCCCTTATCGATACTCGCATATTCCCTGAGAAAATTACCAAAAAGCAACTATAAAGGGGCCAGACAAAATCCCCATTTCTCGAGCGTTGAGTTTGTCCAAAAATGATCACATAGTGTTGTCTGAGGAATGGCGTGCGGCAGCGTGCAGTGTGGTCTCCCACAATTATGACCGGTCCATGTGAATTAACAGTTATCAAATGGCCAATCGAGGTCGGGCGCGGTAGGATCAAATACTTTACATGGGGTGATTTCAGATCAAAATTTTCCCTTGGTATCCCAAAAACAATTCTGCAAATAAAAATATACACCCAATGCGATCTAGTGTTTCACAAAAATAAGAAATTAGAGGCTCTAATTTAAAGTGAGATGCTCGCTGCATCCAGGGGTAAAAAAGGAAACATTAAAGCGTAGACGATGGAACACTACTGTAGTTGTAACCATTTATAGGCTTTTATACGGAGATATCCCGATTTATACGAGAAAACGAGGAAATACAAAATAAGGATTTTATTTTTAGAAGCCGTCCACGTCGCTCCGTTAAAACTTTTTTTTTATTTTCAAGGTTACTTTTGATGAGGTCAAATTGATTATGTTTAAATCACAAATTGAGACGTATTGGTCTGATTCTTAAAGCTGACTAAGCACCATAAATTACTCTGGCACTCAACAAACTTTAATAGTTTCAGTAGTTTAAGACATAAAACTGGATCAAGTTGACTTGAATCATGATTTTTCCCATAAATTATGAGCCCTAATAGGATCCAGTTTGTGGGTATTTTCCTTTTAAAATATATATGGACTACCTCAACTTTTTATTACCATACATTTTATCAATATTTTGTTGTTAGTAAAAGTAGAATCTACTCAGTAGATCTTAGACGAAACAGCGTAAATTATAAGTTATAATATATAGGTAGGGGGTATTCCTAAATGACCAACCTATAGAAATAATTGTCGTATGCTACTGAAAATCGACGTGGACTTAGCAATGGGTATTCTAAGCCCAATAAAAAGATTTCAACTTATTCGGACATAACCGGTTCCAGATATGACGGTTAGAACATTTTTTTACGGTTTACGCTCTAATTTCCTAAATACGATTCGTATAAAGAAATTATAAACTCTGGCGTATTTAGAACGTAAAGACGCTTCCGATGAGACCAAAAAATATTTTTTTTGAGCAATTTTAACCAACCNAGTAGTTTAAGACATAAAACTGGATCAAGTTGACTTGAATCATGATTTTTCCCATAAATTATGAGCCCTAATAGGATCCAGTTTGTGGGTATTTTCCTTTTAAAATATATATAGACTAGCTCAACTTTTTATTACCATACATTTTATAAATATTTTGGTGTAATTAAAAGTATAATCTACTTTAAATTATCTATACTAGTACTATTATTAATAGTAGATGTTAGTTATTTTTTACAGTTTTTTAATACACCGTGATAAGAGACAGTAATAATAAATAACTTATAAGGTATATTATATAAATTATTAAAATTTATTACATTGTAGGACGCTTGTGCTTAAAAAGGTACGTTTTTTATCCGAAAAAAGTGTTGGTCTAAATAAGGGACGCGGTATGTTTTCTCCGAGTTAAGTTTTCTCGGATAGCTGCGTAAATAATATGTTAAAACATCTTCCAATATGTGTACTGCATGACAAAAGTAATAAACTTTAAATTTACTTTTTCAAACTAAAAATTATTTGATTGGGGTACTTAAATAATGGAATTTCACATGTCACATGTGGTAAGTAAGAAACCGTCCCCTATTAAGCCCTTGGACGAGAAAAAATGGAATAAGAGGTTGAAGTAATAATTACAAGCTACTACCTAGTACGTAGTAGGCATTAATAAACATCCTACTACTGTACAGACCGTAAAGTACAGTACGGTATAGCCAATTATTGGCTGCTAATACCAAGGCCTAATACCAAGGTAAGGTACAAAAAAAGTCAATAAACTTGGATGACTCAAGGACGGAACCGGCTTTCAGACTGAACCAAACTCAATGAAAGTTAAGCCTGATAGATTTAATACAGTTAATATGTCGCACTTTTGTTTTATTTGTGTTTACCTTCGTCCAGCCTGAAAATCATGATTAATCATGATGAAGTAGGTCAGATTAAATCAGTACCGTATGTTTCACAGAACATTGTTATACTAATATTTTTCGTAGAATCTTTTTTCCATAAATTGTAAAACCGCGGTATTCTTTTCTGAGAATAACCAATTCTTGGGATAAAATTCTTTGAAATTTGCGTTGGCGTTTAACTCGTCGACGCTAAATCTGGCACAAATTGCCACATTTTTTTTCATTACAATATAAAACTATCGAAAATAAAAGTGCTTGACAAAATACAACGATAAATTATCTAGTTTGATTGTTGAATAATTAATGCTTGAAAAAGTATTGCATTAAGCAGTTACAGACCGGCGCGCCGTAGTCTGTAACTGAATTTCAAGCCACTAACAACACTGTTGATTTAATAGAGCATGGTTTATAACTTTTTAACAAGTCATTCATATTCTCAATGAGAGCATGGAATATCATTTTTCTGTCAGCCACTGTTGCGCGTTGAAAATGGGACATTTGAGACTTTTCCGCGGGGTGAGAAAAATTTTTTTCTGGAAACCATCCTATTCGACGTAGTTTTTCATCCTGAATCCGCTCGTGCCAAAAACAAATTTGGAAAAAAGAATAGTTTAGGCGCTAGAGAGCAAAAATGTGTCAAAAAGGGGTATGTCCATGATTGGCACAAAATCTAGAATTTGAAGAAATTTTTTTGCTAATTTTAGCATCGCATCAACTTCTCCACATATTTTTGTATTGCCTCGGCACAAAAACAAATTTCCAAGTTTTCGCCTTTCGAAGGCAAAAAAATGGTAAAAACTACGTCGAATAGGATGGTTTCCAGAAAAAAAATTTTCTCACCCCGCGGAAAAGTCTCAAATGTCCCAATGTGGTAGTGCACTATAGTGCCACATTTAGCGTGGAAGGGGTACGAATTAGGCTCAATGTGGCCGAGTTAACCTAATACTACCTATATTAGACTAATAGGTTGTCCACTAGCGTGGTGCCCAACGTCAACCCAACACACCACCCTAACGGTTTATTATTTTTTTACGGGCGAAATGGAATTCCATGGAAATAAGAAAAGAAATCCGACTAGTTCTGGCACAAAGTTCTGGATCATAATGACGAAAAGCGTGTTTTTACATCTCTGATGGGTACACCCTACCAAAGTACCCTAGTAACTCGGGCTAGTTGCTCGAGAAACAAAAATTAAATAGTCCTAAATTGTAATTGGCCATCCCCCCACCTGCAAACATAATTTATGATATTTATGGACGAGTGTATCGTTCTGTTTCGTCATGAACACAATCTGATTGGATAAATATTCTTGTACACGTGATTTCTAGTATTCACAGAATTCCTAGTCGAATACCACAATCCCTCAAATTTCAATCCACATCCAGAGAACGCCTTTTTAGACTTTTTTTATTTTCTATTTGTAAAGAAACCTGAAATTCAGCGAGGATTGGTCGGCTGTAGCCGAGACATAGAGAACAAAAACATAGAAAAAGACCACCGTGGTTTTTCGTATTCTTTTGTCTGACGAAAACTTTCTGAAGATTTGAAAGCTGCATTGTGCAAGCTTTTATTTATGCAATCGGAATGCAGCTCAGAGGTCGACACGAGGTAAATTTCGTCTCTGTCCTGATGGGGATTGCGTGCGTGCGGTGCGCGTGCGGCTGTCCAGTTCGCGCTCCAATGCACGCGCCATTTTCAACAAACCAATGCGACAAAATAATGGTAGGTTAACTGTCAAGAGTACCGGCTGGATAGAAAACACCTATTTTTCCAATTTCCTCTAATGAGATTTTTTGATCCAAGGTTGAAAATTGAACTTTGAGTAAAAATGTTTCAATTATTTCGACTAACGGTACTCGAATAATTTATAACAACTTTAATTTGTCAAATTCAAATATGGGTATGGCTATAAACGACGATCTCTTCCAGTAAATTATAACTAAAAAACTGAAAAAAATGATAATTTAGTCATATTTTTGTTTGTTTTATCCATTGCTTTAGGTTTTACTGCAATTATGAAATACAAACAAGTTAACTTTTCTAAAATTTCTATAAAGAAATAACTTTCAAAATATACCACCTAACGGGTTATCTTACCAATAGTTCTTACCAAGATTGGGTTATCTTACCACTTTTTGGAACAAAACGTATACATGTAGAGGTTTCCACCTACGCCCTAAGTGGTTATCTTACCAAGGTTGGGTTATCTACTTTTTTGATAGGTGAAGTTAAGTCTTTTTATTTTAGATAAATAAAATGTTTTTTGCGTTATTAAATTTTATGAATCAGTGAACCATATTTTGATTAATAATATTTTTCTTGAAAACAGCGACCCTTATTTGGCTAAAACGACTCTTATTTGGCGACGCCCTCCTTCACGATTTCGAATATTTCACCCTTTACATAACGTTTGTCAAAAAATACAGTTTTAATCAAATTGATTTGCTTTTTTGACGAAGTCAACCTCAAAACCAATTTATACAATCAATGGCGTAAAATAACTTTTATAGCGTTTTCCCGTGATGTAAAGTTTGTAAACAACAATACTGACCCGTCTTTAAATCGCGTTTTTGGTGTGCATTGTGCACTAAAACTAACTTTTTTTCAAGGTAAATTCAGTTATAATCGACTTTGAAAATTTTAGGAAAATACGAAAGAATGGAAAGTAAACGAATACGGGATAAAGGTCAAGGCCAATTGTCAAAGTGGTAAACGAACGTGGGACATCTTTTTCACATCAATGTCCTGTGAGCTTGAAGCCGGGGAAGAATGTTTCCCGTATCCGTGTGCCGGAAACGATCGATGCAATCCGGACAGCGAGTGCACCTTAGAAGGCGACCGCCATATCTGTCGACCAATTATTGAACTTGACTTATCGCCATCTTTACTGCAATATGTCTTGAACTTTTTTGCTTGAGATTAGCATTATTGGCCCATCACTGAATGCCACATACCGGCGTGTTACACTATCGGACCATGTACTTGAATTGATGAGCCGAAATTGCTCATCACACTTGTTGTTTTGTTTTCAAAGTAGTGAGACTGTGCCGTAAACTTGACAAATGTTTAGATAGTTGGAACATCTCGATGGCAATTTAACGGCCCAGTTGAGTTATTGAAATTGAATTGTTTTCTAATTTTCACCTTTTGACATCGAGAACTTTCGATCCTTTAAAATCTTCTTTTCTTTGCCATTTTTGTCTGTCGCCTTTTATCTAAATTTTAGCCTACATACTGTATACTGTATCAAGTACAATCCCTGAGGGGTTATCTTACCATTGGTTATCTTACCAAGATTGGGTTATCTTACCACTTTTTTGACCAAAACGTATCGTGATTTCCAATTATTAAACTAAAGGCCCTGGCGGGTTATTTTACCAAAGTTGGATTATCTTACCGCTTTTTAAGCGTTTATAAAGGTAAGATAACCCTTCAGGTGGTGTACATGTATACAGTAGCGTTGTTTATTTTCTAACATTATGGTTTATCATACATTATAATTTATGAAAAATACTAAATTGTTACTTTAGTCTTTTTGTAACAAAATCCACGCGGTGTCCCAATCCACTATAAAGATACAGATGACTGTAAATTCCATATTATATCCTACTAATAGATTGGGCCACCCCGTGGATTTTGCCACAAAAAGACTTTATAAAGCTTTATAAAGTAACAATGTAGTTGGTTTCCGAATGACCTTTAATTCGATTTTTAACCATCAAATTCTTAGAGTAAAATTATTGTGTCAGGTTCAAACTTGCCGACCTGTGATTGAATACATTTCGTATATTTGTTTTGTTTTATTCATGTGTGTATTAAAGTAAACATCAATGTTATAGACTTATAGTGTCGATATATTCGCAGGATTTTTAAAAATGTAATTATGGCAGTGTTTAAAAGATATATAGGGTGTTATAAGGTTCTTATTTTTGCCACATTCTTCACGTTCGCTTGAGCTTTTTTTTTTAAGTGTAAACAAAAAAAACCAATTAGGGTCAAAAAGTGGCAAGAACAAGATTTTGAGGGGTTTCGTAGGGAACACAGTATTTTTGAAATTACTCATTTGTCATCCTTAACTCGTTGATGAAGCTGGTCGCAATGCAATTTACTCTTCCATTTGAATAAGTATTTATGATCAAAAGATAAACAGCGGTAAAGTAAAAACACATTCATTGTGCCGATAACGATGACTCCAAAATTGCAAACATAAAATTCCCACGCTTTCTGTTTCTCGCGGTGCGTTTGAAATAGGTACAGCATTGAACATGCAACCTTTTTGTGGCATTTTACAGATTTTCAGTACGGATTTATAGGTATAAGCAGAGCTCGGCAAAACATTGACTTCATTGCGCTAAGCCAAGCCAAACTAATTTTGTATCACACTTAAGCCGAGGTAAGCCAAACCAGCAAAATTTAGCCAGGTTTTGCCGAGCCCTGAGTATAAGATGAATGAGTTAGAGGACGTGTATGTTTTATACAGTGTGCAATACACACTGCAGTGCACTGTACATTTCACTTATACTTGGGTACAAAGTTATATGAAGTTAAACTCCGTCAGTCTAGAAGCCGACACATGGTACATGTACTGAAAAAGTTGACACAATTTTTTTGTCAAATTCTAGGTCAAAAAATAATTTTTTGGACCCCGTACAGAAGTCTCAAAACTCCCAATTATTGGGACCCAATAGTAACTTAGTTTTTATATCATAACTTTTTTTCCGTTTTTAGTTACACCACGAGATACTGGACAGCCTACCTTTATATTTAAAATATGCCACTTTCATAAATTCGGAATGTGAGCAATGTTATCACATTGATGAACGCATTAATTCGGTACTGTGGTGTTTGACATTTGTGTGTCATTTTCATCAATCCGCGGAGATGTAGAAAAACCGTGTTAATTTCCATAATCAACGCGATACTGGAAAATCCGTGATAATAGTCAAAAAATCCCGACGTTCCAACACAGCTCAGTACCGCAATGTGATGCAATGCCAACTCCCAGCAACGACTAAATGATATTTCAGAAACCCGTTTTTGATGTTTTCTGGAAAAATTAATTTTTGCAGACCCTGACATCATGTACTGACATGTCAGAGTAATTTGTGAGTTGGTCGATTACAAATTTTAATACACCAGATGACTTGTTATAGAGCTACAAAATTGGTTTTGAAAAATAGCTCTACAACGAGTTAGCCCTGTAACAGATTAGACCTACGCAAAAACCTGGGTTAAAGTGGGAAAAACGTCGAAACTTGATGGGGTCAAAATCCCAGCTTCAGGAATATCATTTTCCGTCACAGTAAGTGACAATTTTTTCAACTCGGAACGAGTTGACAGTAACGGAACAAGTTGATAGTTTTTGACGAAAAAATCGGAAACGAAAGTGTCAACTCGTTACGTTACCAACTGTATCATATTTTCAGTTCGACAGGACCTCTTAGATTAATTTTGTAATTTGTTCTGAGCGTGACTTTAAAACTGTAAACACACACATTTTCAAAGCGCTGGAATTGACATACCGTATGGTTGGGCCCTCGTCCGCTAGATGCTCAAAATATTTATTTATAAAATGGGTAGTGAATAGAAATTTAGACTTAGATTATCCTAATAATTGACCGCCAATTACCAAACATAAAGACTTTAGCTTTGTTCAATGGATTTAAATTCTGCCTGTGAAAATAAAGGACATAAATTATGTCCCATAATTACGGAAATTATTATCTATATACATAAGTGATCCTGATGTAGGCCACAATGCTAGATTAAAATACGTAACTTATAAAGAATTTCACATTCCGTATAAGGGTTCTAGATAACCTTCTCTCACATCAACGTCAGGACGCGTGGCTTATCTGTTTTAAACGTGATTTTGGGTTAGTTTGGGTTAAAAAATCCAAGCCTAGTCAGTTTTTCGTTGATGAGACAAGTCAAACTAAAGCCACAAACATGAATGAAAAAAAAGTACTCCAAACCAGCAGATTTGATCTAAGTCGGGTCCTGTGTATGACTTACCTTATATCAAACTCATTGTTTTCGAGTAGCGCGTAAAGATCAAATAAGAAGTATCCCGTCGATATTTTAATCACTTTTGAGGCGGCCGGCGAGTAAAAATGGATTAAATCATGCCAGATGTGTTCGTCGAGAAGCGCGTAACAGGCGCCAAATCCCGAAACTGCTGAGTGAATGAGCGACACTTGAATATTCGTAAAATCATCGTGCTTTCGTTGCTCTAGCTTTGTTGGCTTGGGCTGACGTCGGAGTGTCTTTGTTAAACAGAAGAAAAAGAAAAAGGAGGTTACGATGGGCCATTTGGATCCGGTCTTGTTTTGTGATAAAAAATGGCATGATTACTTACGTCAGACAGTGAATTTTTTGCGGATATATTTTTTGTATTTATAATACAGTCTTTACTCCCATTACGGGCGCTCCCATTAGGGTCCTTAGGTCCATTAGGTCCCTTTTCTCGGATCTGATTTGTGTATTCTATTAATATGCTAGTTGTAATCAATATTTACAAAGAAATAGCTTAATTTTCACTGAGCAGTTCTACGGTAGAACTTCTACCTACAGTTCTGTATATAATATAGAATAAGCCATCGGAATATACAAGGCATTTATTCATGAAACATTAATTACATATGTATATATTTCGCGAGAAATATAAATTGTATATTTCGCGAGAAATATAAACTGGATAATTCGCGAGAAATATAAATTGTATATTTCGCGAGAAATATAAATTGGATAATTCGCCAGAAATATAAACTGGATAATTCGCGAGAAATATAAATTGTATATTTCGCGAGAAATATAAATTGGATAATTCGCGAGAAATATAAATTGGATACTTCACTAAAGGACAAAAACGCGAACTTGTTTAATCTTATTTCCCATGTGAAACTGCAAAAGAATTTGAAATTTTGAAATAATCTAAAATAGGGACTGTACTTATCTTAACCATTTTGTATCATAATTCCTTTCCGCTATATTCCATGTCTTCTTCAACCGTGTTCTCAGTCAACGAAGGTTATTCAAAATGAAAACAAAAATTGACAGGTTACTTATTTTTTTACACATTAACGTAACATTAAGTCAAATAAAAAGTAAATAGCTTATGTCTGTGGTTTGTTCGGTTTTTGCCTTTTGTTCAGTGGAAATGAATCACCACATTTATTTTCTGATTTATGACGGATCAATCGCCATCTAGAATGGAGCCCGAGCGTTGTCATGGACAACAGTATTTTTTTTTCTTTTCGAACTTTCGATACGTTTTTTTTTATCTTTTTTGTTGTCCAGGACACCATTTACATGCTTGTCAATTTACCGCTTTAATCGACCTACTCAAAAAGAATTTGTAAGCCAGTTTTTTGCAATATATTTTTATGACAACTAATTGACTCAACGAATCGCCTTATTTGCGATCTTTTAATTTTTAAGTGTTTCGCTATAATAATATTTAATGGTCGTATTCATAATGTATTTACATTGTAATTGCTAGTGTGAAAATGCATGCTGATTTAAAGGATACTGCGCAATGTATATAATTTATACATGTATAGTAGTATAGTCATGAGCTCCACCCTGGACCATTTGGTGGAGCATCATGACTGGTACCAAAAAGACACCATTGTACCACTGAATACATATATCCTGTCTGACCTAGTGACCGATTTACCGAAATATATCGGTTTTAAGTTTTTGATATTTTTAACCAAAAATTCAAAAAATATCGAAAACTTAAAACCGATATATCTCGGTAAATCGGACACTCAGAGTGTTTTAATAAAAAAATAATAAATAACAAATATGATATTTTAATAATATATTTATGACTTTTTTTTTTCTCTTCCATCCCCTATCGAAAAAGGTAGACAAAATAAAAAAAGTGATAGCCTACTAAAAATATATTAAAAAATGGTAAAAACAGTTTTATAAATAGTTTATTAGTAGTATTTTTAGTAAAAATAAGTATTTAATTACATGTATTAGTATTAGTAGTTAGTAAAAATATTAATATTAAATAATTTAATGATATTTTATTAATTTGTATTTAAAAAATTTGTGATATTATTAAAAAAAGTTAAACTGCTAATAAAATACCTACATTAGTTTACAAACCTGTTAGTAGAAAGTACAAATAATTATGGTAAGGATTCCTTACTAAGGAATGCCTACGTATCCGAAAATTCGGACCCATCCAAATCACCTACAGGTTAGACTTTTTGTTAGACTTTTTATCATCGTTCAAATCACCTGAAGGTGATTTTTTGATTTTTTTAATAATCGTTTCGTCGGAAGATACGGATAAAATGCGTATACAATTTGTCTGAAAATTGAAAGTGTAGAAACATAGTGGTTTCTACAGGAATCGATCTAGAATGTGTCAAATTTCTAGATGCGAAAATACATGAATGATAATCTTATTGTAAATCTATCTTTTAGTCATAACCTATAACTATTAGCGTTTTTCCGTTGTATACGTCACGGAATCCCCGAGTTGTCTCCGGGCTTCCGGAAGACCTTTATACAAAAAACATCAGGGAAAAGCCGTTTGGTCTTTCCCTTTTTGTTTCCCTGTTTCCCTGACCCTGTTTTCTCTGTCTCTTTTCAACCCCACCCGGTCAACCAAGAAAAAACAACGAAAAAAATTAGCTCACATAAGCATATTATCTACCAAGCTTACACAACCAATTTTTGATCTAAAATTTTATTAAATTTTTTTAAATTCCTCACTAAGGAATGCCTACATATCCGAAAATTCGGACCCATCCAAATCACCTACAGGTGATTTGTTAGACTTTTTATCATCGTTTAAATCACCTGAAGGTGATTTTTCGATTTTTTTAGTAATCATTTCGTCGGAAGATACGGATACAATGCGTATACAATTTGTCTGAAAATTGAAAGTGTAGAAACATAGTGGTATCTACAGGAATCGATCTAGAATGTGTCAAATTTCTAGATGCGAAAATACATGAATGATAATCTTATTGTAAGTCTATATTTTAGTCATGACTACTAGTCATTGAGTCAATGACTCATGACCTATAACTATTAGCGTTTTTCCGTTGTATACGTCACGGAATCCCCGAGTTGTTTCCGGGCTTCCGGAAGACCTTTTTACAAAAAACATCAGGGAAAAGTCGTTTGGTCTTTCCTTTTTTGTTTTCCTGTTTCCTTGACCCTGTTTTCTCTATCTCTTTTCACCCCCACCCGGTCAACCAAGAAAAAAAAACGAACAAATTTAGCTCAGATAAGCAGATTATCTACCAAGCTTACACAACCAAGTTTTGATCTAAAATTTATAAACATTTTTTAACATTTCAAAAAAATGTTATTGATTGAGCTATCAGTTAAGGATTAGTCAGTCGATTACGTTTTTTGCGATACCATGTCTAGTTCATTTAATATCAGGGTCAGGAAGTAAGACGGAAGTTGACCACAAAAAAAGACAAAATCAATACCTCCATCGCTGATCATGTTGGTTGTTCGGTTGTGACACTTCCGTTGTATCATGGATGTATTTCCTAGGTCATAAGTGTCACAACCGATCGACCAAGTCCACTCGATTTTGTCAAAAACGGA
This sequence comes from Oikopleura albicans, assembly GCA_004367875.1. Classification (NCBI taxonomy): domain Eukaryota; kingdom Metazoa; phylum Chordata; class Appendicularia; order Copelata; family Oikopleuridae; genus Oikopleura; species Oikopleura albicans. The sequence continues at coordinate 616,316 of SCLG01000004.1, forward strand.
AAACGATGATAAAAAGTCTAACAAATCACCTGTAGGTGATTCGGATGGGTCCGAATTTTCGGATATGTAGGCATCTCTTACCATTCTACATTGTAGAATCTACAATAATTTGATATTTTTTTTATTAATCATTTGTACTTTCTACTAACAGTTTTACTAATTTAGGTATTTTACTAACAATTTGTTACTAACAGTTTGACTTTTTTTAATAATATCACTAATTTTTTAAATACAAATAGTTAATAAGATATCATGAAATTACTATTTATAATAAACTATTTATAAAACTGTTTTTTACCATTTTTTTAATATATTTTGAGTAGGCTATCACTTTTTTATTTTGTCTACCTTTTTCGATAGAGGATGGAGGTGAAAAAAAAGTGATAAATATATTATTAAAAATATCATATTTTTTATTTATTATTGTTATTATTAAAACAATCAGAGTGTTTGCAATAACAGTTAGTTATTAAATAGTAGGGGTTTGAGACTTAAACTTTTAGGACGTGTTTCTCATTTTTGAGAAAGTGCTATATTCGTATATTTAATACTCAAAGGAAAATCGAGAAACACATCCTCAAAGTTATACTGGAAGGTTTTTTGGTTAATTTATTAATATTATTTTTTAGTTTTCTTGAGAAGTCATTGAATATGAACTGTTATGGCTGAAATATTCTTCTGTTATGCGATGAATTAGGTCATCCGTTTTCATATACGTAATCGTCACAATTGCGATGACTTACAGGGATAAACTAAAAATACTCAAATTCGAAAATATTAAACGTTAATCAGTTTTCTTAATAATGTTGGGTTGTGATATATTAACCCTTGAAGTCACTGTGTGATGATCGTCACACAACGGCCTATTTGCCCTTATATCCCATCAAAACGGCCTCAAATAAAAAAATCGGCGATAGACGGGTCACATAGACATTTTCTCAAAAATCTTCCTCAGATGACTTCGGAGACATCTGACAATTTTATTATTGATCTAGATGGGCTCGTCATGTTGGAGTACCCCGTTAAACAATTTTTGCAAATATTTGTATCCTTTAAAAACGGCCATAACAGGCTTGCGTGATGATCATCACTCAGTGTCCCCTGCGGGTTATACGAACACTGTTCGTTGACCACCTGTGACACACTCGAGTTAACAGTTTTTGACCCAAACGCATCGTAATTGCCAGTTATCTGACGAAACGGACTACCCAATTATCTTGAGAAAATTGAATCTTTACACTTTTTAGCCCTTTTGCAGTTAAGATAACTGGTTAAGTGGTCTAGACTCTAGTTATTTTAGATTGCACCATTTTTATGGCCATTTTGGGTCGTTCTGTAGCGTTAAACTGTACCAATGAAACGTTTGTATCCCCCACTAAAATTACGATGAGCAAGGTTGCGAATTGAGGAATAATGTCGTCTAATATCGGATGATAAGGCTTTCGTCCGAAATAATTTAAACAAAACTTTTTTATTATGAGGCTTTATAATTTCATTTTTATGTTTTTATCGGCCGTTGATACGCATTGTTAAAAATGATATTTATTAATACGAGATGTTCTATGTGGTATAGCACCCACTGAAACATTTTTTTATTTAGATTTAAGGACCGGTCACAGGAGTTGTTTACAAAAATAATAGCAAATTTCAAAAATCTATATACAAACAATGTAACAAATATGTTTAGGTGTTTTCAGGTTGATTTGCTCTTAGTAACAGTCATGAAGTACCCACAAGTTCATTTCATGAAAAAAATCTAGAAATTTTTTTATGTTTCTCAATGTCGATAAAATCCAAAATTTAAGGAATCAGAGGGACAATTTATCAATATAAACTAACGTCAAATAGATTATTATTATTTATTTAATTTCAGCACTATACTACGCACTAATGTTCAGACTAATGATTTAAAATGCTTTGAAGACAAAAAAGTGTTAGAAAACTCGAAAAATCTGGCTTTAATTCTGCAAATTTTCGTATTTTTTCATACCCGTCTGCAGTTATCTGGAGGAAACGTAAGTGTCGTTAATAGTACTAATTTGTTTTTTCGGCATTATAAGGCTGATAATATTGCGCAAACATTTGTAGAACGGATTTTTGATATCTTTTCTTTTTCACTCAATTCCAAGGTCAACAAATCTGTATTTTTCTATAATTTTCGTTCTAGATCAGTTATCCAAAATCTGTTCTACAAAAAAATGTTTCCAAGTTTAA
>SCLG01000004.1:618586-632386 GCA_004367875.1 Oikopleura albicans
AAAAAAAAATAGTTGTGCAGTTGAATGTTTATGGTGGTTTCCAAGGGCGTTTTTATACCTCGTTATTTTTGTAAACAATGCCTGTGACCGGTCCTTAAGTATTTTGATTTAAGTATTGTTTAGAAATATTTCCGATTTCATAATTAGTGTCATTAGTTGCCACAGCATTATAAACGTGAGAATTATTGAAAATTTCAGAGAATGTGTTTGACCACGGAAATATAATTCGGTTTCCTTCGGTGATTGCCAGGGGTAAGCATAATATATATAATGTAAACACATTTGGAAGAGTGAGGTAACCACCAGACATATATAAATCAAGCTAAGTTCATTTCCAGTTATATTAAAATCTGCACCGTCATGATCACTCTCGAAAAATGTACCAACCAACATAACATTCTGACTAGAGAAATGCAAATTTTCTTAGGCATATTATTTTCCTGTAAAGTAACCGGGTTATTGTAAGTTACATTCTGTAATCGATAAAATGTTAAAATAACATGTTGAAATATTACAGCCCTATATTGTAAAATATTAAAAAATGTAATAACTTTCTAACAAATTCCCTATATATTTGTGCCTGTAATGGACAAATTGTCCATTATGGTTACGGTTGTGAAAAAGTGAATGAGCTGTTAACTTTAAGTTAGGCTGTTAACTTTAACTAATAGTTGAATTTTGTTAACTTAGGTAGGCCGTGTATTCAATTTCTGAAATCTCAGGGCCACTTGTGTATTCATGATTCATTGGGTCAAAAGATATTTTGTAAAAATATGAAGTATCAAGATATGAGGCGTCAAGATATGAGTTAAACTGTCCGAATCAGAATGTCATTTCCCTTGACAAAAAAGATGCTAACTTTACACATTGCGTAAATGGAAGGATAATGGACTTGGTGATCTGTTGGCACGTTTCGTCATCCTCTTTCTCATGAAAACAAATGAGCCTTGACAATGGCGTGAATAAAAATATATTGAACAAGGATAATTGTATAATACATATGTATGAGCCCTTATCTTTGGTGCAATGCTTTGTTAGACTCATCACGATTCCAAGGAAAACGCCGAATCCAATGATAAATACTGGAAGCCAAATAATTTCCAGTAATCTAGGAAAAGGATGTTTAACATGGTGGTGTGTCAAATGACACATTTTATATGTGACTGAGACAAAAGTTTATAAAATCCGACCGTATCATACGATTAACTGTCTGGCAATCAAATGGTTTGCTCGAGGCCCCGCGAGGGGTTATTTTTCATGAACTTTTTTATGCAATTTTTGGTGATTTTTTTTTGATGGAAATATTATCTAGTCTAGATGCAAAAAAATGACAATTTTTGGTCAACTTGTACCTACGCGTAGGTATGTAAATTATAGACTATAATAGATGATTTTTTTGTTCACTTTGATATGTTAAAAATTAGAATAATGTCCCTTGAGAAGTCACCAAAGAATATAATTACAAATTAATTAGGGACAAGCGGTAAAATACAAACTTAGTTATTGAACGGTTTCAAACAATAATTATCGCATGCATATTTTATCATTAAATAACTAGCGTACATCACATAAACTGTATATATTTGTGACAAAAACGTTCCAAGTTTTTTTTAATTACAGTTTATTGTCTCTCTATAATTGATAGGAATTTATTAATAGTCTATAACTTTCCCTATTAACATAATATTATTAATATTCCAATATTGCGTACCTGGCATTTTCTGACCATGACATTATGCCGAGCTTAGGACGTATGCGGAGTTGTATCAGCGCAATAAAAGCAAATATTTCAACTGCTTTAAGCAGCGCAAATGCAAACGACTGAAAGAAGGACGGCATTTGGCCCGATTTTCGCTCAACAAAGTACCATTCAAAGGTAGTTATCGTGTAAATTAGCAACAGCATTGAACAGGCAATTGATATAAAGGGCATGAATTCTCTCCAGTTGAAGCGCTCGTGCGATATATTTTGAATTGCGTTTTCTCCCGTGTATATTGCATAAAAAACAGTGATGTACTGTTGTACTCGTATTGTCTGCAAAAACAAACTTTAAAAAAGTCTAATTGCGGTACACAAAGTCCAATTCTGGGACTGCTTTTAGGGTCGGGGTAAATTGACGAAAATTTGTTGAAAATGGAACTACCGCCAGTTTTGACCAAAATTAGGGAAAATTGATGGTACTACCGCCAGTTTACCCGCCTCCGTTTTTAGTGATAAAATAAGACGGATGTCAAATTCCAGGACAAGTTGGGACTCTGGCTTAAATGCGCACACCGTCGCGAAATGAGCTACCCCCTGTACACAGATAATACTTTGTTTCAAAAAAGTTATAAACATGTACAATAAGTGTAAAAAACGTACACAAACGTTAAAATTTGTCATTTAAGCAATATAATCCTGTACATTCTGGGCTGATAATTTGTGAACCGTTTTGTTGGCTTTCATAATACCACCTTGATGAGTCGGCCAAATAAGCGCTCCCTAGAATCACCTGGACGGCATCTTCAATTAAAACCATATAAAATTTATGATGAAGAAGGGCAAAATCAGCCGCTAATATTTTATTTAGTTGTTCATTGTCATCATCGCTACATTTCGACGGGTACTTGTATTCGACAAAGTACTTTATGCAAAAAATTGTCTGTCTAATTGGTTCATAAACGAGCACGACCGGAGCCCATAAAACTGCTACTGTTCGCGTCGACTTTTGACAAAGACAAAATACTGAAAATAGGTAATTGTTCATTTGCAATAACCTATAGAGGCTATATAATATAGCCCATAGATGGCTATTGGTCAGCAAATACAAGTCTATGAACACTTGATGTCCGAAAACAAAGGCCTAGGGCGACATATGGAGACATTTTTCCAGTATGTGACATACTGTATGTCTCAAAAGACATATTTCGCGATATGTGGAAAATATATTTTTTCAGTATGTGAAAATTACATACTGTAGCAATATGTACCGAGAGATAATCCAAGAAATAATAAAAAAATATGTAAATTATTATGCCTGATTATTTTAAAACATGGATAGCCACCTACAGCTACCTAAAGCTAGTACCACTGTTATAAAACCACCGATAGTACGGCCGTTAATTTATTCATAATTGGCAACATGTTGTTTCATCAAAATAAAGTTTTTTTAAATATTATATTAAAGTAAAGTCTCAATGGAACAGTATCTGGATTGTTTAAAATGGCCCATGCAATTTATTAATAGTTAATCACTATATCGATTCTATGTCCCTTATGCCCTTATGATCAAAGCCAAACCATAATGGATTTTTAAGTTCCGGCCGACGAATAAACAAACGGAAATGTGCAGAAAATAATTCATTGGCTACTGTCGGATAGAATAGAAAATTATTTATTAACAGCATGGAATTAGTTTAATCAAAATTCGCACCGTATGGGGACACTTAGACTGTGAGGGTGACGTCAGAATAGCGTTACAAATCATAGGAAAATTGCTCAAAGCCTCACAGTATGAGAGTCCCCATACAGACTGTATGGCATACAGACTGTTTGGCATACAGTAAACCTGGGAAATGCAAAATTACCGGGTTTTCGCCATTATCACACCATTTTTCGATCCGTGATGGAAAGCAATGTGCATGATGGATCCTACTGTAAAAAATTGCGTTGTTTTAACCGAGTAAGTAATATTAGTTAAAGTCATGGTATAAAATAGATCAGGTCGAGCACCGAACCCAGAATGATATAAAATGTTAAAATATGACACGTTTAAAAAGTGTGTCCAACATTGAAAATCCTCAATAATGGATATCCTCAAAAACATGGATAATGCGGTTTGAAATGAATCGGCGTCAAAAGTTATTAAAAAAGAATTGTTTGTCGGGAATATAAATTCTTAAAATTACACGTGAGATTTACATAAATAAATGATATATGTTTGATGCAAATTACTAAAATGTTTTATTAAAAAAGACATATAATTGACAACAAACATTAAAAAATCAATTCACCATAAAAATCTATTCGATATCGACAATAAAACAAAAAAAACGCAAATATTTATGGGCTAAGTTTTAAAATATTAAGAATAGCTATCTAATATAATAAAAAAAAGTAAGGGTGGGGTAGCACCTTTTTTGGGCCGGGGTAGAGCAGGGGTAGGGTAACACCTTTTTTTACGTGGGTCAAACCCGGCTTTGACCCGGCTGTTTGACCCGGCCCGTTTTTCGTGCTCGGGTCAGACAAGGCATTTGACCCGGCTTGACCCGCGGTCAAAAAGGAAGGGTAGGGTAAGAAAAAAAATGAAATATGCCGATCTCTGAATATATCATATATTTTAATTTATGGATGGGTCAGACTGACCCGGTCAGTACAATTGTTTTATCAATTGAGTCAGATCAAAACCAAATGACAAAAGTGAAAGATAAAGGCTCAGTGCGTAGGTTATATCAAATTGGGCCGGGTACGAAAAAAACTCGGATCGGTTAAAAAAGGGTTGAATGTAACAACCTCTGGGCTATATGGTAGCCTATACAGTATGATATATGAGAGTTTTATCACCGATAGGCTATATATCGCTCGAAAACACCAACATTTTGCGAATTGAAAGATAACGTATCCTACGGGAAAAANAAAAATAACTTTTCGAATTTTTAAGTCACAAATTATTTCGGGATTAGTTATTATGCCACAAACTAATCACGTTTTTGAATGCTGTAGAATATCTTTTACGGTGTTCCCGAAGAAAGTATTTTAAACAACGGTACTGACCCGCCCTTAAATGTTTTAATGAACGCGGACATTATAATGCTGCATTATTAATGCATTAATCGACTTTATTGAACATGACAACAACAACATTATCGTTTTGGGTGCGTATATTTATACCCGCTTAACCTAAATCAACAAGTTGTGTCTGTTTTGCTTGTGGCCGTAAATTTGTTGGAATTATACCAATGTCCAACAGTTACGCCTTGCCCTCGAAACCGCTAAGAAAAACCCTCTGATTTTTACGTATTGTTATTTTAACCTCTCGTCGAGCTAAATCCACGTGGTGTCCCAAACCACACAAGGGTATATAACTACCAATACTTTTCAATGTATTGGGACACCGTGTGGATTGAGTTTGATGAGAGATTAAGAGAACAATACCGTATATTTTCCTTAATTACGAGTTTAAGTTTTTACTTATTAGAAAATAATTACGATTTAATAAATTTTATAAAAAATCTATCCTAATATCATAGAAAAGACTTTCTTCGGAAATAAACAATGAACTCAGATAATATTTAAATCTAATATACACCAATAACCTTATGTTATATACATCGCCATAAATGCAATCTATTTTTAACATTAATCAAAATAAAACAATTTTTCTTGTGGATTACTTTAAAAGGATAATTTTGCATCCAGCAAGTACTTCAATTTCAAAATTAGATATGGACAATTTAAGCATTGGTTTTATCCGACAGGTGAAGATTTATAACCACAAATTCAAGTTTCCTTTTTAATCAGCGTATTCAATTTTGCTAGATTACAGAAAATAACAAATTAGCCTTTAAAATTGTAGCACTAACCCCTAAACTACTGTATATTTCTACGCAAAATTCCGCTGAAAGAATCTAAAATGGATGCATTCTTGTAAATTATAAGCCGTAATACTTTATCTGATGCGAATATTAGTTCGACCCTGGCACATTTCTACCATACAATAGTTTCAATTTAACAATGATATTAATAATTAAGGAGGCCAAAAAAGTAGGTTAACAAACTAAAAATATTAAGCGTGAATACTTTAATATAGACATATGTTACATATATGATATGTATCTTACTATATATAAGTAGCGTCTATCATATATACCGTATATTAGTAGGATTACCGTATGGAATGGTTAGTAGATTCACGACCAATTAATGGATTATTTATTTTTGCACTACAGGCCGTTTTCTGCTACAGTATTAAGGCCTGATTACAGATATGTAGACGACCACTTCTGTTCGGGCGTGATGAACTCTTCGCTTCTTTTTAAAAAAGGTCGCATCTTCAAAAAAATCTAGCGTCCGAAAATTATCCAATAAGCGCGCTCTCCAGAAACGGTTGTAATTGGCCCGAGGTTCGCGAGCCCTCACGTGCGCCACACAGCGGATGTTTTTTCGGAGCAAAAAAATTCGTATTTGCGTGACGATCCGTATAGTTTTATTTACTCTATAAACTATAGTATAAACAAGAGGCCCCTCACCTCCTTAAGCTTTATTATCAGTATAATATTAATACATTATCTAAGTCATATTAATTTAAAAATACTTTAGATCAATGTAATGTAATATTTAAATTTACTTTAGACTGTTGATCTAAAATGTTGTCAAAATATATATTGATTGTAAGTATTAATTAACATTTTACCAATTGGCATTAGCAATGCAAGCACAAGTCCAGCAACGCCATAAAAGAATCGATAACGACAATTTGAAAACAAATGCAACTTATCATAAGATTTTTGCGTAGTTCTAACTTACGTTCTAATCTCCCAATAGGCCGTCCAGAAAAAAGTCTAATGTCATATGTGGTTAAGATGACAAAAAAGTTCATTTTACCTTAACTCCTGCGGCCCGTTTTTAATACCGTTACGATCGCAACTGTGCCATACAGCACTGTTTCCATTTATTTTACTCATAGCTTGAAATCGACGGGTTTTTGTATTGGCTTGGTTTGTTGATGACGGTTATTGTTTTGGTCAAAATTAATTTCCGGTTAATCGGAAATGAACATCCGATAATAGAAGGTGCCAAATAATTAAACCGGTAACCGGGTCTCCATTTCCGGTTAACCGGGCATTGTATGAAACAATGGCCGACAAATTTGAATTCGCCGTAGTTGAGTTAGTGTAAGTGACAATTTTGACAATAATAGATGGTACCAAAGTATAAAACCGGTAACCGAATGTTCATAACCGGTTAAGCGGAAATTAATTTTGACACGGAAAATAACTGTCATCGGCACACAAAACGACATTGTTTGCACTTTATTCAAAAATCTCCATAAAGCGTAACACCATCGAATATAAAATCAAATAAAGGACAAATGATTCCAGTCGCAATCAGTATTGGTATATAAATAAAAATGGGAGTGTTTTTAATCCTGTCTTTTGCGGCATTTGGCCAATTTGTACAGTCTGAGTTCCACGAATAACAACTGTGAGATCGAGAACTTCGTGATAACTTATCTAGTCGAGCTGACCACCGGGTGTTGTCGTGGTGATTCTACCAAAATGTGGTCCCTTTTTAATAAAAAAGAACAATTTCGGAGTTCATAACATTAGGAGTCCTAATTTAGGCCCATAATGTTCCGACCATCAAATCAAAAAGTTCCAAATACTTGTAACACTTTTTAAAGGTGTCCGAGAAGCAAATGAATTTCTGAAATTTACTTGTAGAGATTGAGGGATATTTCTAAATATAACATTGATAACTGATGTTTTATTTTTGGCCGAAAATTGGACCTTATGATTTTTTTTATCAAATTCGAAGCATTTAAAAATATTTTGATCAGGAATCTTTCCTGCATACAAGCTTATAAGCAAAACATTTTTTTTGTCTGATTGTAAAATTTCCTATGAAGTACCAAAATTTTCAGTTTAGTTGCATCAGTTGTAACTGAATTGACAAGCGCGCCTATTGGCTCATACTTTTTTATAGGCGCCTCCTATTGGCTAGCGTCCTTTAGCCACGCAAACAACTCACCGCACAGCTTGTAATTAAACTTACAGATTTATGATTTTACTTTTTTCTCCGAAATGTTCTTTTCTTCAAAAGGAGCCACTCTATTCTGCATGATCTCACATATGACATTATTTTTTCTTTGGGGTACATCATCAAAATATTTTAGTCCAACTCCCATATCACCCAGAGACTAAAGTGAATGCGTGAGCTATCTTGTCTTAAGTATAGTCTGGTTGAGGACAAAGACTGCCATAGCCTTAAAACAAGAATTTCCATAATTGTGCTACAGCGCCAGCCGATCGTTGTAAACGAACAAATGTGCCAGAATCATTGTACAAGTAGGCTCACAATGGATCTGACCCAGCGCATTATTGATTAACTTTGTCAAGAATAATATATTTTCCCGAGAGTCTCGATCCGATATGTTATGTGTTTTTGTTACCTTTTTAAATCAGTTTTTATTTTTCTTCGCTAGTTATCTTCTCAAATTATCTTTGGGTTGGCATATTTTTGGGAAACTCCCGGTATACCGGTATACCCCGGTATTGTAATGAATAATTCATTCGGTAACGTTTTCGTGAAATTGTGGTCACAAACCGTGGTCACAAAATGTGATCCAAAAGTGTGGTAACAAACAGTCTGTGGTCGAAAAGACCGTTTTTACCGACCTTACCTTATCTCGCAGAACTTGATATTTGCGGTACGAGCCAAATTATTGATTTACAAATTCATCGTCAAACCATGTAAAATAAATTATGTGACAAAATACAGCTACTAAAGTGTTTACTAAAAAACTTTTTTTACTTGAAATAATGTTGGTGATAATTTTGAATCTGCAGGAGTACATGTTCTAACGTCCGAAGTTCTAATTTCTGCAGGAAACCTTTATTTAATGCGCAGTATTCTTTTAACAGTCGTGCGCATCGAGTTTACTATAACAGTCATGCGCATCTGGGGTAGCTAGCTACCCAATTTGCTCTAGCTCGCCAAAGAATGAACGGATTTTTGTTGATTATTATTTTATTTTGAAGCCCTGTTCTTCTTCTCTTACTGGGTTGATTTTCAACCTTAACCCTCGTCCTCCACGGACCCAAACGTAAAAACAATTTTCGAAAAAAAAAATATTTTCTCCCATATAAAAACGTTAATTTTTTTTAATTTCAAATCCGTTGTCCGTTTTTTATTATCACAAGCCGTTCTCTTTTTATTTAGAAATAAAGTGAAAATGGGTAGCTAGCTACCCAATATGCGCATGACTGTTAATTTACTTCATTGTCATAAAAATTAGACTAAATATATATAACTTATATAATATAAGTATTATAAATTATTTAGACTAAATAATTTAGTGGAAAATGCCTTTACCTTCGTACTGAGTTGTCTTTTGAGCTTCAAGGTCTAATATGATTGGATGTAAGGTAAANTCATTTTTGGGGTTTTTCCAAAAATGTCGAATTCTCATTGGTCAAAAACGAAAAATCTATTGCGCAATTCGCTAAATCGGGTTATCTTACCAAGAACCCCTAAATTGGGTTATCTTACCAAAACCCCCTAAATTGGGTTATCTTACCAGAGAAAACAGAGTTTTTAAGCGTTTCCGCCTACGCACTAACAGGTTATCTTACCAAAGTTACGTTATCTTACCGCTTTTTTAGCGTTTATAAAGGTAAGATAACGTGTTAGGGGGTGTGAATTATTTAGACTAAATAATTTAGTGGAAAATGCCTTTACCTTCGTACTGAGTTGTCTTTTGAGCTTCAAGGTCTAATATGATTGGATGTAAGCTAAACCGCTCTCCAATATCAATAATATTTCGAAATATTGGGAAATAAAAACTTGTCGAAATCTACGTTTTTCGAGAGGGTTTTTAGTAAAAGAACATTTTTAGAGCAAGCCGCTAGAAAACGCCCCAGGTTATTTAGATGTTATTATTGATATTGGCACAAAGGTGAACGAAATGATGATCGGCTAGTTGTAACTCTCAAGTCGTTTGCGAATCAAAGTTCGAATAAATTATTAACCAAAATACACAAAACGAAATTTTACATTTAGAGACAGTTTCAAGTCATTTTGAAAAAAATCATCAACCAGAAATGTTTCGCTTTACTTCACTAGGAATCGGCTCAAAAGAAAAAACCAAAAGAGAAAACGTTAGATTACATAGTACTGCTGTATGTAATTCGGTATGTCATACATACCTGATTTAGGTATGCACAAAGATTACCTCCCAATAGGTGAACAAAGGGCAATATAACCCGGGATTAAAACAGTTATTAAAAATTCGCCAGTGCGATAAATTATGTGCTCATGGGCCCAATCGTTTACCGTGACGGTATTCCACAATGAAAACGACGTAAACATTCACATGCAAGTAGTCCAGTGTGTCAGCCAATCATCGATATGATATTCTCTGCTTTTGTATACAGTTGGTGTGGTAACGAGTTGACACGTAACGAAGTGACAGTTTGGAACGAAGTGAAACTTTTCGGAGTTTTTTGGGCTAAAATGGGGGAAAAGTGACGGAACGAAGTGAGAGATTTTGACAAAAAAAAATCGGAAAACGAAAGTGTCACTTCGTTACCACACCAACTGTATTCCGACTAGAAATCTAAATTGTCCTATACCGTCGAACAATCTGACATTTGAATGTAAGATTTTTGACGGAATATGACAATTGAGATTTCTGTCGGAAAATACAATGGCATATTTTAGCATATTTTTACTTTTTAGTCGTTTTATGTTGAGTACGCGTCCTAGACTAATGTCCGAATAACTCATAATATGGTTTGAGTAATACCCGATAATTCCCTAAATATCTATTCGCATTTATTTATTCCCGGCCTTTTTGTTTTTGTAATTTAAAAGGAGATGCTAGTTTTTTCGCACAGAAAACATAGATTTTTTTTTTGAAACTCAGTTTCAAAATTGAAACAAAAAAGTACAGAGTTTGCGCCGGGTAGTATTTTTACCGTTGAAGGCCCTTCGGATAAATGCTCTCTAGCGCCTAAAAATCTAATATTTTGCATTTAAAATTTGCTCTCTACGCAACGTTTTTCCGTGCGAAGGAACAAACGCACCGGATTCGGGTGACATTCTGTGTGTAAGGACAAGTTGAGCACCAACTTGACTTAGTCAATTTTTATCTTTATGAGCCGAAAATAGTCCGACCAGCTGTTCGCGCTGCATATGCTCCAGTTCAATTGAGAACAATCTCATTTTCAACTCGATCCCTTTTGGCGTCGGATGATGTTTTCAGCCAAATGGAGGGCCGCATTGATGCAGCAGCAGTCAGCAAGGTCAAAGGTAACATAATTTATTCCAAAAAATCCAATTCGAAAGTACATGTCTTTCAATAATAAAATTATTTCACGACGCTTATTGAAAGGGTGCAGCTTCACTAGTGTATACAATACTTCTCGACAGTAAACTAGGGTTCATTATGGAGTGAATTACTTTAAAGTGGTCATTTCTGGATTTTTGGGGGATATTTTCCGTCAGGCTGATGGTTTTTCAAAATTGGCTACAAAATGGCCCCCGCGTCCACGAAGTCACCATGTACTGCTACACAGCTTTTACCCTGAATTATTCACGAATTTTTTAGTGTCTAGACCGGTAATTGTTCGAACATTTCGAAACAAAAAAAAAATAGAAAAATTATGCATAATTTAGGTGTCTTCCGATTCGATATTACCGAAAACAAAAAGGTCGTAAAGNAATAATAAAATTATTTCACGACGCTTATTGAAAGGGTGTAGCTACACTAGTACTTTTCGACAGTAAGCTAGGGTTCATTATGGAGTGAATTACTTTAAAGTGGTCATTTCTGGATTTTTGGGGGATATTTTCCGTCAGGTAGAGAGCTGATGGTTTTTCAAAATTGGCTACAAAATGGCCCACGCGTCCACGAAGTCACTATGTACTGCTACACAGCTTTTACCCTGAATTATTCACGAATTTTTAGTGTCTAGACCGGTAATTGTTCGAACATTTCGAAACAAAAAAAAATCGAAAAATTATGCATAATTTAGGTGTCTTCCGATTCGATATTACCGAAAACAAAAAGGTCGTCAAGACCTGGACGGCCGATTTGAAGAACGGCGACGGTAGTTTGGTTGAGGGTGAAGGCACCAAACCAGATGTGACCATTATCGTCTCGGACGCCGACTTTGTTCAATTGGCCGCCGGCAAGCTCGATGCCCAAAAGGCATTCTTCTCCGGCAAACTCAAAGTTAAGGGAAACATTATGCTATCCCAAAAGCTTGGTGCTATTCTTAAAGGATAACTTCCTGACTCATATCATCTGCCACCTATTTATTTCAGGTTGAAAACAACAACAACATAACTAATAAATATCAATGTAATTTAGAAAACGTTTGGATTTTTTATTGGAAATACCGGTATTTGTCAAATCCGACAAAAATTGTCATGTATTGTAGTGCTCCACAAAGCTATGTTTGGCACCACAGAATATTTAAATTTGGAGAGATGCTATTTTATGATAAAATGGGCATACAGTAATGAAATATATCAGAGATGTTAGTTATTTTATTAGTTCCTCTTTTGTTAATCATTAAACTAGCTTCAATGAAGCTGCTTCATGTTTGTTTTGGGATTTTCGTCCATTTTTTATAGACGAAGTAAATTACATGTCATGCAATTATTTACTATTAGTATTTAAAATGATCGTAATAATCTTTTTGGTACAGTTCTTAACTTGGCAGTGCACTTTTTCTCAGTTGTCGATTACTCCCGCATCAATGTTTTGCTTTTTTCATTCGGCGATTGAATAAATCTTAACATTATTGTATTACTTACAGTTTTGAAGACATTGTTTGTTAAAAAAAAATCGTCCATACATTGTATTGGAATTAAGGACTGTATTGATATTTTCTTACTTGATGCAAGATTTAGAGATCGTTTGGTGAATGACTTTGTGTCGTGTACTTTGTTGACCGCCTTGATTGTACTTTCAAATATCTTTGTAAATTCAACTGGGGAATTAAGAAGCTGTAGATCTTCTTCGCATAAAGTGGAAGGATCTCGAATCCAAGAGTGTTCAAGAACTAAATTAGAACATGTTAAATCTATTAAAATGCCTAAACCAACGACCCTTTAAATTTAGCCATACCGTTTACTGAACGACCCAACAATGAATTAGCCAGAGCAAATGTGTGCCCACCCTTAATTAGGCTGAAACAATATTAAATTGTGCGCACAAATTTCCCTAGCTGATTGATTGTTGGACCTCACAGTTTAACTACTAGCGGGAAGTACTAATAGCGTCTCACGGCATTTTGTGTCGTATTTTCGGGTGCCATACGTATTACGTAAAGAGTACAAGGTGAACGTCGCGACACAGATACTTCGCGAATGATGGTACGTGTACCCTAACGTGGAACCGAGATGGGGTTTCCATACGGTAAAAAGTAGTTTTGTTTTAATTTTTTAATGCTGGTTTCTCCATGATTACAAATTCATTACAAAAAAGAGACACATTTTTGGGCTAGAGAGCACTTTTCACCGGTTAAAACCTTTTAGAATTAAAAAAATGCTTTTAACGGCTAAAGAGGTGATCCCATTAGTAACGAAAAAATTCAAAAAAAGTTTCCCTCGTACATCTCACTTTAACCGTCTGACAAAAAAAAGTTACCTTGATTTGCGGTTAGGCGTGAGCCAGAATCGAACGCTAACATATTTTTTAATAATTCTTTAGCGCTAGACGAGATTTTTTCCCAGGATGTTTTGTCGGAACCAATGTTCCCATCGCTAATTTTCTTAAGTATTTCTTGATTTGTATCGCCGTCCATAATTCCGAACGGGACGCCCCCGACCAGCATTGTGTACATAATACAGCCCAATGACCAAATGTCGCAACTCAAGTTGTATGCCTGTTGGGACAATACTTCGGGAGCGACGTAACTTTGTGTAAATGATGGCGTCATCAGCAGACTGAAAATAAACTATTACACCTGCACTCCTCGAATCTCATGTTGCGCTGCCGACAGTGCCATATGGCACTGTTCATTTCACTCGTAGCTCAGAATCAATAAGAGTTATCCCATCGAGGTATTGTACCCTTGGTTTGTCGATAAC
>SCLG01000004.1:640554-658368 GCA_004367875.1 Oikopleura albicans
TTTTGAAACAATCTTTATTTTTTTGAAACAATCTTTATTTTTTGAAAATATCTTTATTGTTTCAAAAAATCTTTACTTTTTGAAAAAAATCTCTATTTTTTGCAAAATCTTTATTTTTTTGAAACTCTTTATTTTTTGACAAAATATTTATTTTTTGAAAAAAACTTTATTTTTTTTGATAAAATATTTATTTTTTGATAAAATATTTATTTTTTTGATAAAATATTTATTTTTTGAAAAACTTTTTATTTTTTGAAAAAGTCTTTATTTTTTGAAAAAAAACCTTTATTTTTTTTGTTTCAAAATCGTTTGTAATTAGTTAATTTTAAATTAAGTTTGAGTTTAATTAGCCTAAAATTTTTAGGTCTTGACTATATTTTGGACGGAATTGAAGAGGCGATTAGAGACATTATGGATACATTATTAGAAGATATGAAAAATACCGATAAATTTCGGCGAGCTTCTGTTTATACAAAGTGTGATGACGGTTTATTGTCGCCTCTCGATGAAGAAAAACTTGACGAAATAAGCATGACAGCCGCCGATGAACTACTGAAGCCAGAAGAATTTGAAACAAAATTAAACGAGCTCCTAAAAGAACTTCATTTTAAGAAGAAACGACATCAGAAGTACAAAAATTTTAATGCGATTCTCGAAACTTTTGCGGAAAGAAACACTTTCCAAAATAAGTATCGATATTATAGATTGTATATGCTCTTTGTTCTGATAACAGGTAAATAACTTGGGTGCCCCCGGTTAATATTGGGGGTCTTCACATCACTTTGAAAGTTTGAGCATCTGACTCAACATTTTCTGCTGATAAAAAAGCTCATAAAAATACCTAATTTTAACGCTTAAGCTCAGACTCGGGGTCAAAGTGTCCAACAACAATCTTAAAAACAATTCCCTATAAATCTTGCCCCTGGAAGTTACTAAACTTTTTCTAAAGACTTTATACAAAGCCTCATAATCGGGCTGATATTACCGGCTTCATATTTTACCCGTCCAAAAGGGTCCCTTTGATGTGTCGAAATCCCCAAAATTTCGTCAAAATTTTAACGAATCGGCCCTTGGGAGTATTTGTGTGTATTTGCCGGGTATGAACTTGTTGCCAATATACTAAGTAATAATTAAAAATTGGTTAGATATTATCTACTTAATAAGTAAAACGTGATTTGGCAGACGTCACTTTAGACTAAAACCGCCAAATATTATCAATTTTTCAATCGTAATTCAAATCCATACCATATCATTGCCTCTTACACGATAAAAGTGAATTTCTAAATATAATTTTAGTTCAAGTACTCGTCTACTGGATTTATTTGATTCCATCGCGTAATCCGTTTGAAATCAATTGCCCCTTACCCCCAGATCTCCATTTTATCAACAGTGAGAATCAAAGCGTAACCCATAATATCGTTCTATTCACCGCCGGCGGACTTCGGACAAAAATCGTCTGGGCTATGTGGTGCTCGAATATACTCGTCTGGCTAGGCTAGGCTATCAAAACTGAATTTCAAGTGTTCATAATTTTTTGTATATTTTTTTTTCATTTATATTATGAAAATTACATTATTATGATTGATGTTTACTCTGTTTCTACCGGCGAAGTCGGTTTTAAACAAATAGTTCAGTGATTCTCGTCGGTTTTACTAATTAGGAAGATAATTTGGGACACCAAGATCGATTTTTTATACTATTTTTGGACAATGCTTGGTATTTGCGGAAAATGGGCACTTTTCATTTGCCGATAATAATTTGCTCACTTAAAAGGTCTGCAATTTTGTTCTACAAACTCGTCAAACTAGTAATTGTGTCTGTGTTAAAAAGGGACTTGGTTCCTTTACAGACTTTTTCATAGTAATCGTTGAAAACAACAGTTTGAAAAGCCTATATTAGGCGCCTGTTATGTTTGGTATACAACGCCAAAACTGGACTCACTTGGCATGCAACTGCTGATGAAATTACCGTGTGTGACGATTGAAAAAGAGTTATTCAATAAAGAATCTGACTTGACGTATTTGATGGAGCTGGTTTATGTCAATCGACATCGACTTACTTTTGTTAAGTTAGTTGAGTTATAAAAATAAATTTGTATGCTTTAAATATTGATCAATTTTACTGATATGAAAATCTAGCATGAAATTAATTTAACCGGTGATAATAACCGGTATAATAATAAAATATATATTTTCAGGTTTGGATTCCATGTTCTAACTGCCAGTAATGATATCTATGGAGAACGTTTCTTTTATGTATTCCGTGAAATTCTTCTTTGGATGCGAAGTTTGGAAAAAGACAAAAAGTTGGAAGCAATTGCCACGACGATTAATTCAAATTTGACTAAATAGGAGATAATCTGATGAAACCTTATGACAAAAACAATCAAGCGTAAATTACGCTATAATCAAACCTTAGTTCAAAAAGGGCGCTTCCATAACGGCCGTATAAAATACTACGAAATAAGTAAACGAAGATGTCATGTAGTCAAGGTGCCAATCAACATTTATTTTATTTAAAATACTCAAAATTAAACCGTATATTAACTGTAGTACAAGAGAGGGTCAACTAACGGTAGGTTTCATGTTTTTTTCGAAAACTACCTTGACTTGGCGCCCCTACCCTTACCTATCATTGTCACTCCGGACACTTTTATCCAGAGCTCTGCCTGACATGTTATTTCTATTTTTTTTTTTTAATAATTTAGATTTAGAGAGCCTTATCTACCTGCAGTAGGGGTATCTTTACTTAGCATACATACCCTTTGCTTAGCGCGCCCTTACTTCGCGCCTCCTGTAAAAATTGTATTATAAATTGCCCGCAAACAATAATATATATAAATTTATAGTCCTATGTCATAGTTAATCATGATACCGATAGATTTCATTGCGCCGAGCAATGTCGTGGACGAAATTGACAAAAGCTCGCAACCCGTGAAATGTCCACCCAGTATTATGTTGTTTGGCGATAGACTGCTCGGTATATTGTTAGTATGTTAATTTTATTTAAATATACCGTGTATCTCACAGTTATTGTGGGTGTTTTGACGACCATTTGGGTTAATCTTAAGTCACTATTAATTTTTTTCCAAAAAATGCGGTATTTTTCTAAAAATTGCAGTATTGTTCTAAATAATGCGAATTATTCCACAATTTTAACAAAAGTCGTATATACGTAAGACGTGTGTTTTGCCACTCATTCGGCCTAAAAAGTCACACAAAATCGTCAAAATATCGATTCTACTATTTACCAAATTAAAAATACACTATATAAATGTAAATTTCAGAGTCATAGCAGTCCCTACAATAACACTTGGAGCGTCGGTTTTCATGGGAGTTGGAATGTACGATATCGAACGATTGCAATTGAGTCAATCTACCCAAAAGTTTGACCGTTGGCACCAAATGGATTATGTTCGAGCTTACTGCTGGGGAAATTTAGATCACATGTCCAACACAGGTAACGTGGTACCTTTATGGCACTATGGAACTTACCCGTTTATCCTATTCGGAATTATTATTTTGTCATGTGGCATTTTTATACTTTGGCATGTGGACGGAAATGGAGATCATGTGGCGCAAAGTAAGTACAATTAACTAACAATCCGAAAAAAACGTTTTGGTTATACTGTCTGAAAGGCATACAAATTAACGATAGACATAATCAGCTGATATGGAAAAATCACCGGTCAACCTTGGCCCATAATTACTGGCTATACGCCCGCTGTCGGTTACACTTCGCGTCGCTACTCTGTCATGGGAGTGGCTACTCATGCCTTTTCAGCCTCGCTTTGCGAGAATGGTAACATACGCACTTTCAGCTCCGCGTTGCGGGGCTGCTCTGTTATGGCTCATCAGACAAAATACCGGAATTTTCGATTTCTTAATTACCCCCATTATTTTGTTCACAACTAAATCGTCATTAAAAATTCGAAATATTTTTTCTCGGTCATGTGTGAATTTAATGTTCATGTTTTTGAAATCTAACGACATGTTTGTAAAAGGTCTTCAATACGTACTCCACGGCATTGAAGAGTCAACTAGAGATATTATGGGTTCGATTTTGGTTTATATGGACAGAAGTAGTAAGGCCGACACCTCATCCCGTCAAATTCGCCGTCATCTTAATGTCGACAGTATCATAAGGAAACGGTCAATGTTCCCAAAATACAAAAATGGCGAACAAAATCTACTTTTAAGTGATAATAAAAAAGATCTACAAAATATGTATCAGCAAGACCCGGCAGATGAAACGGAAACTGAACTTCGACAATTAATACAAGCCGATCAGCGGGTCCGCAAACGTTATACAAAGTACACAAATTTCAATGATATTTTGCGTACTTTTGTCACAAGTAACGATTTTTCGACCAAATTTCGAAATTTTCGACTATATGCGATTATCCTCATTTTATTAGGTAACCACGATTAAACATTTTTTCGTAATACTTTCACTTGCCCAAAAACTGTCATTTATTCATCTTTAGATTTAAAACATTTCTGTTCAGTTAATACATTTGTGTACTGGATTTACTTGATACCTAGTAATAATCCATATGAAATCAATTGCCCGCTTCCACCCGATTTCCATTTGACCGATAACAAAACCGGAGAGCCGATTACGCGTCATATGGTAATATTTCGAGGCGGAGGTATCAGAAGCAATATGATTTGGGCTTTATTTAGTTCAAACACTTTGACAGGGGTTCGAAATTAAAGACGTGATAAAATAATATTTTTTAATAAAATTATTAAGTTTTGACGAAAGATTTTGATGGAAACTTTTGATGAAAGCTTTAAAGATTAAAGTTTAATTAGTTAATTCAATATTAATAACAAATGTCAAATAAGCCAATTGAAGCTTTCTATCAGAGTCTAAATATCTGTTTATTTGAAAAATTAGCATTATCAATGTAATATTTTCGAACTTGAAATTTGATCTTCATGTTCTGCATTACCATATGGGTAAGGACGCCAAAGACGAAATCATTGGGCATTGAACTAATCAAGCAATTACCTTGCTTTCAAGACTCGGGTATCAAAGAAGCTTCTTTGTCAAAACGATCAGATTTAACCTATCTAATGGCATTGGTTTATGATAACAGGCATCGCCTTCCTTTCGTGAAGTGAGTATAAATTGTGATACTTATAAATATATAGTTTGTTTCGAGATAGTTTTAAAAATACAACTCTGTACAAAATTCATGCTTTATAAGTTACAAATTATGAGTTATATAAAAAAAATGTAAAAAAAACGGTAAATAGTTTTTACTAAAAACGATATAAAAATGGATGACGCGAACGGTGGCACGGAACCTTTCTAGTAATGCGCTCGCTCTCTTGTGTTTTCGTTTCTTTCGAGAAACGGAAAAATGACAATTAGGGCGCGCCTGAGACAACTGAGATGGCAGTGGTGAGACTAAGACCACCGGAAAAATTATCTCCGTAAATACGAGGAATTACAAAATACTTATAATATTAATTCGATGCAGTTTTTTTCTGATTCCAACTATGTTATTTCTTTTAATTTTGGACAATGTTTGAAAAAAAATCCTGTGTTGAATAATTGTTTTCTTTTATGCTCTTTAACAATAATTACGAAGAATTATGAACCCAAAATACGTACACCGCACTTATTTTTTATTACTTTAGACCAAGGGCTGAAAATCTCAAAAAAAAAATTTTTTTTTCATTTCAAGTGTAACGCCGTTACAGTAACGTTTGTACATTTAGATTGGCTTTTCATGTTTTGCGGACAAGTAAAAACCACACTAATGCAAGTAGTGAAAGATTCTTCTATACTTTCCAAGAAATCTTAATGTGGACGCGCAACGTTGAAGACGATCAACAATTTGTGGCAATCATAAATAAACAAGGGGCAAAGCAGGCTGGTCTAGCAGCTGGGGCGGCAGTTGCTGCGGCTGGATTGGTGGCGAGATCGAGAGCGAACGAGTCAAATCAAGACATTCATTTGGAGGTTGACATCAACAACTTCGCGGAAGAATAAGAACTAATAAATTCCAATTTCCGATATCGTTTCGATGACAATAAATATTTTTGTATTCCAAAACTCGCATAATACAATTTGCTTATACCAAATTGTCAAGGTAAAATGGCAGAACTATAATGCATTGCTTGTATATTTAACTCAAAATAAAGACTGCTCACAAACACATACAGGGACGGGCGCCGATTTCTTGTGGGTTAAGAATGCGAGTGAGTGTGCTCGAGAGTTTTCCGTCCTAAATTACACGTACCTAGTATTCAACCTTAATGAGAGCTCTTTTTCACACTCTGGCGCATGACTAACCCACCTAAAATCAGCTCCCGTCCCTGTACGGATTATGACACACCTTTCTTTACTCGCACCATCGTCATCGTTAGTCGTGTGCATTGCACACTGCGCAAGTACCTGACGTTCATTGGATTGACTGTAGTAAATTATTCACTCGCCAACGATGAGACGCTAATCCGGGCACCAGATAGCGCCATGTATTAGCCAGCCTTATTATTTAAGAGACTACAACCTCCGCCCACCTTCGTATATATGGTGGTCCATTCAGAGGCTCAAAAATCATGCACACAAGATTCTATGACACGGTTCAATAACAATTCATAAATTGCGGGTTGCTGAATGGATTTTGAAGCACATGCGCTGAGATTGGATATTTCCGTACAGCACGAAATTTAGTCTGAACTTTAACAACAATCATACTGGCTCATACTTATCGGCCTCTGATACCTAGATTCGCGTCTCATTGTTGGCGACTAACGAACTTACAACAGTCAGTAGTGTAAAAGAAAAATATTTAACTGTGCGCATTGATTGCACTACAATAATAGCGGACCCTAGCCTCCAGCCAATTGACGCGTTTCCCTAGACGGGGTCTCTTACAATGTCCATGTGCAACACACGATCCACGTGTTGATTTGACAATGTCAAACATACTTCTTTCTACGACATTCATTAATCACGGACAATTTATCGCTCAATTTGTTTACACAGAGTATATAAATAAAACATCTTTAGGTTTCTCGCGTCATATCGTGTATATTTATTAGTCGACAGAGGTAGCACTAGTAGGAGGAAGAGCAATAAACTCGGTTTGACAGTTAGCACCATTTTCACATAATGAATTTCACAAAATGATATTATCAACGTATATCATAGCTTTAAGGGGGTTACAGACCTGGACCTACAAAAAATATTTTGCGCCTCGTATAAAAAACACGTTATTGTTGATATCAACGTATGTCTTTGATGCTAAAATTATCATTTTTCTTCTATTTGAATGCTGGCTTAGTTTAAATTCATGTTTATAAAAACTAATGTGGTGTACTATCAATTAGCTTACTATAAGGTCGAGATAGTCAAGCAGATTTTTGGCAGTCTTTCTAGGAACTTTGAAGCTCTTATGCAACAAAGTTGATGCAATATTTGTAATTTTCCGCAATTTGCTGTTATTTAACAATTCTAAGACAAAAAAATGGACCGCAAAGACCCTTATTAGTTTTTTTCTAAAATCGAGCAATCAGAACATAAAGCATGTAAAATTCTATTGCGCCTGATTATTAAAGGACACTTCAACAACAAAACAAATATAACGGAATCCTACACATTCTCATAATTGAATCGTCCCTCGGCAAACTAATTGACAGTTAGTAGTTGTGTTTGTATTTTTTGCTACAAATTATGCTCTGTAACCCCCTTAAGTCTCACTCTTCGCCCACCATACACCAAATGTTCATGGTCAGACCGGCCTCTTTTCGCATAACCCTCTTGTGATGGTTTAGGCCCTGTCTTAACCCACAAACGACTTTGGTTCTATTCCGTACCAATATTGACTCGCCTCCTTGCAGTCTAGTTATTGCCCGCAAGATTTTGAATGCTTCACATCGAACTCTAGAGGGATTGCTGGGTTAGTGGTTTTTTGGCAACACGCGATTTAAGAAACGTAAATAAGGAAACAAACAAAGAAGAGAAAAGAAAATAAGAGAAAAGAAAGAAATCTAATTTTAAAGGCACCGGCTCAATTCGGAGATTGCTAAATTAGAAAAGTACCGCCCAAAATTAGCTATTAGGTTCGCACCAGTTTCGGCTTACAACTGTATATAGAGAATACATTTTACAAACCTTATTCTACCTTAGAGTTTAACTCCCAGGGGGAAGTGCGTGTAAATAGACACGCAACTTGTTTTTTTCGTCGAGATAAGGCATATGGAGGCCCCGTAGGGCAAAACGGGTATTGGTGACCCCCCTCAATTTTTCGAGAAAATTCGATTGACGCTGTTTTGCGTAGGTTGGAAATTTCAAACAGCTCTCTAGGGGGCCCTGGTGGCCCAAATCGATTTCTGAGTAGTCAGATCGACGTAGTTTGACGAGCTCTACAACTTGGCTTTACCAGTTTTTTAATTATTGGGAATTAATGTGAATTTTTTAAGTGCGTGTTTATTTACACGCATTTTCCCCCTACGGGTTCCCAAAAACTCTTTCCCCCTAAGAGTTAAGATCAAAAACATTGGTTTTATTCGACAAACCTTATAACCTAGGGACAAAAACGTTGACCTTTTAACCTACCCCTATAATTTATTCGAAACCCTATAAGTACATGACCGGCATTCCTCTGACTTGAGTCTGGTACATTTTCAGAATGGTCAATTTACAGAATGTTTAACCAAAAATAACCCGGTTTTTCAATAATGAAGAAATTTGCAACTTTCAAAATTGAACCAAATAATAACAAACGCTATTCGTTTTGTCTTAACGATTGCGGACCCAAAAGTGGGAAACTAATTTCCGCATTCACTATGTTGACATTCTAGTGAAACTGACCCTTCTTGCTATGCTTAACGTCTTCAATTGTGCGATCAACTTAGTCAGTGTTATTAGTATAGTGGTTTGAATTGAATCATATGGGTCTCGCAGTTTTTTTTTTTTTTTGATTATTATTGAAATTTTTTATTAAAACATAGGTTTTTACTTGTTGGCAGATGACTTGAAATAACTTTTCCGGGTCAGATTTTTTTTTTCTGCCCAAAAGCATAGCCTGATTTAGGCGAAAACAGAAAATGATAAACCTGGAAACGACAAAATAACGTTTTTTTTTTCGGAAGATTTGCGATTTTTTCGTATTTTCAGGTTTCGGCATTTTCTGTATTTACCCAAATATTATTGTGTGTGTACCATAACTCATATTAAATCAAACTTTGGTACCCATTCGATTCAATTCTATGCCCTTCAAAAACAACGACTTTCATCCGCACATTTGAAAGTTGAGAGTNATCAAATAATAACAAACGCTATTCGTTTTGTCTTAACGATTGCGGACCCAAAAGTGGGACACTAATTTCCGCATTCACTATGTTGACATTCTAGTGAAACTGACCCTTCTTGCTATGCTTAACGTCTTCAATTGTGCGATCAACTTAGTCAGTGTTATTAGTATAGTGGTTTGAATTGAATCATATGGGTCTCGAAGTTTTTTTTGATTATTATTGAAATTTTTGATTAAAACATGGGTTTTTACTTGTTGGCAGATGACTTGAAATAACTTTTCCGGGTCAGATTTAGGTCTGATTTAGGCGAAAACAGAAAATGATAAACCTGGAAACGGTAAAATAACGTTTTTTTTCGGAAGATTTTAGATTTTTTCGTATTTTCAGGTTTCGGCATTTTCTGTATTTAGCCAAATATTATTGTGTTAAACCATAACTCATATTAAATCAAACTTTGGTACCCATTCGATTCAATTCTATGCCCTTCAAAAACAACGACTTTCATCCGCACATTTGAAAGTTGAGAGTACGCATTAATCATGATTAATCATGCAAAATGCAAATAGTGATAGATAGGGATAGAAATTATGTTTGGGTTTGTTTAGAATAGAAGACTTTAATTGATATTTTTAAGGTCACCCGACCTTATTGATAGCCTGGCATAAACAATTCTCAAAAATCGATCAATGAGGGTGTCCAAGTGGGAGACCAGTGCATTTATGACCTCATCGGAGCCATTGGTCTGTAGCTGGGCCACCGTTGATAGAGCCGAGTTGACCAGACCGTCTTCGGTTGATGATAACGCTTCCATCAACAGCGGTAAAAGGGGCGGCAACTCTCGGGATTGAACTTCACTCGGCACAAGTGATAAGAGATGGCCCAAAATCAGCAGCATATTTTCTTTTGTTGAATCTAAAAACAAAACTTGGCCATTTCGACAAACGGTACTGGTTATAATGGTAAGAAAGTGGTCATAAAAATCTTTGGACCGGTAAATGTATAGACGAAAAAATCCGGCACCAAAAGCATTTTGAAGACCTGGCTTGAATTAAGTCCCTTGATAACCACCCAAAACCTTTTTTTAAAAAGATAAATAAGCAGTACCTTTGCCACGTTTGTCGCCATCGACTATCGACTTAATCTTGGGCAGTGACATGCCAAATAATCGCTGCGGATAAAGTAATTTTATTTTTGCGCCAACTTCTTCGGATAAATCTGGCGTATCTCCTAAAAGTAACCACCAGGCATCGGCAGCCAGTCTACTTGTATCGCCCGACCCACTTGCCAAGATTAATAATTTATCCAACCAACATTCAATATCTTTGCCGCCTTTTAATAAAATAGCCTAAAACGCAAATGTTACGATCGATTTCAATAATTAAATTAATGAATTGCATGAATCAACTCAAAGAAGATAAGTTATCTTTGATAACACACACGGGACCATAACACCAGGCAATTTGCGGTCATCATAACTGGTCAGGTGAAAATTTGTCAAGATTAGCGATTTTTGTCCAGATAAGACACTTTTTGTCTAGATTATGGGTGTCAAGACTCAAACAAATTTATATAATTTGTTCTATATGTGATCAGTAAATAAATTTGTTCAATACCTTTGTGATCCAAACTGTGACCGTTAAGACTTCCTCTGATTGGCCACGAATAACGCTACAATCTTGTATAGCCGCCCAAATCTTCTGATCAATATTATCGTTTTTGTTAATGACTGCTGCCAGCATTTTCGCCGCTGCTTTAATATGGTGCGATTCATTTGTTCGGTTGGTTAAAACCCTGGTTAAATATTCGGTATACTCGTTAAAATTTTCCGGTTTTGATGAAGGTGTCACGGCGCAGAAGTATGAAGTCAAGAATGGAATTATAACCGATTGTGTCTTTGAATAAGCATAGGACGATTCAAACTGAATAAAAATTTATATGTTTAGCAAAATTGGTTCCAATTGTCAAAAAAATCGCAATTTTTAAGTAATTCAATATAATTAGTGCCCCACATTAAACCGTACTCAATATTTATTGCAAATACAATATTGCTACAAAAGGTTTTGCAAAACGCTAAACAGATTTAGCACTTTCTTCCGTTACTTTCCACCGATGCTTTTATATGCATGATACATGTATGAACAAATAACATGTGAGAAGTTTTAAAACATACCGGTTTAAAATATACTTTTGCTTGTCCCTGTCCCCGACTGATACCATTTGAAGTGTAAGTTCGCCAAATTTCGCGACGGAATTCTTCGGCTGCTTCGTCATCGAGCGATATCGCCAGATGGCGGGTAACCGCGCAAATATCCTCCATGCACTTGTCGCTCATTAATATGGTTTTCCGATTTTTGTCTTGGCCACAAAACAAAACGGCCTGAATGAGCTGATCCATAATTTCATACAGGAAGACTTTAGCGATCGAAATCTTCACTTGAGCTAAATTTAACTGTTTAAATTTTGGAACCATCGGCTCTTTGGCGCCATGGTGCCCCAATACGGACCGGATTATACGGTGAGCCAAGTTCGTCTGGGAGAAAGTACATAATATAGTGTAATTTACACTTCCTATCTTCATAATCCATTAGAAATTTAGGGAGTCATATTACACGACCTTTTAGAGTGTCATATTACAAGGTCCTCAGAAAAGGCAATTCTAATTGACTTTTTGACCCTCTATGGGAATTTTATTTAACACACAGAATTTAATTGTCAAATTGTTAGTGTTTTTTGTCCCAAACTGAGGAATATGTTTAACACTTTAAAGTTATCCTTACCGGAATGGACTTTAGGTACCATGTCTTTAAGTCCACTCAAAGCTGCGCAAATTGAGTCATTCCAGGCTTTATCATATTGATTTCTTATTATATTGATTAGTTTCTGACAAATTTCGAGCGGCATAAACCCTTCCAAATTAACAAACTGGCACAGTAATAAAACGAATGTATCTTTCTGTAGCGCTTTCCCGTCAAGCTGTGGCAGTATATGGTCGCGAATAAAGTTTGGATTCTTTTCACCAATAAACGATAAACAATGGCTTGCCTCGCGACACACCTCCATTGAGTCGGCCTTTGTCGCATAATCGAAAATCTCCAGAGTAATTTTTTCGAGGCCCTCGTCTGTAATCAAATTCTTTTTGGCGCATGCGGCCACGGCCGATATTGATAAGAGTTTGGTCTAGAAGGAAGGGTTAAAATATCAAGTAAGTAGTTAAAAAAAAAGTCTGAAAGGGTAATCCGCCAAAATTTTTCCATTTTTCACCAAATAAACTACATTGGTAAATTTTCTACCCCTAAGGTTTACTAACCCTTTCGCCCAAAAAGAAAAAAAACAAGACAGCAAATTTAAAAACGTTTATTTGGCGACCCTTAACCTTCAAACACATATGTTGGAATTTTCTCCAAACGGGCATATAAAACGCGTTTTTGATGGTGGTTTATTATATTAAATGTAACGGCAGTGAAAACCAACATAAAATAATCGATTACAAAGTCATAGAGCAAATAAAAATAAAAAATTTGTTTCATTAATGAATATTAATTAGTCATTTATTGGAGCTAGGAAACCTCAAAAAAGAGGTTATTTGCAATTAAAAATTTTCACGCACATTTTTTTTTCTGTCATATTTTTCCAATACTGTTACGTAGTCAATTGCGCATTAGCTGGCAAAAAAATGAACCCTGTACGTCACCCGGTTAACCGTTTGTGAATTTATATTTTTTGTGGTCAAATCGACAAAAAAGTGTCCAAGGGTGGTCGGAGAGCTATCGAGAGTATGCTTATTCGATTCAAGACCATTGATTTGCTTATAGAGAAAAATTACGCAGTACGAACGCTTTAAATGCTCCTTTGGAGAAAATTCCAAAATATGTGTTCAGGGAACTGTTTTGAATATGTGTTCAAAGGTTAACTTTTAAGGGGCCCTATTTTTTATCGGTTTGCCTGTATGATGTAACATTTGAAAACTTCCGAATTTTGGCCGCTATGACATTGCCAAGGTTAGAGATACATATAACAAAAAAGTAAACTGTACTATTATTTCATCGTCAAGGAAATTCGTTTGGGAAACATTGGAGCGCATCCATTGTATAAGCAATTGTGATTTCTGTTTAGACTTACTTGAAGTGAAACATTTTTATTTCGAATGGAATCGAGGAGAACAGTATCAAGTGTTGCATTTTTATTTCCGGATTGGTTTGCATTGGCAAGTTCGACAATGGAGTCGAGCGCTTCACCGGTGGACGCGGCATACTTTAAGCCTGATATCAAACTTGGCAGACATTTACTAAGTACATCAATCCCTGAGCAAGGTTGTAAAAATTACATCGTTATATCGGCGAAAATTCGACAACAAATTATATAAAGGAAAATTACGAAAAATGACATCAATGAAAAAAATGTATCGTAACATTTTAAATGTGAAAATGCAAAGAACATGAACCACCAAATTGAAAAAAAATAGTGACATTTATACAGTCCTTAACCATTTATCGGACGCTTTTTTGGCCAAAATGGGGTCATTCTAATAAAAAAATGACCTCTTTTGTGCGATGCTCATTTATCGGACGCTATTTTAGAGAACCGAAAACGTCCGATAAATGGTTAAGGACTGTATAAATGTCACTATTTTTAGACCTAGTTTTTCACCTAGTTTAAGACTCCATATTTCGGAGTTCAGAACCCTTTTGGCCGAATAAATCTAGTAGCTGGATAGCAAATTAGAGATTGTGATTTTCAACCTTGAGCCTGAAGCCGACCATGATACAAGAATTCGAATCGTGGGCCAAAGTGCCGGCTTAAATGGTGGACAGAGATATTCTGCTGTTAAACTGTGAATAAATTCGAAACCCTCGGTCGCCTTGTCCGGAAATTTGGAAAATGAGGCCGCCAGTGAGCGCATGCCGCGAAGGGCAATCGCCTGCGACTTTTCATCGTTTTGACGTTGACCAACAACTACGATCAATATCCTTATTAGATCGTTCATTTTGGCATCCAGATTTGATCGATTTAAATAAGGCAGCGACTCCTCTAATAAAGTTATACTAAAGGGAGGGTGGCAAATAACAAAAAAAATGAACAATTCTGAAATAAACTTCAACTATTGAAGCGGCACCGGTTTCGTTTGTAGAAAGCTTAAAAACTCATAAACGGAGATTATCAAGTCATGGATAGCCCAGGGACAGGAGTCTAATTCTATATACCAGAGATATTCACTTTAAGATTTTTACCGTTCTTTACCCTTAAACCTAGGGTTACATTAGGGTAAATTACCCCTAGTTAATAACACTACGCAGATAAAGCATATATTTGCCACCCAAACCTATCATCTACAGCTACAACAGAGTCTGAATGTAACTTTTCAAGAATCATATCAATTATAACTGGTGTGTGTTTAGTCTTGGCGACTTTTTTATTCGACTGGAGTCCAGCTATCAGCGCCGTGTTAAGCGCTTTGGCAAGTTGCTGTCGTGTAATATTATCGGTTCCGTCCGGCTCAAAATCAACCGGAAAGTAGCACGCGCACACATCAATCATCTCTTCCCACAAGTTTTCGTTGGCGTCGGGCAGGCCGCCTTGCTGCAACTGGGCAAACATTTTAAAGCCGCTAAGCAAAACACGGGGATCTGTCTCGCCATCAAATGACGAAATCATCATATTGCAAAATTCGGGTCCAACCTGCTCGACCCATTGAGCATGACCCGTGAAAAGTTGCATGAAGAATTTAACACAGGATAATCTGCTGTCAACGGCGAGCGACTAAACTAGGATGCCCACGACCAATAAAAAAATATAGAAAAAAAAACTGATTACTTAACATTTAAGGAGGTTTTCAGACAATTATATAAAATATGGGTTATATTTTTTGGGACAATTTTTGTTTACAGGACCCAAAATTATTCTTAGCACATTATTTATTTTGAAATAAGGGGAGACGTGGGTTATGGTTTCAAGGAAGGGTGTCATACTACTGAAAAATTACATTTTTTCGACAGATCTAGATGTTAACCGATGCTACTGGCGTGGGCAAACAAATGTCATCGAGTTAATTTCGCTGGTAGGTTCAAAAAAGTACTCGCTCGTATCTATTTTACGACCCGCGTCCAGCTCGGTGACAAAGTGACTACCCACGCCAGTAGGAGAGATAAGCTTGTCGGAGTAGGTGACGAAAAAAAAATATAATTTTACCACATTCAAAAAACATTTTAGGCACCCTAGACTGGACATGTAATTCGTGACTCAGTGTTGGCAGTAAACGCGTGATAGCTGACCCGGGATATTTTGGCTGCTTTGCTAAGTAAGTCATGCCTTGAATGACGGCACCATGAACTTCCCACGAATCTTTTAGTCGCTCGCGGTAAAATTCGGTCAGAACCGCAACCTCACGTACCGATAGCGTCTGTTCTTTAATGCATCTAAATGCACAACTCAATCATCAAACAACACGTACAGAAAAAAAAACTTGATGATTGGTTCGTCAAACTGCGAATGTTTAAAGAACAAAAAGAAAACTAGAAAAACATCTTCTTAAGTTAAGAATCTTAACCCTCTAATCATCATTGATCGTCAAAAAATGAACTTTACATGAC
Source organism: Oikopleura albicans (assembly GCA_004367875.1). NCBI lineage: Eukaryota > Metazoa > Chordata > Appendicularia > Copelata > Oikopleuridae > Oikopleura > Oikopleura albicans. The sequence goes on from SCLG01000004.1 coordinate 656,417, forward strand.
ATAAAAGTATTATTCCTTTCAGAGTGTTGTGCGTTTTTAACAGACCCTTCACTAAAAAATTATACATAAAATCTGACGTAGGTACGAGTAATATAGCAAAGTTGTACATCTTTGCGGAACTTTTGATAAAGGATGCAAAACGCTTTTTTTCCCATTTTTGTTTTGTTTTAGCATATTTTGTGTTTTTGCCCGCTTACATCATATAAAACATAATAATCATGGAAGGAATCGCAAAATCTGCTACGTATACTTTCTTGACATTGATGTTCTTAATTTACTCGAAAAATATCAGATTTATAGAAACTTCCCCTTTAACAGTGTTCTTAATTTAGTAAAATGTGTCTGTCCCTTTCGAATGAAGAACAATTCTAAACGGTTCATTTTCATTTGGTATAGTACGCTGTATACAATGTATACTATACATATAAAGTGTATTTCTTGCGAAACATAGAGTCTCCCCAATAGAGTCCCTGCTCCAAAAATCGTAACGCTTTTGAATGACATCATTTCGTAACGATATTGGAGCAGAGACTGTATTTGATTCTACTAAATTCATGAAAACGTAGCGTGAATTCACTGTAAAATAATACTAAAACGACCTTGGAATTTTGCAAATCGGTAGCCTGCTAAGCTTAGTTTTGTATGTGCACTTGGCGGGTCTGACCTTGCCACATTAACCTTATTAACGACCCAATAAACGCCTAAATGGTTTTATGTGTCGAACGTAGTTATTGCACCCGCCTGAATCAATATCAAATCATAAAATTGACCGAAAAAAGAAGTGAAAATTACTAAATGGTTTTTATCAATGAGAGTCATAAAAATGTATTATGATTCTACAGTTACTGCACTACAATAGCTCCAATTTGAAATCTTCAATTTATTCACTACGTAATACAGTTTGTGTATCTCCTTTTGAGCATTTTTACATTTGTAAACTCATTTACCGTGTTATGATTACACTGTTATCGTATAAAACTTATCAATTAAAAAATACCATCGGGCAATTATAATTAGGCCCCAAAATTGAAAAATGCTCGGGTATACCCGAGCTCGTTTTTGAGCTCGAGTTTTTTTACCCGAGTTTTTTACCCGTATTTTCCCGCGGGTAAAAAAACTCGGGCGGGTAAGAAAAAAAAATCGAAGGTGCCGACCTATGGTTCCAAATTCAAGTTCCGAATTCCAAAGTGATGAAATCAAAAAAAAATATCTGCAATTTCGTGAGCTCAAAAGTTACTTGGATTTTTGAAATTTCATTCCGGCCTATTTAGTGAAAGCATAACATTTTTTAATACAAAATAATTCATCATAAAATAAAAAAATTCATCATTAAACCTCATAAAAATGTAATAAAAAACGATAAATTTATTAAACTTACAGATTGATTCTATTGAGGGCTTTTATGCGTGAATTATGGTCTTTATCCGTCAGGTTCTTGCGTTGCCCCTCAACGATCGTCAAAATACTTTCGCTCATATCTTTTGTTTTATGTTTTTGTATTAATCTCTCGAATTTCGGGGAAAATTAGTATTTTTTGTTTCGTACTTGAAAATTCAGACTTTGATACGGGTTAGATGAGCTTTTGAGAAAGTGAATCAAACGCTTCGTTTCCAGCCAATGAGGTTTGCCATCATGAACCATGTGACATTTAGCCAATCACAGACGAAATAGATTTGTGTGAAAACAAAAATGCAACAAACAATCAAATTGCAGGCGATAATGAATGGTTTTGTATTTTTTATACTATCTGGCCAGAAAATACACCACCTAACGATTTGAATTAACAAAATTAGGGCTGAGTAGGTCGCGAAAATTTTGTAAAAAAATCCGCAGTAGTTTTCTAAAAAATTCAGAAAAGTGATGTTATTTGGTCGCTTTTTTTTTCGCAGGTCCTGGACTTTTGCAGGGCGCCACGCTTCGGGTTTACGAGCTATCGACCTAATTTTTTTTTT
>SCLG01000004.1:684431-711506 GCA_004367875.1 Oikopleura albicans
AACAACGCGACCAAAATCAAAAAGCCCAACCGAAAAACGTCGAAAAATTATGGCCGAAAAAATACCGACTCGTCTCGAGCCTGAAGTCAGCGTAAAAGGAAAGCGGAGTTTTTGTACAATAACGGCAATAGACGATCAGTATGTGTGGTGCACTTTGACGAGTGATCAACTTGATCTTCAATCATTGTGGTAAATAATTTAATATTTCTTAAAATTTAATATTAAATAACGGTTTTTTAATTGTAACCCATCTTCCTTTTTTTTGAAATTAATATATCATTATAATTTGTATCAGTGTAAAAACCGACAACATTCTGCTCGACGACGAATTTAAAATTTTGCCAATGTTCAATTTGTTTTTCAAGAAACCGATGATTTCCCATTTTAACCGAGGCTAAAATCGGACGCATATGATTACGATTTTCTCAGAGTCATAGTCTCTTCAACATTCGAACTTTTTATGGCCTATTTTAAGACTATTTTGACATTACCGTGGTGTTTTAGCACTAATAATGTTTTAGATAAGTAAAAGAAGTTTTTTTAGCTCAAAAATGAATGAGTATTATAACGGTGGCCATGGAAAAATAGTTGCTACCAATCCCGGCCTATCTAGCGACCGCATCTATGTGGGTCGCTGGTCCGAAGATGGGTGTTTTTATCGGATTGTGACGGAAACCGGCAATACTGTCCGATTACTTGATTTTGGCAACATTGCACAACTCGCATATGGCAAACAAAATTGCATCAGTCCGGACGAGATCTATGAACTTGATGTCGACTTCAAGCGAGCTGCTTTTTCATTAAAGTACGTTTGATCCCCTTTTTAAAAAACAAATTTAAGGTCCAATCTTGTTCATTACCCAATACCTTATAACTACCCTTCCGGTATTATTTTAGGACTTTGCCCTGCGGTTCACCAGATTCTGACTTTCTTCAATGTTGTTTATCACACCAAAGTTCAATTGAAATTATTTTCCGCCGGCCAAAGGTTGATGCTCGAACGACGACGAGCACGACAAGTATCTGGCTTATTGAAATCCCCATGCTCAATTCTGAGACTGTTATCCAAAATAGCCAATCAATGCCCGTTTTATTTGAGAATCGCTCGTGTCGTATCGAGTTTGTTGATACCATTAGACAATTGATCTTCCTCTCGTTTACCGATGAAGATCCACCGCGAGATAAAGTTAAGGTAAAAGTTTGTTGTTGGTTTTAAGGTCTGAGATTTGGTCCGTTATTTTACCAAATGGTTAATTAAAGTCTAATGGTTTTTTAGGCTTATAAATTTATGACATTTGGCCTTTAAGAAAAAATCATGCCTTTTTGGGACATAAATCTATAAAATCTTTTTTGGTGCCCTAAGGTCTTATGGTTCTTTTTTTCTCAACTGGTTATAACTTATGATTTAAATAACTTTAATATATATTTATTACTTTAATATATATTATGAGTTATTTAGATCATAAGTTATAACCAGTTGAGAAAAAAGATAGGACCACAAGACCTTAGGGCACCAAAAAATATTTTATAGATTTATGTCCCAAAAAAGGCATAATTTGTTTTTTTCTCAAAGGCCAAATGGCATAAATTTTAAGCCCTATAAAAACATTAGACTCTGACCAAAATCTCCTTGTCTTGTGATGTTTTAAAAATGCAATTCAAGTCTTTTGCTTAAGGTCTAATAACCAAGTTTTTAGTTGACAATTGAGGAGTTAAGTAGACGTGGTAATTTATATCCAATGGGAGATCAAGTCTCAATTGGGATGATTGTTCTTGCTGTTTATCCTATTGATGGACAAATCTATCGCGCGCGCGTCCTTAATATGTCGGCACATGAATGTGAGATTGAATTCTATGATTTTGGGAGCATATCATCCTGCCCTATTGGTGACATATTTTATTATGATGACTACAAATTCGAGTTTGCGCCTCCTTTGGTGAGTGTTTAATTCATGTTATGGGGCATAGTTTGTGTATGATATGTATACTTTATATATATATATACTGTATATTGGAGCTCAGACTCTCGATATTTCATTATTACGCATAAATCATTTTTAACGCTATTTTGGCATCACCGCGACATTGTGAGCTCCAACAGACGGTGAATTGACATTTGATCGCCATAGGTCCCTTATCGCCATAGGTCATACATACTGTATATATATATATATATATGCATATAAATCATTATATATAATTACATTTTTACATTTTCGTAATATATACCATGTGCCCGTTTTAAAATGTCATAATTTTGGCAATCTATGTAATACACTGTATCATGTAAAATGCGTCAGGGGGGATTTTAGTGTTGAAAAACAGATCAAGTGATTTTTTTAAAGATACCCACATGTATTGTTTACCTTCACAAAAAGATGCCGGGCTCTAATGTAAAATTTATACAGTATAAATTATATAATGTATACTACAGGGGGATTGGTTATAAGGTCAGCCATTTGTGCCGTTATAACTTATAAGGTCAAGACAGTTTTTTGCACTAAGGTCAAGTCAGTTTTCAGGCACTAAGGTCAAGTCAGTTTTTCAGGCTCTAAGGTCATGTCAGTTTTTTGAGTAGCATGCTTTTTGGAAAAAAAAATCTTGTCTTTTTTACGTTTTTTTTTTTGGATGAAGACCATTCATTTCGAATTATCCAGTTTTAAAATGATGGATCCGTCGTGTTCATTCATCATAAAACGGTAAACAATTACTGTATTTAGGCTCACCTTGCTCATATCAACGGACTTGAAACTGAGAATATGAAGTCGACTCCCGGCAGTATCTTTGCGTTCATTGATCACCGTTACCGCGCCGAAAACGTGATTTTAAGCGCTAGCCGGACCAAAGCGGGCCACAATGACGACATGCTCCACGTGGACCTCAAAATTGCTCCGGAAAATCGCGACTTTTTGCGCGAAATGTTTGAGTCATTCAACAAGTCCCAACTATCACCACACTATTATGATCAAAATCACAATTACAATCCAACCTATGTTCAAACCTCGCTAAGTGCTGTCCCTTATTTAAACGGTCTCAATAATAACAGTTATGAAACACATCTGCTCGCACTTGGGGAGGACGGCTGCTACTATCCCTCCCGCGTCGAGATTTGTGACGAAAACTCGTAAAAAAAACAAAAAAAGTAAAAATCCGCTGTTTTGTTTAAGTTGTTCGGGTCTTTGATAGTGTTTAGTCCTAAGCACTAAACGTAACAAATTTTGGATAAACTTCAGAATATGAAAGTGTTTGAAATTGAGTTTTTGCGATTTTGAGCGCCTAGGAGTGTACTAGGAATCATATAATCAGTCATATTTCCAAGTTAAATTTCGGATGCAATTATTAACATTTCGACCCTCCCTTAAAAACTCAGCAACCATTTTTTTATATTTTATTGGATATTTCGTATACGCATATTGGATATTTCGTATACGCATATGCCGGACATGCCCGATTGTAAATTATTCGTAAATCCAATTAATTTCCAGGAGCCTAGGGCTACAAATATATCGATTTCAAACCCATTTATAAAATGTAGTTTGTACTAGGTTCGATACGTTAACGAATATTTCTTTACATTGCTACCAACCTTACAAATAGCTTCGTTAGAATCTGTTGTAGTTAATGGCTGCTATTTCTGCAGTCCTATTTCTGCAGTCCTTTCTACGGTCTTTTTACAGTGGGGTTCATTATAAGGTCTGAAATTTGGTACGTTATAAGCTCTTTTGGTCTTTTTGAGACTAAGTTCTTCTAGTATTTTCAGAATTATGGGAAAAATCTATAAAATCATGTCTTTTTACACATTTTTTGGATGAAGACCTACTGTAGCATTTCTTAGTCATGGCGAGCACCTGTTATCTTAGGATAAGTATAGATTTAACGTCAGCGTTAGTAAGGTTGGTATAATGTAAAAACGATCTTTCCGGTCCATCATCGTATTGCAGTTCTGCTGAAAAACTCGTACATGTAGTTAGACACAGTTGTCTTCAGGTTGCGTTTCGAGGTTAACCGAGGTCACCACACAGATAAACATAGAATTTTTTTATTACTTTTCTGCCTTCAATATGTGATGGACCATATTTGTAGAAACTACATCTTCTGATGCACGAGCTTGATCTCACTTTTAAAAGATATCTTCATTCAAACCATTACCCATCCGTTCTCTGCTGAAAAGAAGCCAGACTAATTTAGGAAACTCCACACTTTACAAGCGATTCCTGAGAACTCTTTTTTAATTAGATTATTTTTAATTTCCATTTGTGACTTCATTTGAAGTAACCATTTCTTACATTGTTCAAAGACATTTACTTTATTACAAAATTATAATTTATTATTACTTTTTGAAATCAGACAAATAGGTTCTAGAGTTCATTCTAAAAAAACCAAACTTTCAATGTGAAAGTTGATATCCTGACAACGAAAAGAAAGTCAAAATTTTGACTTATTTTTTCGTGGAATTTCATCGAAATCTATTAAACAGACTACTTGAGTTAAAGCTATTTACAACTAATTTAGTACGTCCGAAGAATTATGATAATATTCCATGAGACATTGGACAAGCGGACATTTCTAAAACACGGGAATTCGTGCAACTTTTGACGACCAACTGCAGCTTTTTTGACTTACACTTGAAAAATGAACAAAAGTGAAAGTGGCCTGCATGTCTATTCATACTAGACATGTAGGACACTATCCCATTTGTTCCTTTTTCAAGTGTAAGTGGAAGAAGGTGCAGTTGGTCGACACCTTAAAACGAACAGAATAGACTATTATGTTCGTTTTAAGGTGTATGCCGAAGAAATACTAGTTGCTCAATAAAACTTTTACTGATTAAACGTTCTTCATTTATTCAAAAAGACGCTTAGAAAGCCATGGATTTTTTTGTGATTCTTTTGATCTACTGAAATAGAATCATCACTACAAATTAAAAAATGTAGAGTTTAGAATTTTTTTTAATTATATTATTTTTTTCGCAATTCTATTTTCCCCAGAGTAAAAAACAATCTTACTAAAAATAATCAAGATTGGTACTGATTGAATTTGGCTACAGTCCACATGGACATTTTGTTTGCGAAATGTAACAATTAACTAATTTTCATATTTCGCGGGCGTTTTTGATATTATTATCGCTTACGGCGCTGTTTCAATTTATGATTGGATAACAAAGGTCGCTCTTACCAATATCACGAATACTTGGTGAAGCTATATTACTTGATTGTAACATTTTCATAAATATTAATCCGTATGTTTTTTTTATTTTAACGGAAATTGGTTAGGATATACAAAATACTAAACTTTTTTTTACTTTTTTAGGGGAACCCATAATTTATTTAATTAATCATCAAGTTTATTAACCTTAGAACTTGAAACTGTATCACGCGTTTTCAAAAGTCATTTTCATATAACTTGAAATTATGTGTTCCTCTAAAAATGCGAGTCATATTTTTTAACCTACCTCAAAGAAAAATGCATTAGATCTGACACTTTTGGGTTCAGACGTCGTTATATTGTGTTCATTAAACAAATTCATAGACTTCTAAAAAGAAGTTTACGGTGCTCAATGAAAAGTTTTGGTTTGCAAAAATAGCGTCATTAAAAGCGACTCCCTATTGACATATTTTTGGACGTTTGGGGCGCAATTTTTTGCAAAACGGCCCTATTGGGAGTAACTACAATAGCTTGGAAAATTATTTTGTGTCCTAAGAAAGTTCGTACCTTGAACGTCAGTTTATCAATGACTTTTAGATTTGAGGTATGGTTAAAAACGGCGACTTAGATAAAAATTTATGCGCATGCTTGGACGAAAACTCCAAATGTTATTTTAGTTCTCATTCTTGCCACACGTTCATTTGAGTGGCCATATAACATTTAAATACGTACTTGGCCATTATTTATTACTTTTTTTTTAACCTTTAGTCATATTATTTAGCTGAAAGTTATTTAACTGAAACAGTTGTTAGTTTAATGGAGGTCGAATATTTTCTAGTTTTCCTAAATATTTTCTGTTTCAGAAACGGACAGATAAACAAAGATCATGGCCGATCAAGGCAGGGTTTGAAAACAACGTCGTTTTCGTTAAAAATTATTTGTCTAGTTTAGAATCTAAACTCCTAAAGGGTACCGTCTGAATGGGTTTTTTTGACGAAAATTTCCCCTTTTGAGCAGTGGTCAGAAGTGGAAAGTTTTCGGCGGATTACGTTTTCAACAGAAAAAAGACCGCTTCAAACGATGCCTCCTAAACGAGACAAATTTTGCCAGGTTTTATAGACCTTGGAATTGTTAAATAAATATTTTTTTTTTGTTTTTAAACCCTGGTTTAAGGTGTTCAAATTAAAAAGAAGCGAACCTTCCGAAAGTACACCTACCGAGGTGTTGACCTTGATCAGCTTTTGGCGATCAAATCTGAGAATCTCATTGAGCTTCTTGGGTGCCGCGCTCGTCGCCACTTTAATCGCGGAATTAAAAGACGTGAAGAAAACTTCCTCAAGCGTCTTCGAAAGGTACTTTTTGCATAAAATGTTAAATATCATATTTATATTCAAAGTTTTCATAAAGCCTTCGAATTTTTATTTTCTAAGAAATATGCTCTTAATAAACTCCCAAAAGAGCAGGGGAAACTCCCAAAATAACTGCATGAATTTGAATCAAAATACATTTGATCATAATTTCAAGACATTTGACAAATGTTGAATTTCAGTTTACCTAAAGGACTTATTACAGTACACTTAAGAATTTCGGTCAATTTAGCTCACATTTTAATTTTAGTCCAAGAAGGCTTTAACCGGTGAGGCTGGAGAAAAACCAGCTTGTGTCAAGACCCATTTGCGCAATGTGGTCGTTATTCCAGAGATGGTCGGCTCTGTTATCGGAATTTACAATGGAAAAGGTTTTAACCCGTTATAACACAGAGCTTGTTTACAGCGACATAATATTTCATGCTTATATACTATCTATGATTTTCAATTTAGTGTTCAATCAAGTGGAGATCAAAGCGGAAATGATTGGCTATTACATTGGAGAGTTTTCCATGACTTATAAGCCAGTTCGTCACGGTCGCCCCGGAATTGGTGCGACCCACTCCTCTCGTTTCATTCCATTGAAGTAAACTGTGACTTCGTGAAATATTAACGTGTCTGTTAAGTCAATAAACGAAATTGAGCGGATTGATATGTTAAAATTGTTATTCTCGTGAGCCTTAGAATTTACTTTGTCGCGTTATCTTTTGTTTATTGCAACAATTATTTTCTTATTCCTGGTTGGCGAACCATTAAAGGAAGCTATTTTCACTAGTAAATGACGCCCAAAAGATTTGGTTAGCGACGGAAGTCTTATAAGACCATATGGTCTTTTGAAAATGCGTTTAAGGTCTTGTAGTCGCTTGCCCTCAGAACCAATCACCTGTATTTTTTAGCTTTTTGCGCATTGTCATCATTACCAGTATTGACAGCCTACGGTTCACTTGAACTTGAGTTAAAATGGAAATTGAGCTGCCCATCACTTGAACAGTGATTGATTTCATTTTTGTGGTCAAATGTTCCAACAGGAAAGGCGCACATTTTTATGTCGACTTTTTTTTCGTCCGAGGTCAAAAAATATCTCGAAAACAGTCTTAAATTAGAAAAATCATATAACTTCGTGACCCTTAAATTTAATGAACCAGAAATTATATGAACAAATGCGCACATGCGATTGAGCGCGAGAAGTGTCTGCGTAATATGCCCAAAAATTAAATTAATAGCTTGAACAGTACTCAACTGATGGACGAGGTTTGAAAAATATAATTTTGTGTAAAAAGCGTGTTGTGCATTGTGATTGGTATCGAACTTTGCAAATAAATCGTGTTTAATCATTTCTCGGAACATTGTAGACTACTTTCATATAAAAAGCAGACATAAAAAGAATAGTAAAGAACATTTAATTTTGAAAAATTGTGTGACCATTTTTAAAATTCCAATTTTTGAATGCTAAAAATTTCTAGAAATAGTTTGTGAAATGAACTTGAAAAGGCATGATTTTAATAGCTAACGCCTTAAATAGTGATGCAATGATAAAATGTGCGGATGAAATGAGTCTAGGGATTTTTGGGTTTAATTTGGTGTCGCATAAATTTAGGTTCCCTGAAAGTGAAAGCAGTATTATGGGGGTTACTTTTGCACGCAAGCTCTTTATAATGATAATTTGGCATCTTCTACGATGAGAAATTTCCTGCTTAATCACGAATCTGTTTTAATGTGTTAAACCAATAGGTATGATTAATTTATCATAATAATGACAACTTTTCAATAAGAAAACGATAAATTGTAATAATAAATTATTCTATTTTAATTATGTTTCTATTTCCTGTCGGAAGTAGCCAAAAACTAATTAATTATGCGCCATTTTCTATTTCATAGAAAAATAAAATAATACTAATATTATTGGATGTCGCACATTGTTTATCATTTTGAAGGTATTGTAAGTAGATTTTTTTAGACATTTATACTTTGTATTAATTTTGTATTCTTTGATTTTTTTCCCCAAGTTTCCGAGTCATGACTTCAATCGAAAAGTCATTTTTCCATTGATTTGTTTCTCTTGAGCGTGTGTTTTAGGGCATTTTTATGCTAAAATGTATTTAAAATTTTTAGGGTTCTTAAGTACAACTGCACTTGCAGTTAGGGTTCTTAAGTACAGCTGCACTTGCTGACTTCTTTTTCGGACCTATTCGGTTCTTGAAAATAGCGTCCGAAAACGGAACATCGTCACAAAAAAGGATCATTTTTCTATGATAGTGCCCCCATTTTGGCCGAAAAAGCCTCCGAATTTCGGCCCAAATAACTTTTGTAGTGAACCTTCTTTATTGTGTTTTTTGCTACTTTTTTGACTTTTTGTTAGCCGATGTTTTGACAATTATATTTAAGCTAAGAAAGATAAAAATGTGTACCATAATGTGGTACATACCAAAATGTGGTAGATATATCAAGCTTAATTTGCACAGGTCAAGGTCTAAAAACCTAACTTGACCTTGTAACCATTGCATTTTTTCCACCATAAGACCTTAGTGCTCGGCAAAAAAAACTTAAAAACATGATTTTATAGGAAAAAGTGTAAAAAGACATGATTTCTATCGATAAAAAACGGATTTCACGATAGTGCAAAACAAACTGACTTGACCGGTCACAATTAGAGACCTGTATTTTTTCTTCATTGAAATTTATTTTAATAACCAAAATACGTCAATTTGTTAAAATGTACACGTTTACTGCGTAACTTAATGCATTAAATCCCAATAGAACGGCGCAATTATTTTAATGTCCTATTATAAATTATGATTTTATTTGATGGAAATTTTTGATTGGATAATTAATGAAGTGCGTCACAGTGTGTCTGATGGTCACCTAAATGCACCAGGCGGAAAAATATTAGATAAATATTAGATAATTTTTTAATGATTTTTGTCACAAGTATTGAATCGCCATATAGAGTTCGTTAGATATACAGGAATCTGAGATATATATTCACGAGTTTTTAATACAGGAGCAAATGGTTATAAAGTCATTAAAATATTGTTTTCAATTTTATCCATATGGAGCCTGAAAAAGGCCTTCACATTTTTTGATGCAGTCATGTCTTTTTGGATTTTTTCCGGCTGAAGCCCAATACAGTCCTTACTCTCAATACGGACGCAGTAAGGACTGTAATGGGTCTTGTTATTTTTAGTATGGTTATAAGGTAAAGTAGGTTGTTCAAAATGCATTAAATACCAGCAGTCCCTTAGACCAAGTTTGAACTAAACGCCCTAACTGGACCGAAAATGATATCAGGACTATAGTAAGCCAGGCAGAGGGGCGTTTAGTACAAATTTGGACTAATAGACCCTTGGGAGTTAAGCTCAAATGAGTTGCTCAGGCCATTACCTTATAACCAACGCCATGTAAAAGTTTTTTGTTCGTATCGTTAAAGTCAACCTGTATTAACCTTTTCAGTTCTTTTTTGATACTTTTTTAAACGAAAATCTAATTTTTTTTTCTCCGTTTAGATGGCCGAATCGGATGGTCGTCGACAAGATCGACGACAGGATCCCAAACTGAAGCGCGTCCGACAGTCAACGCGCGGGTCAGATTCAGATACTGAACCGGTTCGAACCTCAAGTCGACCCTCGCGCTACCTGGCCGGTAATATGAATGGTGACGAGCCGCGAAGTCGCATCCGCCGCAACGTTCAGGGAGAGATTGTCGAATACTGCCATGACGATGGAGAATCATATAAAGGTATCTTCGTTTTATTCATACATTCGGGAGAGGTCATAATATAGATTCAGCTTTTACTCCCACTAAAGTCTTTTAAACGTTGTAAAGAAAGAAAATCCAGAAAACGACCAGAATAGGATTTGAGATATTTCAAAAACGTTTTTCATAGCGAATACAGCATTGATATAGAATACAAACTGGAAAAGTTTCTGGAAACGTTTCGTATTATACAGTATATACTGATTAAAGAAACTCCAGAAATAGGTCTTTTTTGGAAAAATCGATAAATTTTCATTTATTTTTCTTTGCTTTTTTATAAGGTTATTTATGACATTTTAATGTCTTTAAGGTTTTTAAAGCTGGATTTGAAATCTTGAGTTATTTTTCTGCCGTTACATTATAATTTATTGATAACTGAACAGCGGTCGTGTGTTTATTTTTGAAGATTCTAAAAGATGATGTTTAGTTGGGGACGCATCATATATTCAAACTCAGCGATCGGATGTTCCTTATCTAATAACCCGCATCACGGACATAAAAGTTACCAAGGCGGGCCATGCCGAGTTTGTGACGCGCCCTTTTCACCGCCTCGACGATTTACCAGATCAAATTTACCGCAAGTTGACGGTTGATCGGCAGGCTGAATGCAAAGGCCAGCCGAAAATCATCGAAAAACTGCAGGATATTGAGTTTGCGCGGCGCGAGCTCTTCATTTGCGATGCCGAGGACATTCAGCGCGAGAATGTGACGCGCAATCAAATGCGCGGCACATGCAAAATCCATTACTATATTTCTCTCGAGGAGGCGGCGCGCAACTTCAACAAGAATGACGACGCTTTTTTCTATATTCTGGGCTATAATCCGCAAAAGCGTGTAATAGCGTGTCAGGACAAGGAAAAGGAGCGTGTCAAACAAATTCACCACTGGGCGGCGGCAGAGCGTGGTATGTTTAATCAGGCCGACTCATTTCCGCCCGCCGTGCCCTATGTCCGCGCTAAACACGACACGAGCGATGACGAAGTCGATAGGTGGTTTTCAAATTAGAACAGTGGAATAATTGCATGGGAAATATTTAAATTGTCAGAAATGTTGCTCTTAATTCTACTTTAGTAACTAAAGTCTAATTTCTACGTATTTTCCATGCAACTTTCCAATTTTCTCTTTTGAAAACGGCAACAGTGAATTCGAAACGTTGACATGGAAACCAGGCGTCGCCGATACGGACCTAATGATGTATTTGCGAGCGGCGCGATCCATGGCAGCGTTTGCTGGCATGTGTGATGGAGGTCCTGCCGATGCCAATATCACCGGTTAGTCGAATATTTCAGATTTAAAAATGAAATCTTCTATAGAAAGTTGGCTTTTAGCAGGTTTTTAAGGACTAAAGGCCATTCTAAACATTTAGCCATAATTATAGACATTTTAAAATGATTATTTTTTCATTTTTTGGAAGGTTAAAAGTGGTATGACGGCTTTTTTTTCACGACCGTTCCCAAAAAAATTTATACGTAATAAAGTGGTACATAGAATGTAAGTAAAAAAGGCATATCATACACGTATGTAACATACAGGGGGTGGTCTTTTCTGCAGTAAGGTCAAGTCATTTTTTTTCAAGATAAATTATACATGACATCTTTTTTCACTTTTTTGGGTAAAAATTTTGAACGAGACATATACGTTTAGAACGACACGGGTAATATTTTTTTTAATCACTTTTTACACTTTTTTTTTGTAAAAATTACAAATTATAAGTTCGAGTCATTAAAGGTATTCATATTTTTGTCATCCTTTGATCAAACTTAACTTTTTATACAGCGGGCTGATTATTTGGTCTGAGGAGTTTTCTAGCCATGGCCTTATGACCGACCCAAGGGTCAAAGTTGTAAAAAACCCATTATAATGACTATTTTACAGCAACGCGTGATGCCACAACCATCAACGCGATCGACGTACTACAAAAGTGTGGCGGAAAAGTGGACCTGGCCCTCGAGCGACTCTGTGCTAATCCCATGCCGCAAATCCCACAACGCTTGTGGTCCGAAGAGGACATAAAGGCCTTTGTAAAGGGCCTATCACAGTACGGCAAGGATTTCTTCTACATTGCCAAGGAGTTCTTGCCCCACAAAGAAACGGCCGAACTCGTCGAATTTTATTATTTATGGAAGAAGACACAGGAAGGCCTTCAGGTGCGCCCGCGCTATCGCCGCGCGCCAAAACGCACCATGTACAATTCAAAGTCGACTTACCCGCGCGAAAACACAAACCAAAATGCCGAACCCGATGACTTTTCAGATGACGACCTAAACTCGATTGATTCGCAAATAAGTGGAAACCATATTTGCCGCAATTGCTACGTAAATGTCAGCAGGTAAATGTGGACTATAATTTACACGGGTTGCTTTTTTAGGTTAATACAAGCGGCAAGGAGTTTTTAAAGCGGTTATCGGACATCTAGGGTTAGCGACCAAGTTACTCATTTAAAAAGTACAACGTTGAAATGTAATAAAGTTTACAGTGGATAAATTATAATTGGTATAAAATGCATTTTGGATAACGTAGAATTCGGTACAAGGTTAAAAAGGCCGCAAATTTTCGCAGTGAATTTTCACTGGTTAAAGTATGCCCGGTACTTTGAGTTAAAAAAACGAGATGTGCCAATTTGGATCGAAAACCAGATCATACGGTGTGCCCATTGGCACAAAAACGAGTTATATCTTGTTAAAAATCATGATGTCTTTTTGGGAAAAAAAATCGGAGTACATGTTTTTTGGACGTCATCTAGCAAGGTTAAAGCCAACAACTGTCAAAAAATCAAAATTATTGCTATTTAGCGATTGGCATCATGGCGGAAAAGAAAATCAGATGTTATGTTCTGAATGTCGCCTCTTCTACAAAAAATATGGAATCGATCGCGTCATCGAGAATCGCCCCGAAACGCCCATTGAACTGCGCAAAATACGCGAGCGCGATCAACAGGCCCGCGACCAGGAGCAGCAGGTCGAAATGGACTACAGGGTGGTAGCCGAATTGGTAGAATCCGCAATGAGTGGAATCAGGAGTTGGTAGAATATTTTCCGCCAATTCGTGATATTGCCAATTTCGGCTTCTACCATTTCTGCTACCACCGACTACAGTCTCTCGAATCCCGATGAGAGTTCTCAACCTGCGGCCGAGGTCGAAACCCCAATACCACAACAACAGCAACAACAATCACAGGTCGTTGGAAAATTTGTATGCCTAGAAAAATTGAAATAAAAATGTCGCAAATTTTGAAAATGCCAGAAATTGTAAACAAAATGGTTGGGGCTTTCATCATCCACATAACCGAAATATTTTTTTCTTTTGTGTGTAAAGAATACTGAAAAAGTTGTGGTCCCACTTTTGCGGTATTTTTCGGCCAATTTCTTGGCCTACTAATTTTCAAACAACCGCAGCAGCAACAACAACATCAAGAACAGCAAGAACAAGAACATCCACCGCCGCCACCACCGGAACCAAAACCGGAAATAGTGGAAGAAAAGGTGGCACCAGCCGAGCCGGTTCAAACTGGTTCAAAACCGGTTGATGTGCCCATTGAAAAGCCCGAAGTCAAACCGGAAGTGCTACCGGAAGTATCCACTGTAAAAGAAGAGCCCGAAGACGCCAAGCGTAAAATCACCACCGAACACCCTAATGAAGAAGAGCCACAAGTTAAAAAACCTAAACAGGAAATTAAACAAGAGCCCGAAACAAAACAACGAGAAGCAGCCGCGGTACGTTCAGTGTTGTTCTTAGGACCTGCGATGGGCATATTGTTTTTTATCCTACCCAACCCTTACTACTTTTAGCCCCAGCGATTAAGGCCCTGTAAAACACTTGTTAAAATATGTACGGGTACAAAAAAAACTAGTTAACCCATATTTAATAATCCTTTAGGTTAACCATACTCCCCTCAAACAATAAAACCTTAGGGTAGTTTTTAATAGTACCTGGCGTATGTCCTTGCTTAGGACTAAATTTTTCTTTGGATTCGTCAACTTTCTGTTAAATTGTGTATATATACAAAATGTCAAACCTCGGCAGAATTTTTTCTAAACAATTTTTTATAACTGTAGAAAGAACAAACACCACCCGTTTTAGGAAAGACCAACTACATAGAAAGATTAAAATCGATTTAGTATAGATGTTTAAATCGATTTAGTAGGTGTTTCCTAAAACGGGTGGTGTTTGTTTTTTCTACAGTTATAAAAAATTTTTTAGAAAAAATTCTGCCGAGGTTTGACATTTTTTATATTATAAAGAGGGCTCGGCAAAATTGCCTGATTTTTGGCTCGGCTATTTCGTTCCCTCGGCCATATAAACCGTCTATATAAATTCATGTTCGAAAAATAAATTGTCAGTTGTACCCTTAATGTAGGGAACCATTTTCTGGTGTCTTCATGGTTTTTTTGTTTTTTTATTATATCGCCAATTTAGTTTGACCAAAAAGGGTTTTAATAGATTTCAGGAGTTCTAAAAAGCGGGATGGAAAAAACGTCTCGAATTTGTATTCACTTCTTGTTGTAAATGTGTGTCAGATCCATTTGGTCGCTTTTTGTATATCGCAACATTATACTTTTATTCAAAAATTAACAATAATAATTAAAAAGAATTTTAGCAAATTTATACATTCAACGGTCGTATCCTAGGGCATGATTAATTGACCTATAGAAAAAAGCGACCTTTGGCCTCTGGAAGTTAAAATTGAAAATCAAGTAAAATAAATATTAAAAAAAAAACCTCCAGACGGTTTCACATAAATTGTAAAAAAAAATGTTTTATTTCTTGTTTACTAAACTACGACTTTCAGTTCAAAATATTCGACCTCCTAAAGAGTAATCGACCTCCTAACGAAGTGGGGACTACCATGGTTCGTTCAGTAGAATAATCCTAGCTCATTTGAACGATTTTTTAGCATTTAAAAAGCAAAACGTGTCGACATCAAATTTTAATTTTCATACATAGATAAATATATGGGCAGTTTCCGAAAAAAGGGTTTCTTTTTGCAAACTCAGTTGCGGCAGTACTATTTACAGTCCATCGTCACTTTTTTGTCACATTTTCATGATACATCCGTGAAGCAAGGACGATTATTCCCGAAAAATTTGAAATTTAAAAATCACTCCGATAAAACGTGTTACGGAAATAAACCTTAAATCCTCTTATAGAGTGCAGTTTCTTAGTTTTATAACAAAACGATTTTTTTTACAAATCAGTCGGCCTAGACTTTATGAACTATAATTTACATGGCATGCTACAACGTGGTCGTGATTTTAACTCCCAGGGGAACTGCGTGTAAATAGACACGCAACTTGCTTTTTTCGTCGATTTAAGGCATATGGAGGCCCCGTAGGGCAAAACGGGTATTCGTGACTCCCCTCAACTTTTCGAAAAAATTCGATCGGCGGTGTTATTTTTTGCGTAGGTTGAAGATTTCAAACAGCTGTCTATGGGGCCCTGGTGTCCCAAATCAATTTCTGAATAATCAGATCGACGTAGTTTGACGAGCTCTACAACTTGCCTTTACCAGTTTTTTTCAATTATGGCGATTTCTTGGGAATTTGTTAAGTGCGTGTTTATTTACACACATTTCCCCCTACGGGTTCCCAAAAACTCCTTCCCCCTGAGAGTTAAGGTCTAAGATGAGTGTTATAATCAAAAGTCAATTTTAGAAATCATGTCTTTTTTCACTTTTTTTCCTAAAGAATCATGTCTTTTTTGGATCAAGGTCAAATAATTTTTTAATGCGCTTTAAGAGTTTTTTGTTCGGAAAATTAAAATGCCCAATTAATTATTTTAGAGGGTAATTTTGTTTGTTTTAGCCAACGTCGGTGATTTCCGCGCATGATGTTAAAACTGAACATCAAAAACCTGTTCCGGCGGAAGCAAACCGTCCCAACCCCTTCCTGCCCGGTCTCCCCAACGAGTCCAAGGTGACCATCCATGCCAGCAATGTGGGACAATTCGCCAATTCTCAACTTTCTGGACTGCCAAAACAACAAAGCGGTATAACTCTTCATCCTCAACGTGAGTGACAATCAGTATATCGACTATTTCTAAAAAAACATACCACATTTTCATGTGGCTCAGTCAATTGAAAAAATCGATTTTACACTTTAAACTTCGCTATTTCTATCAATACTCGAATTTATTGACTTTCGTTAATTTTAATGAAAATTTTAGCCGGTAAGACGCCATCATTGCCAACATTGTCGAGTAAGTCAGAGAAGGTGCCGCCAACTTCACTACCGGTGCATACAAATTCTGAAGTTGTGACTATAGCAACTAATCGCCCACAAACAACTCAGCGACCACAGTGCGTACTTTAAACTAAATTTATAACTAGAGTAAATACTCGTGTTCTTACATGCCATTGATGCTCATAACACAAGGTCATGTATTACATATGCTCAGAGTAGCCGCCTGGGATTATAGGGACAAAAAATTTAAAAGTTTGACGTTCAAACTTTCCAGGTATATAAAACCAAGGGTGGCGATAAATATCGTCTTTAAAAATTCAAAACACCACCAAACGCCTTCGTAAATTTTTTTAAATTTTGATTTCCCAGACGGCTACCCTACATATGCTATAGCATATTATTATGTATATCATATTTAGAACGACCTCGTCAACGCCACCAACTCCGACCTACGTACCCCCTCCAATTGCAAAGATGGAGCCTGGTGTGATCCCCGGTCGGGCCATTCTTGGTCAACCGCGGCCCGGCGTCGAACCAGCACCAAAACCCGAACCAGATTCGGAGCATCCGTGTGGACCATTTCCCATTGTCTCGCAGAGTCCGCCACCCATACGTACATCTAAGCCCTTTACAACCAAGAATGATTCGAAAGTCCGCTTCGCCGCACGGATTTTTAAGTTTCTTTTTCGTCTTCGAACATTTCCATTTTTTTATACTGGATAATAACCGGTAGTTGGTTCTACGGTCTGGGATTTGATCCGTTATAAGGTATTATGGTCTTTTTGACAGTTATTTTCAAAAACATGTCCTTAACAGGAACACTTTAACGTGTCTTATGATCTTTTCCCTTACTTGAATATCCGTGATAAGTTCGCAATTGGGAGTATCATGACGGAAATAGTTGTGCTCGAACAGATTTATTATTTCGTCGAGACGACGAAGACACCCAAATCATTCGACGCAATCCGCAACAACAACACATTGCCCAGCAACCGCCACCACAACGAGTCACTCAGCCTCCGCAAAGGTTGTTATTTGTTCTTACGCAAAAACAATTAATGACAGGCAAAAATAGTAAACGGCTGTAATATATCGTGTTTTTTTCTTATAGAACAACAAATACGGAATACCACCCGATGCCCCAGCGGCCTGAGCGAGCACGGTCGACGGGTTCAGTTGGTGGTGGATCTTCGAGGCCGCCATCGTCAGGTCCCCAGCGTGGCATTCCGTCCCGGGGCCAACAGACGGCTCCCACACGCCACCAACCGAGCATACCGACGACACCATCACAATTTCGACCTTCCAGGCCAACCATATCGCCGGGCAACATTTTTCCGGGCTCCGGCGACAGTCTGCGCCCAATGAATCCAATGTTATCCGGCGTGCCGTCACTTTCTCAAGCAAATGTTTTACCTCAAGCTCATGATCATCTGTACGCCCTTCAACATTCTCAGGTAGATATAATTTCAGAATTTTTTGTTTCTTAAAATATAATATAACTATATTGGTTTTAGTTACTTGAGCAACAGCGGCAAGCGCTCCACCAGCAAAGCCTTCTGGAGCGCGAGCAGCTGATTCGTCAAGCGGGCGGTTTGAATCAAAACGATCTACATCTTTTACACCAACAAAATCGATTACACGAGGAATCGCTGCGGCGTGCGACTGTCGAGCGGCAAAACCAGCTTATTGGAAATCTGCCCATGTCGGCTGATCTCGCTCTACGGTAAGTTTTAAGTTTGAGATCGTTTGTATAGTTTACATTTTTGTGTTTACCGGAGCGGATGGTTATAAGGTCAGCCATTTCTGCCGTTATAATTAGTGTACTTCCATACCAAAAATCAGAAAAATCGGAGATGGGCCGTTCGGACTCTAGTTATAAGGTCAAGTAAGTTTTTTGCACTAAGGTCAAGTGACTTTTTCAGGCATTAAGGTCAAGTCAGTTTTTTCAGGCACTAAGGTCAAGTCACCTCCCGTTTGGATGTAGACCGCCCTTTTTCTATGAAATCATGTCTTTTTACACTTTTTCTTCTATAAAATCATATTTTTTGAACTTTTTTTCCCAGCACTAAGGTCTCATTTTGGAAAGTGCAGTTTGGTTATAAGGTTTTTTTTAACCTTGACCTTATAACCAACCCTTTTATTTACTTTTTTCATGTACGAAGATAAATTTAAGTTAAACCGTGCATTATTTAGACAAAGCTCCCTCCAACTAATTGACCAGCAACGCATCCAGGCCCAGAATACACAGAATGCACTCGCCCAGGCCCAGCATGACGCCCTTATGTTGCGTGCGACGAATCCGGGCCTGGCCGGCATTAGTACCGGTTCTCCCTTTGCCAATTCGCAGTTGTTGTTCGATCCCCGACACGCCCACGCGCTATCGCAGTATCGACAGCTTGGAAACAACCACCAACCCAAATGATAGACAACAACAACAACAAATTTCAACAAAAAGAACAAGATTCACCTAGATTTCACAACCACACAACGTTAAGGCCAATTTCAGAATCACTTATTACTATTTTTTTGCTCTTCTTTTTTATGGTTTAACTTTTTTGGGAACACTTTCTTAAATCCAATAACTAAAGAACCATGTGGTCCACGGTTAACCGTATGACTGTTGCTAAATCGAATCGTCAGTTTTCGCAAAAGATACGATAATTTTTAATGATTTTCGACCGTGATACAAATATTTCATCAACAGCCCATTGGATTTAATCTAACTCTTGGCTTTTTTTAATTTTCAGTCAATCTTTAACGGAAACGAGTAGTCTAAAAAACCTTGAACACAAACCACCACTGGTTTTTTTAGTTGATTTTTAATATTCGTGTTCGCAAAAAAGTAATCCATGGGATTTCACTGATTTGAATAAATGCTTTTGGAACAATTCACTGGGTTAGAACTTCAAAATTAAGATAAGCGTCACAATTTTAACATTTAATAATTAAATGTTAACATTTAATAATTAAATTGTAATTCTTCATCTTTAATAATATTACTATATATGCTACATAGAGTAATAAATATATAAATTTTAGAGTAATAAGAGGTCATAAATATTACGCTAGAATTAACATGATTAAAGTAAAATTCTAGCGTAATATTTCTGACCTCTTATTGCGCTAAAATTTATATATTTATTACTCTATATAGCATATATTGTAATATTATTATATATGGGGAATTAAAAGATCTTAACCATTAACGACCCCCTCCCCCATTCGACTTTTGATACAATAAACTTTTTAATCACCTTAGGACCCGAATTGTTTATCACCCAGCACTTTATTCCGACGGTATTTTTCATCGAATGTGTAATCCCTTATTTTTTGTTTTGTTTAATATTTTCCCTAAATTTATAAATATGAATGACCCCAAACAAAAAAAAAATTAAATATTATTCTCGTCTATTTTTTGTTCTCGTGCTTTCTGTGCCTAACTGTATAAAGATTTATATGATTATTGAAATGACACAGAAGAAAATACCAAAAAAGTCTCCATCTGTTTCTATTGGGTGATATTAATTTTTCGTCATTTCTTTTCAGTATGATTTTTTTTTCTCTGTTTTATTTTCATTATTACTTTTTTTGGTAGAATATTTTGAATATAATTTATATATTTTCTCAATTACAGAGAAATGTTGCATAGTAAGACGATCTGGGGCTGAATTTGAACCCATTTTTTTAAAGAAAATTTTCCTACTAAGCAAGTGACTCTGTAATCTTGACCGTTCTTCTTCTTATTATTTTTTTTATCCGCTTGGAACACAATTCGTGAATTTTCATGACTTATTTGAAGGCTAGAAAGTGTTCTTGAATTTTGAGAATTGTGTTTTTTGTTACCCTTAAGGTCTAAAGAATTTGAAAGGAAAATGTTTTAATTCATTCTGATATTTTTCAACTCATTTAAAAGCTTCTGCGTTACTGGTTGAATTGGTATAAAATACAAACTGAATAATGTGTAATATGGATAAAGGTCGTTTTTGGGAACTGGTTGTACATACGGTATGTACAACCAGTTATGTACAACCGATATGTAACATACCTACAGGTATGTGCAAAGATTTTTTTAAACCCATTTTGTATCACACTTGTACGTAAAAATTTTCTAAAGAAAAAAAGTTATTCAAGGAAAACATTAAACATCTACAGGGGTTGGTTATAAGTTAATAACTTATAACCAACCCCTACTATAACTTATAAGGTCAACCCCTACTTATAACTTATAAGGTCAGCCATTTGTGCCGTTATAAGGTCAAATCAGTTTGTTTGCACTAAGGTTAAGTGAGTTTTTTCAGGCACTAAGGTCAAGTCAGTTTTTTTTTTGAATAGCATGCTTTTTGGTCAACAATCTTTAAAATCATGTCTTTTCACGTTTTTTTTTTGATGAAGATATCCCCCCTGAGTTTTTTGAGCACTAAGGTCTTATTGTGGAAAAAAATCAGGTTGGTTATATGGTCAAGTCATTTTTTCAAAGTGCATTAAGGTCAAGTCAGCTTTATAGATCTTGACCTTATAACCAACCCTCCCTGTAAATTTTTTACTAAAAATGTTTTCTCCGAAAGACCGTGGTGCGAATTTATCTGCTAAATTTCTTTATTCGTACCACACGTGATTCAGTTTGTAACTTTTACCAATTTACAATGTCTTGTGCTACCAGAACATTGGTTTAATCTGCCAATCGTTATTTCGATTTATATTAGTGATACATAATATTACTGGGCTTATTAGGGTTGAACTAGATAGTCAAACAACAACAGTAGTCAAACAACATCTATGTAGGGTAAGCCGAAATTGGTTTGCAGCTTAGTCGGCAAAAATTGTTGAGGTAGTTTTTCTGACAGTACGGCCCACAAAAACAGCTATATTTCATATCATAATTACGATACAGGGGGTTGTTTATAAGGTCAGCCGTTTTTAGAGAAAAAATCTTTAAAATCATGTCTTTTTAAGCTTTTTTTTGTCAGTTTTGCAGACCTTGACTTTACAACCAACCACCCTGTATTAATTTTGAATTGTGGGTCATACAAAAAGAAAAAAACGACTTTAATATTTTTGGTCCTTTTGGGGACGAGGACTGTGTATAATAGTCTATGACAAACATGCAAACCATCCTACTGTATTAAAATTAAATACCACATAATTATTCCTTTCATAAAAAACAAAAATACAAATGTTCACAGTTCTACTTTATCAAATACGTCTTATTAAAGATGGGAATTTAGTTTTTCTGAACTCGTTGCGTTTATTTGCCTTGGCCAGGAAAAAAAAACAAAAAAAATCATGACACATAGTGGCGCGATGTTTTGCCTGGAAAACCAAGTAAAAAAATAATTATTCGTTAAATGTCCACGTTTTTTTTTATCAGTTCAAATTGATTAAAGTTTAACCCTTAAGCACTGTCAAGAATCTTGGGACAATGTTTATAATAAAACATCGACACTGGCAGCTGTTTTTATTGGGTAAAATTAACTCGCAAAAACTGTGGGTAATTCCATGAGTTTTTTTTTATCTCAACATCGATCGAACAAGTATAAAGTGTAACAATGCAATTGTACTTGGATATGAATTTTGGTCATATGAAATTAATACGAGGGGTGGCGGTTAGATAGAGAGGTCTTTTTTGCACTTCAGTTTCTACAGGGGGTTGGTTATAAGTTCAGCTATTTGTGCCGTTATAAGGTCAAGTCAGTTTTTTTGAGTAGCATGCTTTTTGGGAAAAAAACTTTAAAATCATGTCTTTTTTACGTTTTTTTTTTTGGTTTTATTTCAACGTTTTTAACAAAACCAAAATAGATTCCTGGGCGAAAAGCAGTATTACACCATTTTCAGTTCTAAAGAATTTGTAAATGCCTACAGACGGCAATACCTGAAAACGCAGAAAAATGAAATCACAGAAAAAATTCTGCGTCTTCATGTTTTTGCGTTTTCCGGTTTCTGCTTTTTGAGAGTTGAGCAGTCACGGAAAACGCAGAAACCTGAAAAACAGAAACCGGAAAACGCAAAAACATGAAGACGCAGAATTTTTTCTGTGATTTCATTTTTCTGCGTTTTCGGGTAGTGCCCTACAGACACATGCTTTTGAAATTTAATCTAAAATAAATCATCGTATAACAATTTCCATTATTCACTATTAGGGACCTTTTACCATTCGATCGATGGAGTAATGCCCAGTTTTGAAGTTCACCCTCTTCTTAAAATGGAAGATACTACACATCAAACTGTTTTCATCATTCTAGAATAGGGCCAAAACTACACCGAGAACCTTGATATGGCATTGTTGGTCTTATTGTAGGAGTTAAACTTAACACATTTAATAACTGCCTTTGTCGCGTTAAAAATATACAATTACAAATTATCCTCCGTTATCTCATTTAACATTATTATATTAGGATGAATACTGTAGGTTTACGTTGTGTGAACACATATCATGATATGTTGCTGGGCGAGCAATTTGAATTTTGCACGAATTTTTTCCAGAATTGTCTTATTCTAAAATTTAAGTTACTCACACTATAGGTTAATAACTGAACAAAACCATAATTTCCAATTATATTCGTTGTGGAATGAAACATGGCCAGGAGACAAGCCATTAGTAATGGGCCATTACCTTAAAAACGTCATTTAGGCTACGTTCGGCGACACCGGTTCGTTTGGGAGCACGGCCAATTAAGTAAATTTGAAATATTAAGTGTATTTAGAAGCTTGAACTTGGCGAAAACCGATATTTTTTATTTAATATAATTTTCAAGGGGATCACAATTTATGTATGCTATAGTTTATAGGGCTCGGAAAATGATTTTTGGACCCAACAGAGACACTATTTGAAATATTCTTCGTGGGCATTTTTATTTTCATAACGATTATTTCTCGTATCCTAAATAATATTTTAAATGACCTGGAAATAACATAATGTATATGTAGAGCTTTCGTGCTTAATTCACTGTTCTCCCAAATTAAACGGAGTGTATATTATTTATAAGTCGTTCCTTTAGTAAGATAGTTCTTTATTTCGTTTTGAAAATCATTTACATGTTTTAGCGGTATACCGGTTCGACTCGGAGAATTAATGAACCAAATGCTGCTTTAAAGCAAATTTTAAATTTATATATATATATNTTTTTTTTCTCATACCGCGCTTATATTTTTCTCTTTTTCCTTACCCGACAAGTGAAAATCAAGAATACTCAGAAATGTTCTTTGGCTTTTTAAATGAATTCGTTGTTTAGTATTGGGTTTGCTTGAGCGATTTCGAAAAGTAGATGCATAGACCACTTGGGTGTCTCCGGCAAGGTTCGAAATCATAAATACATTTTCAATCTCAAAAAGTCACCAATGATACAAAAAAAAGTTACTATTACAAACCGTGTCGTCTCCATTAAAAAAGTTTCAAAACTTTGAAGCACTTGCTTAAAAATTAGAGCGAAAAATCAATGATTGTAATTTTCGATAAGTAACTTTCTGTTAAGATAACCATACAGTTTCAAAATCAACTGAATATATACAAAAAGTCTACCGACCGTGTTTTGTTTCACTTAATGGTTTTGTTTATAAAATGTTTTTCGGAAAAATCATTGTCGAAGAAAGCGTTTATATTATAATAACTTTTTTGTGGAAGAAAACGTTTTCTCTCAAAGGCCGCGGTGCCAAAGACGGTATATACTGCTTGAAATTTTTGCCGCTATACGGTGGAGTTTTTGGAAACGGTTATCAAGCAGGATAACCGACCTCCGGTACAAGCGGTCTTTGGCACTGCGGCCTTTGAGAGAAAACGTTTTCTCCAATAAAAAAAATATTATAATAAAAACCATTTCTTCGACAATGATTTTTCCGAAAAAAAACATTTTATTAAACAAAACCATTTTAAATGAAAAAAAAACACGGTAGGTAGACATTTGTATATATCTATTCTATAAGCCCTTATGGAATTTTTTGTCAAAAACAATAAAAAAGATGCCCCACTATTTCGAAAAATATTGTCAATTTCTAAGAAATTTCTTATAAAACCATTTCGAACCTTGATGAACGGCATGGGAGCCGGGTGCGACACCGAAATGTGATTCAATTGACACAGTCACGGTCCTGGACATGGAGCTCAGTAGGATCATATCTTAACCCGACGACTTATAATTGGAGCGCAGTTGGCTCGTATGTTAATCCTTACAGGTTGTTTTTCTATTATATTCTTTAAATAAAGAATTCAACGCCAAATACCCAACTACCNTTTCCTTACCCGACAAGTGAAAATCAAGAATACTCAGAAATGTTCTTTGGCTGTTCTCAATGAATTCGTTTTTTAGTCTTGGGCTTGCGTGAGCGATTACGAAAAGTAGATGCATAGACCACTTGGGTGTCTCCGGCAAGGTTCGAAATCATAAATACATTTTCAATCTCAAAAAGTCACAAATGATACAAAAAAAGTTTACCTCATAACGGCCGCTTTTTTCGAGAACCGAAAACTGCCGTTGGAATTAAGGACTGTATTACAAACCGTGTCGTCTCCAATAAAAAAAGTTTCAAAACTTTGAAGCACTTGCTTAAAAACTAGAGCGAAAAATCAATGATTTTAATTTTCGATAAGCAACTTTATGTTAAGATAACGGCACAGTTGCAAAATTAACTGAATATATACAAAAAGTCTACCTACCGTGTTTTCTTTCACTTAATGGTTTTGCTAATGAAGTGTTTTTTCGGAAAATTCATTGTCGAAGAAAGTGTTTTTATTATAATAATCTTTTTTTTGTGGAAGAAAACGTTTTCTCTCAAAGGCCGCGGTGCCAAAGACGGTTATACTGCTTGACATTCTAGCCGCTATACTTTGAAGTTTTTGGAAACGAAAACATATATTCAAGCAGTATAACCGACCCCCGGTACAAGCGGTCTTTGGCACCGCGGCCTTTGAGAGAAAATGTTTTCTCAAACAAAAAAGTTATTATAATAAAAACGATTTCTTCGGCAATGATTTTTCCGAAAAAACATTTTATTAGCAAAACCATTAAGTGAAACAAAACACGGTAGGTAGACTTGTGGACGTAGACCTTATGGACTTTTTTTTGTCGAAAACAATAAAAAAAAGATGCCCCACTATTTTGGAAAATTTTGTCAATTTCTCATAAAACCATTTCGAACCTTGATGAACGGCATGGGAGCCGGGTGCGACACCGAAATGTGATTCAATTGACGCAGTCGCGGTCCTGGACATGGAGCTCAGTAGGATCATATCTTAACCCGACGACTTATAATTGGAGCGCAGTTGGCTCGTATGTTAATCCTTACAGGTTGTTTTTCTATTATATTCTTTAAATAAAGAATTCAACGCCAAATACCCAACTACCCACAGCAGATACGACTGGCTAAATAAGATATAATTTGTTCAGACATATATTATATATTGTATGTGGATGGGCCCCATTATTAGGAATGATTAATTTGTGAGCACAATTTTTATGACACATTAAAATATAACTCGGGTCAAAAGTAGGGTCTCAAACGATCAAAAATACAGTTCTAAAAAAAACTTTCAAATTCTGCACCCTCAAAATGTGTACTTTGTGAGGGAAATTCACGAGAGTTACGTAAAGTTGTGCCTTTTTTGGAAACGCAAATTGCACAATTTGAAGATCGGGACTGTAGTTTTTACCCAAAAGAAAAAATATAAAAAACGAAGACAGTTATATGGGCGGCAAAACTGGTGCTGCTGACCAGATGATTGAATCAGTGCCGGATGTCCCAATTTCGGATATACCAACTCCTGTTGTCTCGTCTTCAAATGTTTCCGATCCGTTCGTGACTCTTGACCAGGAAAGAGCGGGGTTAGCGGTGATATGTTTTTTACTGTGTCCACTACATTCCTAAAATGTTGAAAACCGGAAATCTCATGTTATATAGTTAGAATTAATCTAGCATTTATTTTCATGAAGTCATAAAGTATATCAGTTAAACCCGTATTTTCTTAACACTTAGTTTTTAATCTGCAACAGTTTAGCAATATGACCCTTGGGTGTCAAATTGCACATACGTCTAAAATAATTACTTGATGTTTCCTATTGTCAATTCATAATTTCCCACCCATTTGATATTTTTACTCAAGGGGTAAAATATAAATGTCGCTAACCCTGTAACAGAGCTTCACAGGCTATAGATTTAGACCCATCCCATATGGCTCAAGACTTCCCTGAACTTCATGATATTTTATCAAAGGTAGAATTCAAGGACCATGTTTATGACTGTGGCGAAGCGCTTGGCTATCATATGTATAATCCACTTATGCAGGTCAGGGCTCGGCAGGGGCACTCTTCATAAGGTCTGCGATTTTGTCCGCTATAAGTGTTTAAACGTAATAAATGGTATTTTTGACATTAAGTTCTTATCGTCCAATATATTGGAATCATATGGACCTTGCATCCATATGTACTTTTACCGGTTCCTATGAACCAGCAAATTCCCATTCCATAATGGTTTTATAATTCAGCTGTCGAGGCCTGATGGAGGTTTTTGATACTCTTCATCACCAATTCGGGGCCTCGTGGCCAGTCGCTGTATTAATAGCATGTGTTCCACTTCGTACAATAGTCTGGGGCCAAATCTTAGCTGTTTATCATATAATGTATAGTTTGATGATGTATTTTATC
>SCLG01000004.1:711618-734764 GCA_004367875.1 Oikopleura albicans
CATGCAGAAAGTCCACATGATACGGACCTTGCATTCATATGTACTTTTTTTCCGGTTCCTATGAACCAGCAAATTCCCATTCCATAATGGTTTTATAATTCAGCTGCCGAGGCCTGATGGAGGTTTTTGATACTCTTCATCACCAATTTGGGGCCTCGTGGCCAGTCGCTGTATTAATAGCATGTGTTCCACTTCGTACAATAGTCTGGGGCCAAATCTTAGCTGTTTATCATATAAATTATATGATATAATGTATAAATTGATGATGTATTTGATCGAGACATTTCAATCATAAGCATTTGAAGATAATTATTCTTTATTTCCAGATATTTCGGCAATTCAGCCATTCTCAACTGAATGTTTTTTTTTTCACCATTCTCAACTGGTGTTTTCACGAATACTGTAAATACAGTAAACAAGATTTTACCATACAATAATAACATGGGATTCTAGAAACCTGTGTTAATATTTTCAACACATTTTTTGTTCAATCATACCGTAATTCAAAATTTTTGTTAATTTTTATTGATTAAATAAAACCAAACAAAAAACAAATCCCTAATTTTAGCATACACCACCTAACACGTTATGTTAACACCATCAAACGTCAAAAACTGTTAAAACATAATGTAATTTTGTTAAAATAATGTGGTAGGGCGTTTGGTTAAACAATTGGAAATCGAAGTTAATCAAATCCGAAAAAGTGTTAACATTATGTAATTTTGTTAACATAACGTGTTAGGTGGTGTATGTTTTTTTTCGAAGTTTTTCAGATAAATCACATATGTCCCCCGTTTAAAAATACTGATTATTTTTTCTCTTAGCTAGTTAATTGTCGCAAAATTGGCGGACAAAATGAGAATTTTATTTTATCCGTTATGAATCGGTGATATCGTTTATTTGACCTCGATAACAGCAACATATGGGCGCGTTAAGGGCATGTCTAGATTTCATGTCTCCTCGTTCGAATTGGAAATGGCGACTGAAATGTTGAAACAAAAGCAACATGTTCGAACACGTCTTTCAAACTATGCCGGATTGGCACATCTTGGCAGAACGAAACCCCACAAGCCAACCAGTCCCAAGCAATATTATGAAATTTCCGAGTTTCTTCGTTATATGGAGGCCCATTTGAAGTTTGATCTTCAAAATGTNGGTTATCTTACCTTTATAAACGCTTAAAAACCGGTTAGATAACCCAACTTTGGTAAGATAACCCGTCAGGGCGTTTAGTTTAATAATTGGAAATCACGATACGTTTTGGTCAAAAAAGTGGTAAGATAACCCAATCTTGGTAAGATAACCACTCAGGTGGTGTATATTCCGAAAACACATGATTTTCGACTTGTATCGGTTATCAGCTATATTTTAAAAATGTGATTTTAACAATATTCCTATTGGTCTATAAAAGCTCTGTATGTAACGTTCATGTAATTTGCAGTTAACCCGTAGGTTTAAAAAAAAATTACCTACCGGTTAACTTATCCTGTGTATACGATTGTTTCGTGTTTTGAACCCTTATTTGACCCATTTCTAATTTGGACAAATCCAGCGGTATACGATTCGGGGGATGCCCAACTTGTCGCTGCTCTGTTTAGTCTCACGTTTTTGGCCAAGGCAACTTTACCCGGGATTTACCGCGGAAATGTCGGTACTCTCATCAAGCAATCTCCGGGAAAATTTGCATTAATGTCAGTGGGACCTGCGCTAGGGGCGTTGACACTCTGTTCCTATTCGGCTCGAAAATATTTTCCCGCAAATTAACAAAAAATATCCACGTTTTAGCCATTAATTATTTAGGTCTTCATATTCTAGAAAATTACAGTGGGGTCTGGTTATAAGGTCTAGTCATCTTTTTTGTACTAAGGTCAAGTCATTTTTTTCAAGATAAATCATGTCTTTTTTTCACTTTTTTTGGGTTTTATATATACGTTTAGAACGACACGGGTAAAACACGGGTAATATATTTTTATAGAAATCATACATGTATCTTTTTGGACTTTTTTCTTGCAATAAGGTCAAGTCATTTTTTTGGAGTGCATCAAGGTCAAGTCATTTTTTTCGGCCTTGACCTTATAACCAGACCCCTTGTAAGTTTTCCTATGTTTATATCATATAAATTATATGTTTAGCAAAATAGGAACATAGTATCTTCACCCGACACCAGTTATGTATCCGCTAATGTGGATGACCAACATGCCCGGCGTATCACAAGCGGTATTTCTCTTTGCATGTGTTGCAAATCAGGGCTTTATGTTGGCTATCGAAAATCATAAAGGAGTCGCCGAATATGTTGGACATAAATCAAAGGAAGACATTCAAGATGAATATATGGCAAGTATGTACTGTGGGCTTATACACCAGGTTCGCCGTTATGTTCCATGCTATCTTTCAAATTTTCCCCTTCGTCCCGGGACTCCCGGTATCTTTCACTTTTTTTGCGAATTGTTTTTTTCCCGAAATACAGGAGAGTCTGGTTATAAGGTTTTTTGGACTAGGGTCAATTCATTTTTTCGTAGATAAAATCCAAAGCATGTTTCAGGGAAACACATGTCTTTTTTACATTTATATTTTTTATTGGGAAACTCCATTTTTTTTCAAATGGTTATACGGTCAAGTCTGTTTTTCAGGTGCATTAAGGTCAAGTTAGTTTTTTGGGCTTGACCTTATAACCAGACCCCCATGTACAATGTACATATATTTGTGTGAAGCACTGCGCCATTAATAATGGCCCATTATCTTTCATTTTTTTTTTCAATTTACTTTCGAGATAACGACGCACCTGGTTATTTAAGGGCTTATAACTTATAACTTGTAAGTTATAATCAACATAGACTTATCATAAAGAAATGCATTTTTGAAGCTAATGGGTACAAAGTTCAAGTGAACTCAGTTGATATTAAATATCTTCAGAAATTCGTGAGCATGAACCATACAGAATATTATTGGATGAACGAGCTGCGCTACAAAAAGAACGAAGCAACAAGTCACCGGAACAAACTCGATTCTTAGATAAACTTGCTAGTGCATATTATGCTGAAGATAAAGGAGTTTTAGATAGATTAAGTTATCTGGTAGCCGGTCAAGGTATGGTCATATATACGTCCAAAAATAATAAAGAGTTAACTCTAAGACTCAAGAAATTATAATATATATTATAACATATATAATATATANTTCAATTCTAGTGTCAGTAGCAATTGTGGGTACGATGCAATTTTCGAAAAAATTTACAAAAATGTTAAAATGTTCTATGTGGAGTACCACGGCAAAGCCTCAATCTATAAAATGAATTTTTGACCCAGACCCCAGATGTCCGATGACCGCTCTAAAAATCGCTTGCCGTTTGTATTAACCTAAAAAAAAAGCGACCTAAGTGAAAACATCAAAATTTTTTGTCTCAACGACGGCAATAATTTGTGACGTAATTTTCATAAAAAACAAGGTGTGAAAAAATAAAACTGGATAACAAAAAAACACTCCACGGGGTGCGCTGTTATCTGGCCGGAATGCTTGTTCCTTTGTCTGGCCGGAATTTTAAGGAAAGATTTTCCAACTACTCCGCCTACGCACTACGCCGTTATCTGGCTGGTAATTTTAAAGAAAAAATTTTATGCTCTTTTTTGTGTTTTGTTTTATTAGCTTTTACTTATTAATTTGTTTTTAATTTTATTAAAATTAATTCAATCACTTTGTTCACTCGTTGGTTTATTCGGTCTTTAATTAAAATTTTTTGCCCGAACGTTAAAAATATTTAGTATTGCGCAATTACCCCGCTCGTGCTGTCATCTGGCCGATCTCTTATTGGATAAAAACAATATGATATTGGGAAATTCCCCACTCGTGCTCCTATCTGGCCGTCTTTGGCCGAGAATTTTCGAGACAGTCCGCCTATGCCCTGCGCCGTTATCTGGCCATTATTACGTAAGATAATTTTTTTTCGGTGAAAATGTCGGCCAGATAACGGCGCACCCGGTGTAATTGAAAAAATGAGAGAAGAGGAAATAGATTCCTCGGCATTTGATATTTCGGATGTTTTACGGTAAAACTTTTACCTGATAGTCTAAAAATCTAAAAATCCGGAATACCAAATGCCGAGGAATCAGTGATAGAGAAGCTCCAAATGGCATTTTAAACATTAACTTAAACGATAGCTTAACAAAATTTTGATACTAATAAATATAGTAGTAAATATTTCCGGGATTAATTTTCTATGAAAAACATCACATATATATATATAAACATGTCAATTTGTATATGGTCGAAAGGGTAAAAGGAATAAAGTAGACTTCGTCTCTTTTTTGAGACGAAATCTACCTTATCCATTTTGGCCTTTCGGCCACTTATACTTTCTACCACTTTTGCCTTTAGCCAATTTTTCCCTTAGACGATCTCACCTTTATCCATTTTCGCCCCCTTTTTGCGTCGAACTACACTTTAGACGAAGTCTACCATCGACCATAAAGACATGTGACCAATTTAGTCGGTGCCTATAAAAACATGTTGGGTTTGAACTTTTTTAAAAATTCATAATAGTTTGAAATTTTATCTTCGCCAGTTATTTCAATAATATTTTTAAGGACTATTGTGATATTTCTTTGTGGTCCTTGTTTGACACACCTTTTCGTGGGTTCTCTCATATAAGTTATACTTATTTTATATTATAGGATTTGAGGAAGCAAGAACGTCACAGGTGTATGTATATTATCCATATAATCCTCCCGTTGCATACGATGACAAGCTTCTTGAAAGGGTAAGTATTTTCTATTTTTCTTTTCAATTAATAATTGATTTTCCATCTGTAATTTTCAATCCAGAAATAACATGATTTTTTTTCGTTTGAAAACTTATAAAAAAATATCGACTTTTCTAGAGGCAGCAACAAGAACGGGAAGCTGAGCGAAATCTTCTGCACGATGAGCAAACTCGATTTCTATCTGACCCAGAGTTCGAAAATAAATTCGAAGATGACCAATTATGGGATGACAGTGAAATCTTTTATACGAGTAATGTAAATTCCGAAATAAAAAAGTCGGTGGATAAGGCAGAAGGATCGCGGGAGACATTTATGGATGGTGTTAAGCTGGCCGGCAGGATATTTACCGGTGAATTGGACAAAAAATGGGACAAAAATGATGGAGATAAGCCCTATGATGAGCCCCGGATGGTAGCCCCGTTAAACACACAAATTTATGAAACGAAAAGAACTGAAAGTTTAATGGATTGGGAAATATTCAACGAAGAAAAAAGGCTCAAACATGTAAGAATTTTTACAGTTCAGTGGGGTCTGGTTATAAGGTCACTAAGTGTGACCGTTTAAGGTCAAGTCATCTTTTTTGCACAAAGGTCAATTTTTTTTCTTTCCCTAAGGTCAATTTTTTTTTGCACTAAAGTCAATTTTTTGTGAAACTTCATAAGTTTATGTTTTTTGGGAGAAATATTTGAAATCATGTCTTTTTACGCTTTTTTGGATGAAATTGATTTATGTGGGGAGGTGAATCTTTTTCGACTTTTTTTTTCTATAAAATCATGCCTTTGTTGGAGACAGTCCAATTTTTTCAAGTTATTATTAATAATCACTGATTATAGAGTAAAATCAGTTTTTAAATTGCAAGGTCAATGAGTTTTTTGGGGCTTCACCTTATAAGTTATAACCGCACCCCTATACACGTTTTATAAAACTTATTTTTAGAGTATTATACCAAAGCAAACGACGCCTCCGCGGCCATGGTGGGAAACGGATACGAAAAATAAGACTTTAGCATAAACATACAATGGCATCAAATTTACGAAACTTGCTTTTAATCGATTCTACCTGTTCTTCAATCGTGGCCCCTTTAAGCTCACTATTTTTTTTTAGATAATAAGTGGTCGCGAAAAGCGGCGCAATCTATGTCGGACAAGTTAACGTGGCAGCGCGGTCGGGCACCGGCGGCCGAATCCCGATCCGAACCAGCCACTAGCGGCACCAAATCCGAAGGAAAGGGGGAAAAGGTGGACTTTTTATACAACCAACAAGAAATTGACCAGGAACAATATTTAACCGGCAAAAAAGTCGACAAGGCGTTCAATGACTACCTAGCTCGTGAAAACCGAAATTTTGAGTCATCACTTGATCCGTAAGTAGTAGTTCTAGATTGATAATTGAGTTGTTGATATTCGCTTATCTAGCGATCCACTTGCGCTCACGTCGTTTTAAGACGTCCTAAAAATTACTTTTTTTGGAACGAGAATTTTTGGACAATTAAGTCAATACCGTATTGACAAACGATTTTTGGCATGGAACGGAACCGAAAGCGGAAGTACCGGTTAAAGCACAAAAGTTGTCATATTTCGAAAAAATTCGATATTTTTTTATAATTATAAATTTTTGCGATCATAGATGCGAAATGTTCGTTCCAAAAAAAAAAATATATTTTTAGGCTGTCTTTAAAACAACGACCTTTCCGGAAAACGTTCTGCAACAGATCTCGTACCTGATAATAACGCGTAAAAATTTTAGTCACAAAAACGACAACAAGAGAGAGTTTGATGTTGGCCGAAAAGCGCTTGAAGATCCTCTCTTGATCTTGAAACAAAAAGAAAGTGAAAAATTCAAACAGCTAAAGGCAAATCCACAGAAAATGGCACGACTTCAGAAATTGATGAAGGCGTACCTTGGTCAAGAAGAAACACCCTCATCAGACGATGATCAGTCAGCTAAAAGGTGATGAGACACAAAATTTCATATGGCTCAATATCTCAAAAAAAAAAAAATTAAAAAAAGGCTTGTCGGTAGGACAAAAATCGACATGTATAAAATCATGTAATTCGAATGGGAAAATGTCACAGGCGAAATCCAATAAAAGTCTTCCGTAGTATTTCTTAAGGGTTAGGAAATTAATTGAGAAATCGGTGTATATTTATATAACCATATGGTGTTTTTTAGACTACACCGATTTCTCAATTAGTTTCGCAACCCTTAAAAAATACTACAGAAGACTTTTATTGGATTTCGCATGTGATATTTCTCCATTTGAATTAAGTGATTTTATACATGTAGATTTTTGTCCTACCTACAAGACTTGTTTTAATTATTTTTTGTGATATTGAGCCATTATGTAATATGCTCATATATAATTATATCCCTTATGTAGGGTTTTTCCTTTAGGGTTTACAAAAAGCCTATTTATTGTCCTAAGTAATGAGTCATTACTAATGTCAAGGTCTTTTTTCAATCGAGATCTTATAACTATCCCCTTAATCCCAAGATTTTAGGCGGAGACGTAAATCGAGTGGGAGTGATAAAAGAGAGCGCCATCGAAAGTCGCCCAGTAAAAGGTCGCGATCGAGGTCCAAAGATCGATCGCGTTCCCGCCACCACCGGCGGCGCAGTCGCTCACGAGACTCCGCGAGTCCACAAACAAAAACGCAAAGCAAAACAGAAACGCCGAGCGGGTATGGGCTAATCAATCCTAAGGGAAAGTCGGGCGAGAAGCGAGATCCAGACGAAAAATATGAATCGAAGTTTGCCACATATAAGCGCGTTCCACACGGTATGTTATAAGTAGCCCGCTTGCTCAAGAAAACGCCCACGGTATGCGCCCGAGGTCAACATAAATACATATAAATAATACAGGGGGTTGGTTATAAGGTCAGCCATTTGGACCGTTATAAGGTCAAGTCAGTTTTTTTGCACTAAGTTCAAATCAGTTTCTTTGCAATAAGGTCAAGTCAGTTTTTTTTGGCAGTAAGGTCAAGTCAGATTTTTGAAACTTGAAAGTTTATAATTCTAAACATGTATTTTTTATCAAATCCAGCCTACCGTCGAAAGGAAAAACATGGCTTCTCAAATTCGATGAGTGCCGAAGAAAAGGCGCGAAAACTCGCCGAAATGGCCGGTAATGCGGTCGCGCACGACGAATCGCGCAAAAAACGCGTAAAAGAGGGTCGCGAACTCGAGGAGAAACAAGATCGCGCAAATGCGGGGAATAAAAATGACCACTCATTTTATCGCAATATGAAAATGAAGGCGACCGAAAAGAGTCTCGAAGAGCGCGTGAAAGCGCGCACTTCATCCAATCAGAAAACCGCTGCTGCTCTCGACCGCAATTGGACAAAGCGTTAATAATAGCATCATTTTTATTTTCCCTCTTTAAAACTCTTTCAGTATACATTCTGCCTAGTAGAGTATTTTTATTTTTGTGAAAAGTTAAGATCGGAAAAAATTTTAAAAAAGATCCTTTGGTGGAAAGGGATGATTTGAATTCTTCACCACGTCAGAAAAATTACAAGGAATTGGTTATAAGGTCAGCCATTTTGGGCGTTATAGGGCCAAGTCAGTTTTGTCAACATCAATCATGTCTTTTTGGCTTTTTTTGGGCGAAGACCTGACTGTTAAAATGTGTTATAAAACTGGTTGGTCAAGTCAGATTTTTTGGTTAAAAAGGGGTAGCACAATAAAATAAAAATCTCAATTTTTTCATGAACACTCAAGAATCATAAAGTTACTTTTAGAAGTCGAATGGAGTTTATAGAGCTTATTAAAACGCCTAACGTTGATGGCGTTCGATTACTCAATCATAATGGCCAGATCGACTGTGAGGTAAGCAATAGGGCACTGCCTGAATTGGTCTGAAGCCTAAATTAGCCAAACACAACTGAAAATTTCCGTTGAGTTCTGATAGTCCTAGGGGTTGGTTATTATTATTTTTAAGATCACCCATCTCACCTTTAAAGCTGTGGGCAAAGGCTTTTTTGTTAAAAGTGTGACATTTACATTTGGTCCGATCCATATGGGTCACCTACTGGGTTATCAAACCGCAAACCCGATCTCGATTCTCGAAAAATAGCTTATAATCAAACCCAAATTTCTACACGGTTTCGGAACGAAATCCTAAAATTAAACCGTTTAGGGTATGCTTGTTTTGACAGGTCATCAGTTCATTTTTTCATCGGCGAAAAAAGAAATATTTGTTCTTCATAAAATGGTTGACGTCGTCGAAAAAGAGAGCGAAAAAGGTGAGAGGATATACATATTGATATCGGTTAGGTTAGGGGAAATCGATTTTTTTTGTGATAAGCGTTGCGAAGTGTTAAATTACGCCACGTCTATTATACAGTGTATAATATACACCAGGTGCGGCGTTATAGTTCAAAACTACCTTCTAAATTGAAGAAGCCGAATCATAAGGGAAAAATCGAATAACGTGGTGGAGCACAATTTCTCGTACATATTTTGTGCGCGAAATTTTTCTTTTTCATGTGATTTCGCATACATGATTTTTCGCATGAAATTGATAACAAGGCTCTTTTTTGCACAATGTATTGATTTGTTGTGCACAAAATTTCTGTTTTTCCCAAAGTTTTCTAAGTGGACAAAATTTTCCGTTTATTACAGGGGGTTGGTTATAAGGTCAGCCATTTATGCCGTTATAAGGCCAACTCAGTTTTTTTTTTTCACTAAGGTCAAGTCAGTTTTTTCATGCACTAAGGTCAAGTTTTTGGGAAAAAAATTTTAAAATCATGTCTTTTTACGTTTTTTTATGAAAACCTCCCTACTATATTGTTTACCTGTATAGTTTAACATTTATAAATAAGGACGAATTCAAATACAAATTCGGCTGAAAACCGGTAGACTTATCAGGCTTGGACTCAATTCTCAAATTGAAGCCGATAACGTTAGTGAATCGATACAACTCTGTGGAATGGTTAAATTCCGAGATGCCTTTCCATTTTACTACAATCCTCCGCGGTCTTATGAAAAAATGCCCGAATTCGTCATTCCAACGACGCAAACATGGTTTAAAACATTAAGAAATAAGGTCCCGTTTATAAATGCGTTTAATTAAAAGCAACTATCTACGGATTCGATTTTTGTACGCCAATTAGAAAACGGCCTTCAGCGATGGCGCCTCTGCGATAAAAATAAAAACTTCGCCTTATGCTCGTCGTATGGAGAATATGTTATCGTGCCTGGCCAAATTAAAGACGATGTAATCGCCAAAAGTGCGAAATTTCGCGATTGCTCTCGATTTCCGGTGCTCTCCTGTCTCGCCGGCAACCAACAAAATCCGTTGATTCGTTGCGGTTCCGTCGGCTTCATGGAACAGAGAAATAAGGTAGCTTTTTTTAGGTTGTACCAGAGTTAGTAAACGAAAAACAATATGATTTTTTATGGCGAATCTATAGTTTCCGGAAATCGGAAATTTGGCACTTTCACGCATTTTCCGCTAGAACCGGGTAGAAGTACACATGGGTCCACTGTAAGGGCTAAAGGTATTTTTCAGTAGAGTCATATAGGGTCTTATACAACGTTTTTCTGCAGCCTAAAAAAAGCCACCTTAGTTTGATGAAGATATTTTGCGTGCGATTTCAAACGGCCAGAAAGGTGTACTAATCGACCTACGCCCGGCCACCATTATTCGCGAGTTGCGCAATAAGAAAAAAGGCCTTGAAACCGATTTTTCATATCCACTATTTCGAAAAGAGTATCCCGCGCTTGATAATAGATATACGGTACATGAAGCATTTTGTCGCTGTTGGGAAGCCGTCGAAGCTAAAAGGTTAGAACACTGAAGTTCGTAAATAAGAAATTTGTAAGAATATTTAATTTGGTTAAAAAGTTGTATACAGGGAGGTCTCACATTAAGAGACGGTTTGCTATTTTTTACCAAAGTCCACTTTTGTCCCTTAATTTGAATGTTTTTACCCCTTTTATCGAAAAAAGCGTCCCTTAATTTGAATTATGTCCCTTAATTTGGTGTCCCTTAATGTGAGACCCCCCTGTATAACTTACATACCTTAGTAGTATGTATGTTGGGGTTTGGTTTTAAAGTCTGATATTTAGTCTATTAAGGTCAATTTAGTTTTTTGAGATATACGGGGTGGGTTATAAGGTCAAGTCAGTTTTTTTTTGGGACTAAGGTCAAAATAAAAAGTCTTTATACACTTTTTTCTATAAAATGATTATTAAAGTGACGACTTCTTGGATAAACTCCGGAAATCTGGTTGGCTGGCAATGGTGGACAATGTGCTTAGGGCGGCATCAATGACGGCTCAAGCACTTCTACAAGCGCCGGTTGTGCTCCATGGTGGGGAGGGAAGGGATATGACATTGGTCGTTTCGTCCCTAACTCAAATCATTCTACTTCCCGAAGGTACATTTTTAAATTTTACAGCTGAGCTCTCTTAAAAGTTTTACATGTATTGAAATATAGGGATGTAAAAAAATGTTCTTTAGCTCGTACAATCAAAGGCTTTTTATCTGTGGTCCAGCGTGAGTGGATCGAAGCGGGTCACCCATTTTACGAACGACTGCAAAGGTCGGCTTGGGCACCGCGCAGTTCAATGACCGGCAAAGAAGGCTCAACCTGGTTCGTTTTTCTTCATGCAGTTCAGCATCTTCTAATTACACATCCACTTCATTTCCAGGTTTATACATAATATAATATATCATATATGATATACACCACCTGAGGGGTTATCTTACCACTTATTTGACTAAAACGTATCGCGAGTTTATTTAGGTAACATAACCCCTCAGGTGGTGTAGTCGA
The DNA here is from genome assembly GCA_004367875.1 of Oikopleura albicans. Taxonomy (NCBI): domain Eukaryota; kingdom Metazoa; phylum Chordata; class Appendicularia; order Copelata; family Oikopleuridae; genus Oikopleura; species Oikopleura albicans. The sequence goes on from SCLG01000004.1 coordinate 723,156, forward strand.
AATTTTTATGTGGGTTGAAAAATTTTCAAATTTTGTTCAAAAAAAATTACACTTTTTTGGACACCTTTTTTGGTATTCAAATTTTCGGTAGGTATAACGTAATGTATAATTACATACTAACGGCCGGTTTTAAGGATCAAAACATAATGTTAGTTTTTTAGTTCAATGCTTCCTTTCTACTCGAGCTTCATGATTGTGCGATTGCCTCTGAGTATGGCAATTTTCTCGGCGACTTCGAATCGGAGCGAAAACAGTACAATGTGAAGAACAAAACTTACTGTATTTGGCGTATGTTTAACACGGAGAGTAATATAAACCCTTTATATGAAGTGCCTCAGGCGACTCCGGCCTGGCCCCTCGGGCCCTGTGATTTATGGCGTCAGTACTGGTGTCGATATCAGGGCCGTATGACGAGCACGACTAGTGTTCAAATGGAAGCTCTCCAACACTTGGTCATGCAAAACCGCTCCCTAAAAGAGCGCATGACACAATTGGCGCAGCAACAGCGCGCCATGAGATGAGCATCTTTCAGGTCGTTTTTTTTTCATGAAACTGCGGATTAATTCATGAGAAAATTAAGGGATGCATGAGGTAAAAATTGTAATAGATCATTGAATTATACAACATTTTGGTAACGCAACTTTTAACCGGAGTTATTAGATCAACTTTGGATACAGGGGGGGTCTGTTATAAGGTCACAAGGCGTGACCGTTAAAACGTCAAGTCATCTTTTTTGCACTAGGGTCCAGTCATTTTTTTCTTGCACTAAGGTCAAGTCAATTTTTCTTGAAATGTGTGTTTTGGGAAAAAAAATCTTTCAAATCATGTCTTTTTACGCTTTTTTTTTTTGGATGAAGACCTCCCTGATGGAACTTTTCCATACTTAAAAATATTTTCGGGCCAGGGTGACGTCTCTTTTCATTCCTTACCGTTTTAAATCGTGATTTCCGTGTAAAAGAGCGACCTGAGCATTGAACCACTAAGCCTTCATTAAGCCCTATGTCAACCAGTATCGCTTCCGACATCATCAAAGCTAGATTATTCGATATATTCTCATCATACTGATTCCCTCGCACAGATCAATATACGCGTAATCGAACACGAAGGGGGGACGTAATGCAATTTGCTCATTAGGGACGTTTTCTCCCAATTGTTTTTTACCCGCTTGGCTGCTTGACTATATATAGTGCAGTTCAAATTTATCATATTTACAAAAACAAAAGCTGCGGCAAAATACGCGCTCCAGATTTTTTCAATTGCGATTGTTTAAGTTTTACACGTCACTTGCTTCAGAGAGGCCAAAAGGGCGTGAACTATATGTTGTTGTGATAATTTAAGGCTATCCGGTGAACATTGGTTAACAGGTTGGGATCTGTGGAGAGCTTTTATCTTTCGAGTGACGAAAAAGAGAACATGATTCGCCCCGTGAAATAGACAAATTACGGGGATATTTATCCCATTGAGGATAAATCATGTGTAAACAAGCTCATCCTTTTTGAAGGAGTCAAAAATTAAGCCTCTCATTGGTGCCAGTTAAACAAGAAATTATAAATCGGAAAACGGCACAAATTTCCAGTCTCCCAGTGTACTTAAGACCTTTCTGCAACCTAACATTAGGGTAGTAGGATTACGCAATGGCGGGTAAACCATAATAATTCTGTAACATATTTATTCATTATGTTAAAAGTTAGACATAAAACCGCAGGCCATTTAAGAATGTAACATATTTGAAAATAGTGCTTATATTCCCCAATGACAATTAAAACTGTTTTAATTTCTCTGTTTACTCCATTGAACGACAATTTCTTCATTCAGAAACGTCCACAAAGACACTCATATTTATAAAAAACGCCTTTGTAAAAAAACTAGATAAATAAATTATAAGAACTTCATATTTTTTGCTGTTCTCATTTGTTAGATGGTATAACTGATAAGTTATCAGTGATAACACATGTTTTTTTTTGTTTTATCGCAAGTTTATGATTAGCAGGATTCATAATAGCAGGGTGTCGAATTGGCGAGTTATTTTTTTTAATTATTACGGGCGTTGATTATAACCAGAGGTCGGAACATTAGACTTTTTTTCTTACCCGTCCGAGTTTGTTACCCACGGGAAAGCACGGGTAAAAAAGTAAGATAATACCCGAGCCCAAAAACGACGTCGGGTAACATTTGGTCGGTTTTAAGACCAAGTTTTTTGGTCTTATTATCTTTTGGACCAAATGATGTTCTTTTTAAGGAAATCAATCCAATATAGTTTGTTTTTCTGGGCGAACCCTCAAAAAAAGTATTCACATTTTCTGTATACATTTTTTATAACGCCGAAACTAATCGTGATTTTTTTTTCAGAATGTTAAAAATCATTGGATTCAGCTTAAGATTTCGGTTTTCTAGCAACAGATTTGAGAACAGTTTGACAAAGGTACTTGTTTAAAAAGTATTTTATTGGTTTTTAAATTACTTCACCACAAATCGGAAAATTGTCCAACATTTTTTTCCCTACAACATACCAATATATTTCTCGAACTATCTTTTTTTACTAAAAATGTTAACGCCTAAGACTTACCTTTAAGTTCAGTTATATCGCCCATATCTTGACATTTGCATGACTCATAGGGCGTAAAATCTTTCAAAATATTGAATTTTTGCCATAAGATTGGCCATACAACTGTATTTAATGTTTTTTTTTAATTCGGGACAAAGACCCACAAATATTTGATATTATCACATACATTTAAGGTCCCTAAATCAAGTGATGATTTATTGTTTGTTCCAAAAGGAAAGGTCGTTACTACTCATATGTCTGAAGAGACATGGCGACGTGCGAAAATGAACGGATGGAATACTCCAAGCCGGAAGCTTCCCGAGGTTCCCCCTCTAATCCCTGGTCTTGAGCTAGTCGAAAATCTTATGCTAAGAAGATTTATTGAGCTAATTTTGATTGGCATTGGGCCCGGTGTTCTCAATAGGACTCATAATTTGGAACATAGTACAGTCCCTACTCCCAATACGGACGCTATTTTCGAGAATCAAAAACGTCCATATTAGGAGTAGGGACTGTACTACAAGGACCTTAAATGCATTTTCAATACCACCAGCCCTGTAGGTTTTGAAAATGCATTTAAGGTCCCTGTAGTACAGTCCCTACTCCCAATATGGACATTTTTGATTATCGAAAATAGCGTCCGTATTGGACGTAGGGACTGTATATAGACTTATAAATAACTCTAGACCGCAAAAAGTAGACACATCTGTCCAGTGGACAGTGTCAACGACAAGTTTTTAATTGTTACGGACGCGCCAGTATCGTTGTTTATACACTTCGCTCTCCGGGAAATCGCCCTATAAGTTATCTTACAACGTCAATTTTATTATTTGTTTTGGTATTTAACGTAAAAAAAAAGATAAAGCTGTTAATAATGATTTTTCGGCCACCGTAACTGCTGCCTTAGGACCCCCACAGCGCTATGAACTTTCCAAACCGATAAGCTACCACATTTTTCACCTAATTAATTTCCTTGTTTTAATTGTAAAATGTGTTAAATTACAAACCGTAGCGGCGTATACAATTTTCTCAGTATTTCTTCCATACTTGAAAATGGCAAGGCAATTAGAGGAAGTTTATTATATCTAAACTCTAGATTCCAAATGATAGATGATTGACGGTGGTACAGGTGAAAAACATACAGGGGGGTCTGGTTATAAGGTCACAAAAGGTGACCGCTATAAGGTCAAGTCATCTTTTTTGCACTAAGGTCAAGTCATTTTTTTGCAGCACTAAGGTCAAGTCNCTTGATCGCTACATTTTAAAGATTTTACGGTACTCGTTAACTAGTTAGGGACTGTAATGACAATATTCTACACTTGAATGAGCCATTTTAATACTCATATATCAAAATTTTTGAATAAATGTGTGAATTTTACCGTGCAAAAACGTCCTTATTGGGATAATCGGCCGCCCAAACACAAAAAATGGGGAGCGTCCGTATTGGGAAAAACGCTTTTTTCGCCGAAAAAGCGTCCGTATTGGGAGCATCGTCCGTATTGGGAGCGTCCGTATTGGGAGTAGGGACTGTATACATTTAAGATCCCTGTAGACTACAGGCTGTAGTACAGTCCCTACTCCCAATATGGACATTTTTGATTCTCGAAAATAACGCCCGTATTGGAAGTAGGGACTGTATATACAATTATATATAACTCTAGACCGCAAAGAGTAGACACATCTGTCCAGTGGACAGTGTCAACGGCAGGTTTTCAATTGTTACGGACGCGCCAGTATCGTTGTTTATACACTTCGCTCTCCGGGAAATCGCCCTATAAGTTATCTTACAACGTCAATTTTATTATTTGTTTTGGTATTTAACGTAAAAAAAGATAAAGCTGTTAATAATGATTTTTCGGCCACCGTAACTGCTGCCTTAGGACCCCCACTGTGGGGGCCCCACAGCGCTATAAACTTTCGAAACCGATAGGCTACTATCGATAGTACCACATTTTCACCTAATTAATGTCCCTGTTTTAATTGTAAAATGTGTTAAATTACAAACTGTATTGGCGTACACAATTTTCTCAGTATCTCTTCCATACTGGAAAATGGCAAGACAATTACAGTCCATGCGCGCACAACGCGACACTTTTACTTGGCCAAAACCTGTCACGTTGTGTGCGCACTGTCGCGTTGTGCGCACATGGACTGTAAATGAAGTTTATTATATCTGAACTTTAGATTCCAAATGATGTAGATGATTGACGGTGGTACAGGTGAAAAATATAGTTCACCCTTTAGATTCTGAAGGGTAAACTATATTTTTCACCTGTACGGTACAGGCTGTACCACCGTCAATCATCTATTATTTGTAATTTCCGAGTTTTTTCCCAATATTGCGTGCATTTTTTGAACATCGTGTTAGACTGGCGATTGTACTGTATTGCTTCCAGCGCTGCTCATATCAACTTTATGAGCACTTTGATGCAAAAGCTCGAGAGTCTGCAGCAATAAACGCCGAATTTCAAAAGAAGTTGGCTAGTGGAGACCTAACCAACGACGAGACGTTACTCATCGTGCAGAATCCGCAAATGAACACCATTCTAGCTTACCATGCCAACGATTCCCGGCGAATATTTTTTCAACTTTCAGCAGTTTTTATTTCTACTGCGCTTGTTGGCTTTATATGTTTTAGACTCAAACATAAATAGTTATGATCACTATTAGTTAAAACTTAAAGTTACCTGTGCATATGTACTGTACAATAAAATTTAATTAAAAAAAATTAGATCATGTGAACGAAACGATGTCATGCGAGAATTATGTACAGGGGATCATGGTTATAACATTTTTTACCGCTATATGGATAACTTATCCAGGATAAGTAAATTTGGTTTCAAGATAAATCATGTCTTTTTATGGTCCGGTTTTTGGGCCATAAAAAGATCCGTCCCCTAGAATAAAATTTTATTTTATCTCAACCCCCAAACACGACCCACGGACGTTTGTCCGGCCCGTGTAAACAACACTATTTTTGGGTTGTTTGGCCTCATCAAATGAAGTAACACTAAACATCAACATAGAATAATCGATACAAAGACGGACAGCAAAAAAATACAATTTTATTTCCGTTATCAAGAGTAATTGGCCACAGACTGAACCCAGGAAAACCCAAAAGTAGGCTATCTGAAATTAATAGCTTTCACACACATTTTTTCTCTGACATATTTTTCAAAACTGTAAACTAGTAAACGGTTGGCTAGCCTGCAAAACCTTTTAAGTTGGCCCGTTAACCGTTTGTAATCTTGAGTTTTTTGTGGTCAAATCGACCAAAAAGTCTAGGGATGGTTGCGGAGTTTTCAAGAGTATGTTCATTCGATTCGGACAAACATCCGGCCTTGTGTGCAGGCCTAAATAATCGTGTTTGGGGGTTAAGTGGGTCCTAAGACTCTTAGATTTTTAAGAGTATTCTAATAGCACCATAAGTTTAATAATAGCACCATAAGTCAAATAACACCATAAGTTTTTTTTTTGGAAGGTCATAAGATCTGTTCAACATTATTGACAACATACTACCGAGACATGTGCGGACAAAATCGCGCGTCAGAGAATAAAACGAACTTTGCGTTATAATCGGTAAGTTGGGTAAATAATGTAACGTTCACATTTTGACAAATATTTTTCAAAACTGTAAACTAGTAAACGGTTGGCTAGCCTGCAAAACCTTTTAAGTTGGCCGGCTAACCGTTTGTAATCTTGAGTTTGTTGTGGTCAAATCGACCAAAAAGTCCAGGGATGGTTGCGGAGTTTTCAAGAGTATGTTCATTCGATTCGGACAAACATCCGGCCTTGTGTGCAGGCCTAAATAATCGTGTTTGGGGGTTAAGTGGGTCCTAAGACTCTTAGATTTTTAAGAGTATTCTATAACACCATAAGTTTTTTTTGGAAGGTCATAAGATCTGTTCAACATACTACCGAGACATGTGCGGACAAAATCGCGCGTCAGAGAATAAAACGAACTTTGCGTTATAATCGGTATGTTGGGTAAATAATGTAACGTTCACATTTTGACAAATATTTTTTTTTGAAAATTCTCGCATCTTATCGTGTCGTTCAAGATATGTTTCATGTTTCCGAATCGTTTTCTTGGCTTACAGCATGCAGCATGGGGTATAGTAAAGTGCTTCCCGCTTTTCTAGTTTTAAAGGCTTTAGACTAAAGCATATTATAATAGAAAATTTAAGAAAACACGTTATTTTACCCCATACAAAACATCATCATTTGGCGAAACATTCTATGAGGAACTTGGACGCAATTTTTTTCCTAATTTGCCTTTATCCAATTTGCCTTAATTCAGCGGTTAATAGTTGGAATGCTTGGCACACTGGGTGTGCCAAATAAGAGCGCTTTACCAAAAAACGTCGAACCGACCGTGACGTCACAAACTTTATTTTACTATGTTTTCTAATTTTTTCGAAGGATTTTTTAATGGCTGTTATATTTTTAGAATTCTGATCTTGAAAGTTTCAAGTTGAAAATATGATTTTCCCTGCGGCTATGTTCTTATCTAGAATGCGAACGCTGGTTATCGGAGCAAACCACAAACAAAACAGAGAAATAAAATAAGTCTCGAAATCAGTGGTCGGTCTTGACCGATGATTTATATTTAGCCAGAGAAATGGCCATTTACGGGTAGGGTGATGATTGCCGATCACATCGCAACACGCTTTCGAGCATTCCTGCCGTGGGCAATTTGTTTCAGCCTAATAACATACATAACGCGTAGGGTTCTCGTAGAGTTTTTTTAAATTTAATTTTAACTAATAGTATTACAGTCCTTGATTCCATTACGGCCGTTTTCAGTCCTCGAAAAAAGCGGCCGTTATGGGGCAAACACGTTCAAATAAAATGGTTTATTTAATTTAAATGTTTATTTTCTGACTTATTCCATTATTTATGTGCCAGTCTTGTATTATAGTGGTTAATTTTTGACACTTGCATTGAAATGCCTTATTTTTCAATACGTTAATAAAAAACCGGCCGTTATGGAATAATCACGTTTTTGACGAAAAAAGCGGCCGTTATGGGATCAACGGCCGTAATGGAAGCGCCCCTTATGGAATCAAGGACTGTATAGCATTGAACATTCCTCCAACATTGTACATTGAGAAGTATTTTTTTGAAATTGTCGGTTTGTAAAATATGCATAATAACTGCTCACCGCCGGGATTTGCAAAAAAAAATAATAGACCGTTTACGCAATAATTTTGCCGAAGTGTAATTACTCCTTTATCGAACGCTCATTTATCGGACGCTTTTTCGGCAAAAATGATCCCTTTTGTGAAGATGCTCCTTATTCGGACGCTATTTTCGAGAACTGAAAACGTCCGATAATTGAGTAAGGACTTATTTCATTGTTTCTTTCATCTTTGTTTCTTGCCTCGAAAAAAGTGTGGCGATTTGGGGGAGAGTCTTTCCCGGAGAGACTTCAAATAGACTCATAAGAATGTAAATACAGTTTGAGAACCCGAATTTCGATTCAGAAATTTGATGGTACATTAATAAACCCTGGTGAAACGTACAAATATGCGACAATTACTGATAAACCTCATTCAATTGCTCTTCAATCTGTACCATCGCTCATCACGAAAACTTCCACAGTAAAACCAGAAACCGTTGCGCTTATTACCACGACGACAACTATTACTACCACTAGCGGTACTGGCGGAAAAACAACCAGCACTATTGAACCAACCACATCCAATATTCAATGTGAATTGCAGAAGAAAGTGATTTTCCTGAAAACGTACAAAACCGGCAGTGAGACTTTGGCTGGAATTTTCAGACGATTTGCCGTCATGCAGGACTTGTCCTTAGTTTTGTCGGAACAAACTGGCGGTAAGCATTATTTATTTGGAGTTTTAAATAAAACATGCCTTAACTTTAAGTTAAAGTCTTTAACTCACAGGGGGAAGTGCGTGTAAATAGACACGAAACTGTTTTTTTCGTCGATTTAAGGCATATAGAGGCCCCGTAGGGCAAAACGGATATTGGTGACCCCCCTCAACTTTTCGAGAAAGGTGGGAGATTTCAAACAGCTCTCTAGGGGGCCCTGGTGGCCCAATTTAATTTCTGAATAGTCAGATCGACGTAGTTTGACGAGCTCTACAACTTGGTTTTACCAGTTTTTTTGAATTATTGCGAATTATTGTGAATTTTTTAAGTGCGTGTTTATTTACACGCATTTTCCCCCTATGGGTTCCCAAAAAGTCCTTCCCCCTGAGAGTTAAGTTAATAATTGTTAATAATAAGTTACTAATAGTCCTAATAACTACATAACTACACTTTGTACTAAAAAGTTAAAGGTAACATCACAGTGCTTCAGATAGATATGTATTCCGGGATAAAAAATGTAATATATTATAAATATATTAATAACGGGAAGCACGTAAGTTATGAAAGATAACTTCGCAGCGGTGTATTTTTTGGAATTATTAGACACGGACAATCCCACTCGATGACACCAAAAGTGAGTCACTACAGAGCGTCTCTTTGCAAATTGGAGTATCGGGGTATTTTATACAAAGGGTGCGCCGTTAACCGGCCAATTTCTGTGTAATAATTTATTGTAGTCGCCTTTTCATTGAAAAACATTCCCGTCCTTCCATAAAAAAATTATTTAATATTTTATTTAAATTTCAGGACATTTATATTGGCCGAGGATCGGGGACTACAAACCATTATCTCCAAACGAACACTCAATAATTGGCTGGGGATTACCGGGTGCCCAGTTCGATGTCATAGCCAATCACATGACTTGGAACAAAACGTTCATCAACTCGGAATTTTCGCCAGAAACGAAAAAAATCACCATTTTGAGGGATCCGGTAACGCTGCTGGCCAGCGCATGGAAATACTATTATGTTGTGCTGTACCCGGGCAAGTACCAGACCGCAACGACCGAGCAAATGGTTAAACACTTAGACAGCCTTCTTCAACAACCGACGCTTTTTTACAATGAAATGATGATGACGATGGATCGAAGAAGGCACACACTACGAAGTCAACTCTATAGTTTTCATGGAGACCGTGTAGGGTTGTGAAATTATAAATCTTAACCCCGCACCGTCGCGAAATTTTTTTTCGCGCACCGTCGATGCGCACTCTGTGTGGCGGTCACTTATTGCTATATTACTCGGCTCCTCGTTGATCAATTATCAATTTTATTTTTTAAATATGTTTTCCATGTTTTGGTGAAAGTTGGAGCCGGGCATTTTGCTTATATCTAAACAGTTAACCGGCAAGTAAAATTTTTCATCAAAGTAAAGAGTCTTTACTAAAGACCACCTTTATCGATTTTCAAAAGTGCCAAACAGGCCTTTACTTAGCGGAAAGGGGATTTTGTGTATGGTAGCCTAAAATAGAGATAATTGTCTTTAGTTACAAATGTTTTCAGAAAACAGAAATAAAAAAACTGCCGGTTAACGAAAACCTACCGGTTAACTGGTAAACCTGTAGGCGTTTTAGCTGGAAAAGTTTTGCCAAAAAAAAAACTGTCGGTTAACTGAAAATAGCCAGTCAACTGGTTACCCTGTGTATGAAATCAGTATCAATTTTTCTCTCAAACAGTAAAATAAACTTTATGTAAATTTTACGAATCATTGTGAATCTTTTGAGCGTGTTTTAGATTTTTTTTATAAAATTTTAGTTTCTGTTTGATAATTTTGATTTAAAGAAATGTCACGCTATCTGGTCATTTTTTTCTTAGGCGTATCTCAGAGATATCATACACCAAAATTTAAGTTTTAGTTTGATAACCCTAAAAACGCGTGTTCGAACGCGATTTATCCAAAACGGCTGTCAACAAAATGGTAAAAGAAATTGATGACCAATTCGACCTGGTGTTAATCATGGAATATTATGATCTTGGACTTGCACTGATGGCTCTCGAGCTTTGTTGGCCGTTGAAATATGTTTCATATTTAAAAATAAACGTCGGACGCAAGGCAGACGTTAAAAAGAAGAACTATCATGAGGAGCTAATTCGAGTCGTGAATTATCCGGACTTCATGCTTTATGAGTACTTTAATCGAACATTTTGGGAACGAATTAACAAAGTAGGATTACAGAAAGTGGAAGCAATGGCCGAAGAGATACGGTCGCATTCAGGTACCATATTATAAAATAACTAAAATGTACCTAAAACTAAACCTGTACCCTACCAAGGAGTTTCCCAACGCGCAAAAATAACTTGGAGAAAAATATACGTAAAAAACGAAAAAAATCAAGTCTCTAATTTTACGACTATGTGCACTCAAACTTTAATTTTTAGAGTACTATTTGGATTTATGCGTTTCCAAGTGGGTAAAGCGGCCCAACTGGAATAACCAACTGGTTGACGAGCCCCTTTTAAAGCCCGACATGAAAAACTCAAAAATATGCAAGTGGATGACACTTTGGGGCAACAGGATGAGTGAGCCATTAAAAGACCGACAACGAGAAATGGCCAAATCTTGGATCTGAATCTGAATATTGTTTTTCATCATCAAAAACTGATTACACATTATTTTTTCACTTCAAATACTTCAGTTGTACTTAAAACGACAACCAAAACATATGGTAAATATGTAGTTGTCAAATTTAGAGATCATCTTTACGTAATGTTTTACAAGTTCAGGAATCATGGCGCTATATAGACTACAGTCCTCGTCCCCGAAACGGCTGGTTGTCCCCGAAACGGGTGGTTTTTTTTTTACTTTTCCAATGACCCCGAAACGGGTGGTACCCGAAACGGGTGGTTTTTTCAGATTATTATGACAGAAATTATGCCCAAAAAACCGAAAAAGGCAAAAAAAGACAAACGTCTATGACAGATTTTTTAAACATTACCAAATAAAAAAATATATGTGTTAAAGACTGTACTTTTAGTGATATCGGAAGTCATTTCAAACAGTTAAATAGCAAAAATATGTAATAATGCAGCTATTTAACGTTGAAAATGACTGATGTCCCCGAAACGGGTGGTCCCCGAAACGGGTGGTACCCGAAACGGCTGGTTGTCCCCGAAACGGGTGGTTTTTTTTTCAAAGAAAACCAGCCGTTTCGGGGACGAGGACTGTAA
>SCLG01000004.1:738848-749252 GCA_004367875.1 Oikopleura albicans
AAAGTTGTATAACCCAAAGCAGTATATTTAGCTTTTTTTGAAAAACAAACCCAGAGTAAAAAAATCATACCTGGTATGAAACACAACAAAAATGACCAAAAACAGGTGGATGCGAGAACGTAACAGTTTTTGACAAGTCAAAGTGTTACGTTCTCGCATCCACGACTATACGGTCGCTTTTTGTGAAAAACTGTGCACCCCAATATGGACGCTATTTTCAAGAAACAAAAACGTCCTTTGCTCATGTTAAAAATGGCGTGGCGGTTCTGTAACTGAATTACAAGCCACAACTATTGGCTCATGATTTTTTTATAGGCGCCTCCTATTGCCTAGCATCCTTTAGCCACGCAAATGACCCACCGCGTGGCTTGTAATAGACGTTTTTTGTCGGTTTTTGAGCATAAATCAATATCTGGCCCGTTTTCAGGTACAGCTAGAAGTTTCGGGGACACTCGTTTCGGGGACGAGGATTGTAGTGGATCGCGCGAAAACAGTTGCATTTCGGATTAAAATTTTTCGATAGCTCCTGAAAAGGGACATCTACTTAATTCCACATAAATCGAACACAAATAACAATTTCTAAACCTCCACTCTGTTTGAATAACGCATTTTAAACTTGTTTTGCTTTTTTTTTCTGCGATAAGTTAATTGAAATTTAACTTAACTGTGATATTTAAATGTGTACCGAGTTTTTGAGTAATCCAAAATTTAATTTGCATCTCTAAACTGAGCGACATGAAGCATGGCGATGGTTTACGTATTCATTTTGTCATGGTAGTGAATTGCATTTGAGTCTCAATGTGATTCTCCAAATTTTGATTGGAATATTTGTAGAATATGAACATAAGGTAAGAATATATTTATCTTTATCATGGACCGTACGGCGTACGCAAAGTAGTACTCCGGGACCGTACAGCGTATCCATTATTGTATACATAATCTAAGCGCTTTGAATACTACAGTACTGAGGCAATTTTGGATTTTTGTGAACTATACATCAAACCTTAAACATAATAAACATATGAATTAGCGGATCATCATACAATGTAATATCATTATATAATCCCGTTTTCGACATAAAGGTTGGAAAAACTAGAAATGATGCCGAAAAAGGCAAGGTTTTTATGCAAAAGGACCTCTATAAAATAGCGCCACAAAAACAAAAAGGACGCATTAAAAAATATTTTTTTTTGTTTCTAATTCGAATTGAAATTTGAAATAAAGTATAAGAAACAATTTTTTATCACAATCAGAGGCCGAGATAATTTAATTAGTGAAAACTAGCGATNATCAAAATTAAACGTCACAGAAAGTACAGAGGATTTTTGCGAAAATGGTGCAATTGTGTCATCGCGATTGTAATATTATTTTTGGCAATTTGCGATCTGGGATACTCAATTTATAATTGGGTAACTTGTAACCCACACACCCGATCGACAGCGATCTCCGCTCACATTGGCGGCCTATTTGCCGGATTAGCGGTTTCCTATTGGTAAGATGTTCAAACTGATCAAAAATATTTTGATTTATAGTTAGTTTTTTACTTCAAACTATTTTTGAAGGTATAAATTATGGACCATAACTTATGGTCCATAAGTTAGGCCTTTCAACCAGGAATTTAAGGCCCCAAGATCCTGGGCGAGTCTCTCGTAGCTTTTTTAAAACCGTGAACCAGTCAGTTTGAACATCCTATTTACTGGCTGCTAAATAAATTTCAAGAATCTTGGGGTCAAAAAATGTTCCGGGATAATGGCATCCATACGGAGATTGAAGAAGAAGACGTTCGATGTTGTAACATTAACAATTGGGAAGAAGCGTGGTGTAAAAATGCTGATTGTATCAAATTGTCTAAAGATCCATGTGCCTGGATTTTTCTCTGCTTGCTAATAATCATGTTTCTGGTCTGTATTGTTTATAATAGTACTGTGAGTCCCGCGAATAACGAAATATGTATAACACCAGGTTCATTCAACAAATGTTATATGTTCTAAACGAAGAAACATTGTTTAGTGAACATTTGTATCTGTTTAGTTTACATTCAATAAACTTGATATACACCACTTACTTAAAGTAACAGTCATTATTTCGCCTACGCACTCTGTAAAAAGTAAAGTACAGTCCCGACTCACAAAGCGATACACTTTCATTCTGAAAAAAAGTGTATTGCATTGAGGTACTTGCCTTTTTTGGAGTTAAAACTAGTATTTTAGTAGGCTTTTTTATGTAAAACGTTGTATTAGCCAATTTAAATAAGTTATAAAGCCTATTTGTGCTAAGCCTATTTACATTGTGCTAAATACAGTCCTCTGTCTCTTAAGTCCGCGCCCTTAAGTGCCGCGTTTTTTTTTCAGTTTGAAAAACCATACCCTAAGTTCCGCGTTTAGAAAAACCGCCTTTGTGCCACTTTTTTAATTTAGTTTTGTCATTTTCCTATATTGAAAAAAACTGCTCTGTATCTGTTTTTAGCTTGAAAATGAAAATATTCCAGATTATTTGTTTAGTTTTTGATACTTTTTTTCGATTTTTGTTTACAAAAGAACGAAGCAATCTAGAGGTTGATTTTATACGTAAGATCTAACTGTCCCTACATATTAACCAAGGGAGTTTGTATTCCATAAACATTCTATACTAGTAGAGGAAGATTTTAGTGCTTATGCCGATTTAGAACTAGTGACAGAAACTAGTGAATTATCGATAGTGCCGGAAAAAATGGTGTTGCGGGTACAACCAGCGCAGAATTGTTACTCATCAAAAAGACGACCCCAACAATCGTCAATTACGAATTTTTATTAAAAATTTTTTACTAAAATTTTTATTAAAAAAATCTAACTTTTCGTCAAATACAAAAAAATTAGTTCTATGCCTCATTGTGAAAAATTATTTCAATTGATTTTCATTTCGATTTTGAAGAAAGACAAATCAATAAAATTAAAAAAAAAGTGTATCGCATTGGGGTAACTGGACTTGAAAGAAAAAAGTGTATCGCTTTGGGGGAATGACGTCATTTTGTATCGCTTTCGGGTGTATCGCATTACGAGTCGGGACTGTAACAGTTTGTTTATTCTACTTTGGATTTAAGAGTGGTAGGGTCGATTTGTTTACAAATAAACATCATTTTTTTCATTTTGCCGTATTGTGTACGTATAGTTTTGTCCATGTTATCCTAAAAGGTATCATGAAGGAGTTCAAGTGCAAAAAATCCGCCAAAAAATCTAGAAATTTTGACCATTTCAAATTTTGACAATATTGGGTGAAATGCGAAATCGTCCACATTAATGGTCATTGCTAAAATTTCTTTGCGTACTTCGTTTCAGTTCATTTGATTTTTATAATCATCAGAAGGCTTCAAAGTAAGTACAAAATTAATTTTGTGAAAAACAAAGACCGCATTATTCGCTAAAAACGCCATGCACCGCTTGCGCGTCTCGCCTCATGTTTCCTTGCAATCACTAATATTTTTTAAAATTTTTCTAAACGTACGGGGTGTCCATCCTCAACTACTACGTTTTTGTCGCTATTTTAGGCTTACAAAACATATCAGTTGAGGTTGGACACCCCGTAGTAAACAAATTACTTTTTGGGTATGAAAATACAAATGAAGATAAAAATTATATGATAAAATTTACTGTAAAAAATCTGGAAATTATGTTTTTTAAAACGGTAAAAAGACAGAAAATGACGAGATAAGAGGTGAAATGGCACCGTCCGCTGCTTGTATTAAATACAATTTATATGAGATTTTAGATGAGTTCCATTGAATTCCGCATGAAAAGGGTCGAGATCGAGCCCAAATTTATAAAGAATAAACAAAGAAAAAAACGAAGAAACCATGTTGAATTCCTGTCAGAGCCTTGTTTTCGCTTCTGAGCGAAAATATTTCTTCGTTTTATGCGGAATTCAATATAAAATACTGAACTCCGCATGAAGATGTTCAATTATACTTTTTATTCTGAATTCCGCATCACAAAATTTTTGTATTGAGAACAAAAAAGTCCTTAGTGGGGAATACAACTGTATCAAATTAAAAAAAAACAGGAACGTAATTAATTGCTTTATCGACGTACCATAAATCAGAAATATGCAAAATAATAATAAATAATATTTAGCATTTCTTTCTTATTTATTTTATAGATCGGGCTCTTAATTTGTTTTATCGCAAACAGAAAATAAACAAATAAACAAACCGACAATGCACGTGACTCTTTTCTATGACTGTTATTTCTTACTATTTTATACTTTTTTACTCAATTGACCATTGAAAAAGTTTTAATATTGCTATATGACATTAATTTTTGAGAAACAAAGAGAAAATTTTCAAAATAATTTACTAAAAAACGGACGGTTAGGCCAAACTGGACGGTTAAGCCGGTAGGGCGTAGGCGTTAGCTCTGAAAAAAAATTAGCTAAAAAGTGGACGGTTAAGCCGGTTCCGGACGGTTAAGTAATGGACCGTTAAGTACTTAACCTGTGTATACTAAATACACTATAACTAACCTCCATATGGGAATACAAAAATATTTTTTTACTAGAAAAAAGTAAAAAAAATACATGAAAATTTAGTGAATTACTCACCAGACGGTCAGATAAAAAATCCACTTTCTCATAATAAGGGCCAGCCTTTCTCATAATAGGGGCCACCCCATAATAAGGGCCAGCCTTTCTCATAATAAGGGCCACCCCATAATAAGGGTCACTTTTGAGGGAGAAAAAAGTGACCCTAATCATGAGGCGGGAGTGTACATTGTTCACGTATTTATTATCCTAATTAAGATTAATTATCCTTAATACAGATAAAAAAATATACTTTGTTGATGCGGAATTCAAAATTGAAAATACAATTGAACATATTTATGCGGAGTTCACTATTTTTTATCGAATTCAACATTTTCATGCGGAGTTCAATAAAAAAACTTGAATTCCGCATAAAAGGAAGAAAAAAAAATAATGTTGAATTCATGGTACCCCAGATTTTATACTTCAATTGTGGAAAGATTGACTAGAAAAAAAATCATTGACTGACAGTCGCCGTTGTATCAGACTAGAAATGTGTTTACTGTTAAAATCTAAATCGTCATGATTGACTACATAAACGACTAGTCGCGACTTTTATCGGTATATGATAGCTACGGTTGCTAACTCGGGTTTGTCCAAGCCTTTTGCTTATTCTCATTTGTTCCCAGTCCAAACATGTTGGCCCACATGAGCCAAACTAAGAAAACATTATAACAAGGGAAATGAAGGCCGAAGGAAACAAAGTCAAAATACGTAGAATTATCTATACACTAATATTTGTAGTGATTAAATATCAGTGATAGTATAGTCTAGACTGTAGAACATATACAGTCCTCGTCCCCGAAACGTCCGTCCCCGAAACGTCCAATTGTACCCGAAACGTCCAGGTTTTTTTTAATTTAGTCAATGTACCCGAAACGTCCGTCCCCGAAACGTCCATTTTTTGGGCATTTTTCGGACAATTTTCACCATTTTTTAGACATTTATGGACATTTTTCGGACGAAACGTCCATTTTTTTTGTCAAAATGAATAAATGTGCAATGTTTTTTTTTCTTGGGACGAGGACTCTACTGATATCGAAAGCCATTTAAAACACTGAAATAACAAAAAATATGTAATAATGAAGGTTTTTAACGTTAAAAAGGCCTGATGTACCCGAAACGTCTAGTTGTACCCGAAACGTCCAGGTTTTTTTGAAAAAAGTTTTGGACGTTTCGGGGACGAGGACTGTAGTATAGTCTATATCCTATAGACTATAGGATATAGNACTGCGTAGGGGTTGTAAAATAAAATAAAATTATGGTCATCTGTTCTTGTTTTAAATATAAAAGAAAAAAATATTAACCATATTTGTGAAATCATTGAGAAAAAATGTTGTCATTTTGCAAATTTCCGACCCTTATTTGGCGCAAAAATTTTTTTACTGGAAAAAAGCGACCCGTATTTGAGATTTTTCCCAAAAACCGACCCGTATTTGAGGTCCAACCGACCCTTATTTGGCGCAATAATTTTTTTTCCGAAAAAAAGCGACCCTTATTTTGCGACTTCGACCCTTATTTGGCGATAGCGACCCTTATTTGAGGGGCCCTTATTTGGCGACCCCCCTGTAGTCTATATCTTATAGTGTATAGTACAATAGTGACTCTTGCTTTCAGGTTAAGGCGGAAAACCATAAAGTGGTGTCGGTAAAATCTTAGTATTTCAAAATGCACCACTTTCGGTCTAGCGGCAAACCAATTGCACCAAATATTGATTTTTTTGACATTTTTATGGTACTGTGGGGCCCACAGTGTGGGCCCAATTCTGACGTCACCTGAACGTGTGATAAGTCTACTCTGTTTTTACGAGAAATTGGTCTCCCACGGTGGGAGTCCCACCTTTTAAGACAATCAGTGATTTTTAGCATATTTAACTCCTACGCTCCCGTCACTTCTGTATATTTTTCGACTCATTGTGGTCTCCTTTGTAGTCTTTGTCTTTGCCGCTTCTATTGTTCCATTTTTTTTTCCGAAATGTCAACAAACTTTTGCAAAGTGTTATACACCACCTGCGACGTTATGTTTCCGCTCCGCCCCGTCGCGACGGTGCCATTATGTTTCCGCTTTTTCGAGAATTTATTTCCAGCTTATTCGCCTACGCACTGCGCTGTTATTTTTCCACCCGACATATTTTTCCGTATTACGCACTTATCTTTCGAACTATTTTTTATCATCAATGAATTCGAATTAGAGTTGTTTAACGGTTAAACTTTAACCCTTAATTTTGTCTCATAGTCTATGAGTCATAGACACCGACTAAATTGGTCACATGTCTATTTCGTCGATAGTAGACTTCGTCTCTTTTTTGAGACAAAGTCTACCTTATCCTCTTTAGCGGTTTTTCGAAGTCGACTTTCTTCTTGTTAGCATTTATTCATTGTTGCCTTTATCCGTATTTACCTTTCTTCAGTTTCGACCACATTTTTAGATTACAGTTGATGTGCGCACAACGCACCAGTTTCGTTTTTCAAAAATTGGTGCGTTGTGCGCGTATTGGTGCGTTGTGTGCATACTGGTGCGTTGTGCGCACGCCCATCACCAAATGCACTACGAGATATAAGCTTAATATTTGTAGAACTATAAACGTACGTCAATGTTGTACACAGCATTTAATTTTTTTAATTTTTGTTGTACAGTCCTTAACCATTTATCGGACGCTTACTCACTTATCGGACGCTTTTTTGGCCAAAATGGGGTCATCATTATAATAAAACAATGACCTCTTTTGTGACGATGCTCATTTATCGGACGCTATTTTCGAGAACCGAAAACGTCCGATAAATGGTTAAGGACTGTACTTCATTTGGGGGTATTCTCAAAAAAGTACCCCACGTAAAGTTCTCACAAATAAGTCGACGCTTCGCGACGCCCGTTTCACTTAATTTCATTCTAGGTTGAACTTCAACCGTTGAAGTAATGAAAAATATAATTACAACTATTTTGTTTTTAGAACACGTAGCGTCATCTCTGTAATTCTGTGTTTTAAAAATCAACTTTTTCACATTTTGAAAGACTTTCCGACACAAAAATTACAACATAAATTCAATTTTTTAAGGTATCGGTTGAAAATTAATACGCCGGATCCTTTTTTGATACCAAAATTTATTATTTATTTTTTTCAAAAAACGACTCGGAATTCAGTTTTTGGCAAAAACGCCCCACAGCCTGTGGGCCACAGGTGACCTTTTGAAGTATTAGAATAAAGTTTTTTTATATAATTTATATGCGTAAAATATTTGGGGAAAAAACTTGGTGCGTTGTGTGCAAACGACTGCTTGGCGAAAAAGTGGTGCGGTGTGTGCCACTGGTGCGTTGTGTGCAGGTGCGTTGTGTGCACATCAACTGTAAGTCTCCTTTTTTCCTATTAGTAATAGCCTATTAAATAGCCTATTTTCGAAATTTTCGACAAAATCGACCAAAATTCTATATAGATTACGGTTATAACCGTTTTCCAAATTCGACCATTTAGAAATTGATGAATTATGTTATGTACTCAGTACATTGTACTATTTGAAGAAGTATGGATTACGTTGTTTTTTTCAATACACGGCCCTACGCCCTTATCGTTCACAACCAAATGACAAAAAAGTGAAAGTGACACAGATCTCCAAACTAACGGAGTGTGTATAAGATAACGGAGCATAAGATAACGGCGCAGACGAATTTATTTATTAATGTTAAATTTGTTATTGTTTTTCACAATCAATTATTCGTTTATTTTGATTGAAAGCAAATATTACACAAAAATTTTGAAAACCGACCCTTATTTAGCAAACCAAATAAAAGCCTATTTGGATGTCGACACTTTACGAAAACATATTTTTTCGAGTTATGTATTTGATTTTATAATTTTTAAGATTATATATGACATGAATAAAATCTTAATATAGGGGGTCGCCAAATAAGGGTCGGTTTCGTGTTTTGAATAACCGACCCTTATATGGCGACCCGACCCTTATTTGGCGAACCNTAAAAACAATTCAAATTAATTATGTTGATAACCGGACAAGAAAATAGTAAAAAATATCCGGAGGAATCAATGTTAAAATCAGCGACCCTTATTTGGCGCAATAATATTTTTCTCGGAAAAAAGCGACCCTTATTTGGCGCGACCGACCCTTATTTGGCCAAAAGCGACCCTTATTTAAGGGGCCCTTATTTGGCAACCCCCCTGTAGTCATAAACGAATTAAAAAATGTCCCTAAAATACAATGCTAAAATAAACGACTGTTATTTGGAGCAATAATAACCGGAATTTTTTTTAAATTTTATTCGGATTTCATTTTTTTGGATTTATGATCACCGAATTTGGCTCGATATACCGGAAATCTTATTTTCCCTGAGAATTAAATAACATTTCACATTTTTCGAAAGCCATAATTGTGCAGTACAAAACCTTTCGAATTATCTAACCAAACCGCCCTTTTAAGAGGCTGCTTTTTTGTGTTCTCATCAACACAATTTCTAGTTTTTCTAGATTTCATGATCGACGCGATGCGTCCTTGGCCAACAAAACAAAAATCAACATATTATTTTATCATTCAAAGAGAAACCAACACTTGCCGCAACACGAATGACGATATTTTTAATTAAACACAATTTTAATTTTCTTNCTACTTATAATTGTATTAACCATTGGAACCTACAGAGTTCGCGGGGGCTACATTAAACTTTTTTGATTCGAACAAAAATATCCACGGGTTCGGAAACTACAAACGATTCATTTGGGCCAACAAATTTTGGTCGAAATCAGCCCAGACACTCTTAAGTATCTAACCAGGAAAGAATTTAAGGCGTTTTTACCTTCGCCCTACCCAATTATATATAATTATATCAACGGGGACAACTGGGAGAACCGGGACTAACACAAATTCGTTGTCAACAATCCTACCCGCCAAAGCTGAAAACACGTTTTCGATAACTTGGCGGTTACGATCAAGCTCAGCTTGGCTACGGGGGTACCGCCACTTCGGTGTAAATTGGCGGATTTTTTTTTAAACCGTTGACCGAAAAAACCTGATTATTAATGAGAATTTTTACGGTTTTTCGGTCAACCGAACCCTGAACGATACTTTCAATTTTATTGAATTTAAAAACAACGTTAATAATGTTCATGACGTTTAAAAAAAATCGTCAAAAAATTTTTTTTCTCTTTCTCTAGCTCTTTGGACGTCCAAAATGAAACTGATCATTTTTGAGAAAAATATGTTACAAATCCTAGTGTTCTACAAAAAATGTAAAAAATATATAATTATTACCAAGAACCGGTTATCTTAGCTCTTATTAATTTTGTTAGTGTTAGAATAACTAGTTAGATAGTTTAATTAAGGAGGTGAGTGACCTTTTGTTTACAAATAAAACTGAAAATCAGGAAAATGACCCTTAGAAATATTTTTGGTGGTTTTATCAGTTGACTAAGGCTTGCTGATTACAATAAAGTCCTTCCAAGTTCATTTGGAATTGTAATTCTAGAAAATTTCGACATTTGAAAATTTCGACAAAACACGATTAAACACTATTAATGGAAGTAAAATGTTCTGAAACAACTTTTTTCTGTATTATTTCGATGGTATGGTATACTCTAATGTCTAGTTTAATAAAAAACATCTCCCATCACAAAATTGTTGCCAACTCCCATCACAACGGACACTTATTACACAAAAATATTCGTTTTTGGAGATGATTTATACAGACCGTATTTTTATTTTTTGAGTAGTTTTGGTGGTATTAATTTTATTTTTTTTTGTAATTGTTGCTCTGAAACAAGGCGCTCAAAACGTTTGACGCCGATTTTTGATATCTGTTTGTTATCATGAAAATTCATGGTCGTGAATCTAGGCTCTGAAGTGTTTT
>SCLG01000004.1:773635-784134 GCA_004367875.1 Oikopleura albicans
TGTTGTACGAATTTGCTTGTGTTATTCCATGTGGTACATTTTGTACAACGTAACCCATGCATGGGTCTTGTTTTACCTTGTCGCATTTCGTATACAAATGGGCTACCTTCTTCGCGTGTATACTTCATGAGGCAATCGTTGTCTGAGCCTGTTGTTAGCCTCAACCGGTTTGGATTTAATTTCGTGCAAATCGGCACAGTAGAGTTCGGGCATTTGTTGCACACAAACCGAATGTAACTTACCTCTTGAGTGTCAAATGTGACACACGGGCCTTTACAGCATTGGCTAATTATTTGGTCCCCATTTCTGTTGTCGAAAAATTCGAGCCTTCGAGTAATGTCGACATTCGTCGGTACCGAGCATCCCATTCGCCAGTAACCAATCGTCTTGTTCTTGTTTTCGGCAATGTTTCGGTAAGCTTCGAAGTTCAACATTTTCTCTTGTTGTTGTTTTTTCTCTTGTCGTCTCTTTTGTCGTTGTTTTGTTTTGTGTTTTTGGTGATATGCGAAGTTGTATTTGTACTCTTGTTTTTTACGACTCGTAGTGTTGGTTCGTGGGTGTATTTTCGTTGTTGATTTGTTGTTTTATGGGTTGTTGCCGTAGGTTAAATGTATAAACGTAGGTTGAATCAGTAGGTTAAATACACTAAGTAAATGAATTGCAGTTTTGTAGTGAAATTGTCTACATTGTTGCAGTCAAAATGTTGCAAGTTTTTCCTTGTCGCAATTTTCCTACAATGTTTGTAGTCAATATGTTGCAAGTTTTTTCTTGTCGCAATTTGCCTACAATGTTTCTTGTCAATATGTTGCAAGTTTTTCTTGTCGCAATTTGCATAGAATGTTTCTTGTCAATATGTTGCAAGTTTTTTCTTGTCGCAATTTGCCTACAATGTTTCTTGTCAATATGTTGCAAGTTTTTCCTTGTCACAATTTTCCTACAATGTTTGTAGTCAATATGTTGCAAGTTTTTTTTTGTCGCAAATTGCCTACAATGTTTCTAGTCAATATGTTGTAAGTTTTTTCTTGTCGCAAATTGCCTACAATTTAGTTACAATTTTTTTAAGTTTCTAGAACGGTTATTTTCCGTTGGTGTCAGAAAGTTGCAGAAATTGTCGAAGTTCTGTTTGGCTCTGTGTGAGGTTAAGCAATGATACATTTATTATTTCAAATGCAATTGTACATGTTTAAACTTGCACTTACGAGAATCTACGAGAATCTTTGCGTTCTTTGCAATATCAAAAAAAAAATCAAAATTTTGGTCATTTTGAGTCCCATGCCGGTGACCGAAAGTGGTCAATATTGGGACCTCGCAAGCTTACCGATAACACACAGTAATTTGAAAAGAATCTGATCATTTGTGCCTATTGGCACAGATAACTACAGTTATTGAATACATCGCTGCACAAAATGATTAATTTTTTCACTTTTTTGGCACATTCAAACTAGTAGTTTTTTTGAATTTTTTTTTTGACACGGTTTGATTCAGGAGGCAAAATTACATAGTATAGGGTAGTATTAGCATTGTACAGACATTGTTTTATTGAAAATATACAAAAAAAAGTTTAGATTTGGCAAAATTTGTGATTTTGAACCTACCTAGGGTTCGATGCCGGTGACCGGAAGTTGTCAATATTGAGACCTCGCAACCTTACCGATGACACACAGTAGGGAAGTTAAGAAGGTCGGGAAAATCTAATCATGTGTCCCAATTGGCACAGGTGTGCGTGGTTGCTGTGTGCATAGCTGCACAAAAATGACCTATTTTTCACCCTTTTTTCACCTTAAAAACCCAAAAACTCTTGAAATAAGTCCTTATTACCAATTTTAAACCTTTCGTTACACTGCAGAAAGACCTGGAGAAGACGATAGTAACAAAAAATGAAAGAAAAATATATTGTAATTTGAGAACGGTTGGACTTCATGGATTACTCCCTTTTAGCACCTCTTTTGCTCTCTAGCGACAAAACAAGCTTTTTTTCAAAAATTTTTTTGGCACGACTGGATTCAAGAGGCAAACTACGTCGGATAGTTTTTCTATGTTGATAATTAACAGTTGATAATTTAAGAATTTCATAATTCTCGTATAAACATAATAACTTCTAGATATTCTAGTTCTTATGTTTTTGTTTGTAAAAATGTTTATTATAAATTGCTTTACAAGTCGGTGTTTCAATTGGAAATATTATTGGTTTGTTAACTACCCAAATCGGTTTGTGAATTATGGACAAAAACGTTAAATACTATGAGCCAGCAGTCACCTCACAGCCTTTGGTGAGATATTGTAAATATATTGTTAATGAAAAATTATTTTCCTGGGCACTAGCTTTAGCCCGGCTACCCAGTGGGTAGTAGTAGACATGGTAGAAGTGGACAAATCGAATTTTTTCAAAAAAAGTCGTTCTTTTGCGTAGGTTGGACATTTCAAATAACTCTCTAGGGGGCCCTGGTGGTCCAAATCAAATTCTGAATAGTCAGATCGACGTTGTATGACCGTCATACTATGACGAGCTCTACAGATACTAATAGCGCATTAGGGCATTTAAAGAAGTTTTTTTGTGAAATTTTCAAAAACGATTTTAAGAGAATTTGAATACGTTTTTTAAGAAAAATAATATGTTTTATTCAATAGAATCAATGGCTACCACAGACGCCTCACACCCTTCACTTCCTCGAAAACGTTCAAAATTTGGTCATTCAACAACAAGTGTCGTTACTTGAGGTTTTCACGGATTTAAATGCATTAAACCGATACAGTTTGTGGGATGGTCAAAATGGGCAACGATTGCTTTTTGCCTGGGAGGAAAACACTGGATGCTGGGAGAGAAATTGTTGGAAAAGCAGCCGTTACGTTAAGATTAATTTTGAAACCGAGCAACGAGAAGGAGCGGTTGGCACATTTTTGTTAGCGCAACAAATAAATTTCATTTTTTGCGGCAAATCAAATTATAATAAGGAGCGGTTCGGTATGTTTTNTTGTGAACGATTTCGTATTTCACCCAATATTTTCAAAAATTGAAATGGTCAAAATTTCTAGAATTTTCTGGTGGAAATGAAGTTTTTGTACTTGAACTCATTCACGATACATTTAAGGTTTACTTGAAGTGAATTATACGCATACAACACGGTCAAATAAGAAAATGATGTTCATTTGTAAACAAATTGACCGTACTACCCTTAAGTTATAAACATGTTATAAACATAATAACTTCTAGAGCTTCTAGTTCTTATGTTTTTGTTTGTAAAAATGTTTATTCTAAATTGCTTCACAAGTCGGTGTTTCAATTGGAAATATTGTTGGTTTGTTAACTACCCAAATCGGTTTGTGAATTATGGACAAAAAAGTAAAATACTATGAGCCAGCAGTCACCTCACAGCCTTTGGTGAGATATTGTAAATATATTGTTAATGAAAAATTATTTTCTTGGGCACTAGCTTTAGCCCGGCTACCCAGTGGGTAGTAGTAGACATGGTAGAAGTGGACAAATCGAATTTTTTTCGAAAAAAGTCGTTCTTTTGCGTAGGTTGGACATTTCAAATAGCTCTCTAGGGGGCCCTGGTGGTCCAAATCAAATTCTGATTAGTCAGATCGACGTAGTATGACCGTCATACTATGGCGAGCTCTACAGATTGGCTTTACCAGTTGTTTTTCGAAAATTTTTCGATTCGCCCACTTCTACCAGTACCCACAAAGTTTGATTTTCAAAAACTACCTAAGATGTAACATCTACAATCCGAAAAGTGCATTTTTAAGCATCTGAAAGTTTTTTTTTTGAAAAATAGTATTGTTTGTTACCAAAGTGTGGGTTGAAAAACAGTGTTTGAAAAGTTAATGGCGACGCCAATAGAGCATTACCAATAGCGCATTAGGGAATTTAAAGAAGTTTTTTGTGAAATTTTCAAAAACGATTTTAAGAGAATTTGAATACGTTTTTTAAGAAAAATAATATGTTTTATTCACATTGAATAATTCTATTATAGAATCAATGGCTACCAGAGACGCCTCACACCCCTCACTTCCTCGAAAACGTTCAAAATTTGGTCATTCAACAACAAGTATCGTTACTTGAGGTTTTCACTGATTTAAATGCACTAAACCGATAAAGTTTGTGGGATGGTCAAAATGGGCAACGATTGCTTTTTGCCTGGGAGGAAAACACTGGATGCTGGGAGAGAAATTGTTGGAAAAGCAGCCGTTACGTTAAGATTAATTTTGAAACCGAGCAACGAGAAGGAGCGGTTGGCACATTTTTGTTAGCGCAACAAATAAATTTCATTTTTTGCGGCAAATCAAATTATAATAAGGAGCGGTTCGGTATGTTTTTGTACAAACTGAACCCGCAAACAAGTGTATTTCTGTCCCACATTTTATGTTTTTACTACAGTTTACTACAATTTACTACAGTTGTAAAGTGTTAGGTAATAACATAAAGCATGATGATATGCTGCATGACGAAGTTCATAGGGTCATTGAAACCTAAAAAATCGGATAAAATTCCAAAATTCCCTCTCTATCCCTTATTTAGAGCGTTATGTTTTTAATANTTCACCCCCCCCCCCACGAAGGCATTTGGTGGTGTTGTGAATTTTTGGAGACGGTATTATTTTTCGCCACCCTTAGTTTGGTATACCTGGAAAGTTTGAACGTCAAACTTTTAAACTTTTTTTTCCTCGAAAATCCCAGACGGCTACCCTATTTCTACCCCTAGTTTATAAAATACATTCCTTAAAAACGCTATATTCACGTTCTAAAAACGTGCACAACTAGGCAGTCGTGCACAATTGGAAGGCAGGGACTGTTTATAAATTATTATTTATAGCGCAAATTTTACGTACGTAAAAGGTCTCATATCAAATTATTAGAAATTTGATCTTTTATTATAAAAAAATGACAAAGCGGGAAATTCTAGAATTGACGCAGATCGATTTGTCAACAATTTGTGTATGAGTGGAGCTGGACATGCTAGTGTGGTACTGTGTTATGTAATGAACAAACCCAGTCACGTGACTACAAATCAGGGAAACTTGTTTACACATTTTGCTACGGAGCAAGCCACCAAATAGAGAAAAGCGCGCAGCTCGTCCTAGTTGTCATACTGTATAGTTTACTACAATTTACTACAGTTGTAAAGTGTTAGGTAATAACATAAAGCATGATGATATGCTGCATGACGAAGTTCATAGGGTCATTGAAACCTAAAAAATCGGATAAAATTCCAAAATTCCCTCTGTATCCCTTATTTAGAGCGTTATGTTTTTAATAAAAAGCGCTGACTCATGTCACCAGTGTTCAAAATCATCGCATATGGTCGCAGTTGGTCGGTATATCCCCGCGTTGCTTGAGCGTTGGTCGAATATTTTAACACTGCCTGTCACGGCCTCCCCTGTTATTCAATAAAAAAAAATTGGTATTTTTTGACAAAATTAATTAAAAAATATAATTTAGCTAGTAAGTAAAACAAACCAGATCTTGTTTTTTTTTTCTAATATTAGTGCGCCAAAAATGTCAATCAAAAGTAAAGTTCTTTTTTCCATCGAAAAACCTCGGTCTCTTACCGCCAAAGGTTGTTGCTCGTGCTGTGTAAAAGCCTGCGTCCCCTTCTGTCATTCTCAATGTGGATTTTCCGACCGACTCCAAAATTTAACTGGTAATTAACATATAAATGTATCTATTAAGTTTCAATTTGATTGCCGGAAAATATTTTAGAAAAATATTAAAATAGTTTTTAAAGCGGGATTTTTAACAGTTATAATGAAATTGTAGCTTTTATTTATCCGGATACCGGATTATTCGGACCTTTAAATGGAAAAAATTGTAGATGGACACGTAAGTGCACGCCAGAGAGCAATGGCGCTAGAGAGCAAAACATAATTTCGGAATATTATTAACGATAGCTGGCCACATTTCCGGTTGAAGTCAATTCTTACCCAAGTTTAAATGGTTTACCCCTTATCGATAAATGACTTTTCCGTGGTCCATATTACCGAGTTTAACGTTTCTATAAATTAACATTTTACCTTCAAAGTGAGTTTGCATGGGAATCCAGAATTTGATGTCGCCCAGCAATATCATTCAATGGGTCACCAGATTTACAATATCACTGATTTGAAAACACAGCAGCAAATTTTAACCCTTGCGCACCGATCATGCATTCCAAACGCAATTTGCTGTAATGACATCATTTACGATATTGAGGATTATAATGGGCAAACTATCGGACATATGACAAAAGTCTTCGCAGGTGCGTTAAAACTTATATTTCTAATTCCCGCTAAACGGGATAATTCAAGCTAAACCACCTCGATCTAAAGGCAAAGTTATAAGTACAGTGCATTTATTTTAAGGTCATTTTAACTCATGAAGTTATTTAGGCGGCGATTTAAATTGTCGCACTTTTTGCCAAGAAGCGCATGTTTCAACATTTTCAATTGATTTTGGTCGACTTGGAATCCGCGAGAAAGTTGCTCTGATTGGTGCGACGCTGCTCATCGAATTTGGAAACTACCAGGGACAAGAAGATCAATAATAAATTTATCTTGCATTCAAACTTTTATTTTACATATTTACGACGCATCTAGTAGGTGAGTCAAAAGTGAAACATCAGAGGATGTAAAATGTGATAATTCTGAAATATAATTTATTTATAGTAAAAAAGTCCCGTTCAAGAGTATATTCTAACTTTTTTTTTCAAAATTACACTACCGACATAGAACACCAATTCGTTAAAATTTCGATAAAAAGAATTTTTCTTCGACAAGTTGTCGCTCCGAAAAATTTTTTATCCGAATAAACTAAAAATGTATTTTAAAAACGTTTTCTTGGTAAAATTTAGACCCGGGAAAATCAAGTTGAATTTGATGCGGTTTGTGATAAATGAAAGCGTATCATAATGGACGCATCAAATGTAAATCATGTACTCACGTACACCACCTACTTGCTTAAAGTAACGCGTTATAACGCTGCTTAAAGTAACAATTTCCGCTTTAAAGTAACAGATTTTTTTTTTGCTCAATTTGGTGATAATCAATGTAAGTAACGCTGCTTAAAGTAACAATTTTCGCTTAAAGTAACAGTTTTTTGGTTCATTTTGGTGTTACTTTAAACAGGTAGGTGGTGTATATGCACCCTGGCATGATTATCTAGGAGCTATGTGCTATGAGATTTAATTAAGTAATCGACAAAGTAGCGGCATATTCAACCCTCTAAAAAGCAATATTTATAAAATTCATCACGTCGGTTCCTTTATTGTCCGTTTACTTAGACACCGTCGTCGCGATTTGACGATGTTGTTACGAACAAAGTTATTATTTTCAGCGATCATCACGACGAGCGCAATAGAAGTGCTTCCCTCATTACGGCGGGAGTTTCATCTTTGTGTCTTGAACGTGAACGTATTTAAAATAAATATGGGAATAAGTTTAATAAATCAAGAATGTAAACGTGTGATTTCAATAAAATTCTAGACCCATCTTTCAGGCCAGACCTAAAAAATTTACTCTTTGACCCAAAATATGTCTGTAAACCAAATTACAGGTAAATCTGACCACTTTTGAAATTTTAGGTACCTATATGGGGATTCCTCATTAGGGTACCGCGAAAAAATACACCTCCAAAAAAAAGCTCTCGAATAATGAGCCGACACTTACTTCAGGGTTTTTGAAAATTACCTTGTGTTCTGTCCTAAAATTAAGTTTGAAAAATTGACCTTCTCACAGGGACGTCATGGAAATCTTCCTGTAACTTTATGGAGACGTCTGCCAAGTTTCTAATACGCACCATTGAATTCCTTATGGTCGAATACCCCTTATATATTGTTTCCGTGATTATGAGATTTCGCTCTTTCCTGCCAGCGCACGAGTGAATATTTGAGATAGCGTTGTAGGCCGATTCCCATCATCTCGATCCCCACGGGTTATGCGAACACCTGTGACCCCCTGCCAGGGGGCCCCTAGACTTAACATCTGGAAAAACGCGAAAAAAATATTTGTTTGTTATTTTTTTTTCTCATTTTGTCAATCTACTTGAAGTTTGCGGTTCTATTGTTTTCAGTTTTCAAGTTTTTTTCTTTTTTCTCTGGGCTATTGGGCCCGACGAGGCAGAGTCAACCCGTCTTGGACCTTCGCCAAGCTTTACTTGATAGAGTCATTAGCGAGGTACTGCCAGTACCGTAAGTACTCCAGTTGGAGTTGTCTTGCGAAAACTTCTTTTTGTGTTACTCAGTATTAATTAATCATCAGTCGATCTATTATATCAAAATTGCGTTTCCCGTACTGGACATAAAACCATCTCTAGCGCCAAAACGTGTCTCGTCTTTCATAGTTTTGATATCAGCATCGTGATCAACCGGAAAGTCTGAAACGTGTCATTCCACTTTGCTATACACCCCCTGCGCTGTTATCTTGCAACTATCGCATAAAAAAATCTGCAAGATAACGGAGCGAATGGGGACATCTGCAAGATAACAGCGCAGGGCTTAAGGGGGTAAATGATGCTCAAATTCTCGACAATAAATGTCGACGAAAATCTATCATAAAATTTGAATGGCTAACATTATCAATTAATTTTTTTTTGCATAATTAAATTCAAACAATTTTTCTGGTCCATGAGTGCTCAAATTGTGCCCAGATATATCCGTACACACCGGATATCCGCAAGGGGCAAAAGTGACCTTTAGTGTTATAACTTTTCCTACGTATATCTAAAATTTCTGAAACGCGGAATATCGGTTCGCATTAGTTCTCCGCACATTTCTCTTAACCCACTTTTTTAATTAATTATTTTCTCTCTTACTTACAGATCGAAATGTCTTGCAAGTCTCAACTATTTGCGATTTGCAAGAATATGATGACAAATAAAGCAAAACGCGGTTAAGAGTTTGTATTTCGTATCTCTTATCTCATAGCAGGATCTCTCGGACATAAAATATAATTATAATTACAATTGTTATAAAAATACGCAAATTATCTGGTTTCGTTGAAGCGGTTAATGGTGGATTGAAAAAGAAATGAAAACAAGAAAAACAAAATCAAGCGTTAACGAAAAATATATCTAGAATTTTTTCTACAAAATAAGGAAAATTACAATTGTCCCATTATAGAATTTACTCAACAACATTAACCCCCTTAACACATAAAGATAGGGATTCCTGGAAAATTGGCCAAAAAAAATCTGCAAGATAACGGTGCGAACGGGAAAATCTTCAAGATAACGAGTGACAAGATAACAGCGCAGGGGGTGTATCAATAATTTTTATCCACTGTATTCTTCTTCCAGGTTAAACTCTACCTAGTATTGAATAGATTCTACTCAGGGATTTCGTTCCTGTTTCTTTAACTCAGATTCTGAATATTTAATGAATTTATCAAATGATTAAAAAAGTACGACTTCAAACTAACATTCAACTATAAAAAGGTTTCCCTCTATGAAACGGGCAACTATTACATGATTTAAAATCTTGATCAGAACTTCAAGGAAAATATATTATTTTTCCGATAACCATGAATCATCCTATTTTCATTTTAATGGGATTCCTCAGTGTAAATATTGTTTGCCAGAATATGTTGGCTGGTTTCCCGGCAGAAGGATCTTGGATGTGGAATCACCAACCGATGCGTGACAATCCGCAATTTTTTCAGGATCGCTCAGTAGTTAGGGTTTTGTTATGACTGGTACTATTATGCTTGGCCATTATTGGTCTTGAATATATAGTCCCCCACCCCAATACGATACACTTTCCTTCAAAAAAAAGTGTCCTAGAAACAAATTGTGGACGCGCTCGCCTATTACTGCCCCATTTTTTGTGTCAACTCACAGTTTTCTGTCAACTCACAGTTTTGTAGGCAGTTTCATGCGGGCCGTTTATGGCTTATTAAATTCAACTAATTTGAAAAACAAATATGTTTGAAGCAAAACATAATCGATTCCAAACCCTTTTTGTAGAATCAATGGTCAAAACAGACGAAGAAAACGTTTATAGTATTTTATTGAGATTTCTGAGAGACGCGGAAGCGCATCAAAGCAAAGATCAAACATAATTTTTCACATCAACTTCACTTTGAGGTCAAAAGCCAATTAAGTTCGCCTTAGGTATTATTGAGTCTTATTTATATATGTGGTTAATAATGTGGCGCATAATACCGCGAACATTGGTACAAATTGGTACAAATTTGCATCAATGTCCTTCTACGGGTTGTATGCCACCTCTGACCATTGGAAGTTAATGATTTCCCTTGAATTATTTTAATTCCAGAATCAGTAGTAGAGTTTGGAAAGTTCCCTTTTAAGGCCAAATTGTTATTGAGCGTGCGTTATTAGTTAAAGTTTTGTTTCTTTGGAATGTGCTCTTCTCTCACGGATTTAACTCGGTGAGGTCAGAGGGGAGAAATACGATTTTAATTAGCATGCATTGCTGGAACATTACTTCACCTTTCTCCTTTCCCACCATTTGTATTATATGTTTGCAACAAATTATCGGAATTCGCTAATATAACTCGCCAAATGTT
>SCLG01000004.1:794565-805727 GCA_004367875.1 Oikopleura albicans
TTGCTAAAATGTATATGACCAAATTTCGCAAAAAAATGACGTAATATTACGAAAATATGACGAAATATTACAAATCGGTAACATAACTGCCGGTAACATAACTGCGCAAGTGGTGTATTTGATGAATTGGGTCCGAATTCATCAGGTGAAGTCCTTATTTTTTCATTATTACGTTTTTATGGGCAAATTAAATGGTTAAATAAGCGGTTTTACCTCTAGAACCTATTAAGCTTTTTCGTAATAAACTTGGATTATAAAATTGCTGACAAAAAAACAAAGTAAAATATGTTTTTCTTACGTCATAAAAAATGTCGTGGTGACAGGGACACTTTCCATTTTGGAAACATGCCCGATTATCCGCAATACGGAAGCTGTTTTACAATTTCAAACAAGTTTTTGGATGACGACTTTACAACGGATCTTCAAATGTGGATCATAAATATCTTGAGTAATTGTAGAATTTCAAAACTCAGCATGCGACAAACGGTAAAAAATCTGTTTCAGAAGTTTCAGAGTGACCTAGCCTAAATCCTCAAGTTCTGATAAATATAAGCATTTGTTAAAACGCAAAATTTATATGCAATACCCTCCCTGCGGTGTTATGTTGTCGTCCATTATCTTGCAGATATATTTTGGGTCAATTTCCCAGGAATTTCCCTATGTAATATAGCATATATACTGTATATATATATTACTGTATATATATATTATATATATAGCTTAAAGCTATTTATATGGAGAGAAATCGTAAAATGAAAAATTAAAAAAAATCATCCAAAAAATTACATTTAAACTTTTGTGATTTTTTGCGGTTTTTAGACTGTGTTATTTTCCGCCTTCGCCCAAATCACGTTGTGCGATTTTCACTGTCATAGACGACGTTATAGGGTATAGATTGTATCATATTATCATGAGAAAATGGCATGACCTGGGAAAGAAATTGGCACTCGGGTAGCTTTTCAAAGGTTAATACCCAACAAAACAATGTAACTTTCGACTTACCAAGATACGCAGGATTTAATTAAAACATGATATTTGATTATTCCCAAAAAATATCATGAGGTGGTGAATGATGTTTCGGCATAGTGTGTAGGATTATGAAAATACGATTATTATATTACGGTTTTTGCTTTCGTGTGGAACCCCCACCGCCATAATATGATAATTAATCCACGTAAGATCAATTCCGAAAAGTCACCCAGTATTAGTTTTAATCACTTCTCAAATGTTTCGGGCGATGTAGTAATTTCATCGTAACTTTTTTTTTCACTTTAGTCACCTAACAATTATAATTTAACTCCCAGGGATCCATTAGTTCACAATTCGACAAAATTGTATTTACTCCTTTTTAACTTATTTTGCACACTTATATTTTCCTAATTTCAAATTAAAATACTAATAGTGTGATTTGAGTCAAATTTAATTTTTAACTCTCAGGGGGAAGGAGTTTTTGGGAACCCGTAGGGGGAAAATGCGTGTAAATAAACACGCACTTAAAAAATTCACAATAATTCAAAAAAACTGGTAAAGCCAAGTTGTAGAGCTCGTCAAACTACGTCGATTTGACTATTCAGAAATTGATTTGGGCCACCAGGGCCCCTAAATCGACGAAAAAACCAGTTGCGTGTCTATTTACACGCACTTCCCCCTGTGAGTTAATAGCGATTTCCGATTAAGCCCAGATTACTGGCATTTTCGGTCAATTTAGGGGGTTTTGTGCAAATGTCCCACAAGGAGTTAAAAACATCAGGTATTTGACCTTCGTAGTGCATAGTCTATGCAACATAGACATCTTATTTTGAAAATTGTTATTTTGGTGGCTACATATACAAAACTGGTCGGGAGTATTTTTCAAGTTTTTCAAAGTTTTTTGCTAGTCCCATTGTTTAATTTCACTAAACTTTCGAGAACTTTTACAAATTTGCTCATC
Organism: Oikopleura albicans; assembly: GCA_004367875.1. Lineage (NCBI taxonomy): Eukaryota > Metazoa > Chordata > Appendicularia > Copelata > Oikopleuridae > Oikopleura > Oikopleura albicans. The sequence goes on from SCLG01000004.1 coordinate 796,496, forward strand.
TTTGAGATTGTTCACACAGTTTAGTTATCTTTATACACGTAATGAATTCCGAAAAACCAGCTCCACTTGGTTTTAATCAGTTCTCGAATGTCTCGTTCTATGTAGTAATTTTTTCGTCATTTAGACTTTATTTTTCCCAAAAGTCAGCTAAAGATCATAATGACGTTTTCATATTTTTATGAAGTTGACTCGTTTACGGCTGAAAATTTTTGACTAATTTGGCTCAATTTCTTCAACATGCATTTTGCAAATGGGGATGAACTTTTAGTCACCACTGCCTAATTAACAACGCAGATAATGATACGTGAGGAGAGCACCATTTTTCTAAAGATACCGTCATTACTACCTTTGTAAAGCTTTTCTAAAAAAACGAAAACATGAAGAAGTCATATTTTTATACGTTATTTTAAGCGCTATTAAAAGAAAAGTGTAAACAAATTTTTGAAATGTTAATAGTTGTACCGCGCCGTTAACTTACCATTTTTTTACTGTTAAAGCTCAAAGATGAATTAATGCAAGTACGCTACCAAATACTTTGAAAATCGACATGTCATTTTAACGTTGAATAGACCCTATAAAATGAGTCTATACAAATAAAAAACAATTGTTCCCAAGTTTTACATTGATAATTTTTATATTAGTTTTCACAGGGTGTTTTTCTATAAGGTTTGCCCAAATCGTTTGGAACCCCTTTGAATACCGTAAAAAGTCCTATTATAAAAAAGTCATTATGAAAATTGGAAGGGATCGCAATTTTTAAGTTATTTGACAAAAAAGAACTTTACCTTGCTCCAAATGGCTTGATCATTATCCCGAGTTACCATATATTTATCCCTCACAAAAACATTTATTAAAAAAAATCTCTGTCATAAGGTCGTTACAAACTTTTGTAAACCGAGGAATACAGCTCAAGGAANTAACTGTGCTCCACCTTGCTCTATAGAGAAATTTCAAAATAGGGATTCTTGGATAGAACAACGTATAATATCTCGAAATTAGCCTAGAAAAAGCCTGAAGACGACTAAAATCGCCAATTTATGACTGATTAACTTAAAATGTCGGTTTCTTGAGCCAATAAATTCACACATTTGATGTGTTGTGTGAGCCACACCCTAAAAAACGAAACGGTTCAATATAGGAATAGGGGAGACACGCCAATCAGAGAGCGCCCTCAAACCTACGCGAACCGCACACTAGGGTAGATACACAATAAATTTAATACACTACAAACAAAAACTCTATTTTATGACCCTAGGAAATACACAATAAAATCCTAAATATAACAAAACGATATCATTTTTTTCTGATACATAGAAACTTCTAGGAGTTTAAATAACCATTTCCCCTTACACTCTTTCTGATAAAAAATCTATTTTTATAAACTTTATTTTCATACTGTAAAAACATTGTATTATTCGCTTTTAAAAATAAGCCTTTCTGTACTTTTGGAAGCAATAAGAGGAATAATAATACTAATAATAATAATAGTTCACTTTTGAAATTAAAATGTTACCGACTTAGCGAATCATAGTCGCTAATTTCTCTACTAGTGTCAATTTTGTCATATGACCCCCTTAGGGTGTCAAATTACAACTTGCTAGGAATTCTACTCATTCGTTATGGTACACCACCTCAGGGGTTATCTCGCCATTGGTTACCAAGATTGAGTTATCTTACCACTTTTTTGGTCAAAACTTATCGCGATTTTCAATTATTAAACTAAACGTCTTGACGGGTTATCTTTCAAAGTTTGGTAATCTTACCGTTTTATAGCGTTTATAAAGGTTATTTAAAATTTCTCAAACATGAAATTTGACCCCTTTTAGGTCACTTTTAGACCTACAACAGGGTAAAATTACAGTTTGCTTTACAAGGACCTTTATGGTAGTCATTCGATCAGATTTTTTACACCGAGGAGAAATATGCTATTTTAAAATATCAAACTTGAAATTTGACGCTATTTTGACCAACCTGATACCAAAAATGTGTTAATTTACAATTAATGTGTACTCATTCATGGTACTCATTCAATCCGATTTTCAATCGAATGAGTTATTTAACAAGGCAAAAAATTTAAACTAGACCCTTACTAGGCTCAAAAAGCGCCCAATTACAGAATCGTCCTACGAGGACGGGAGACCTCCTGTTCGAAAGGAATAGTCTATGGAAGAGCAAAGACTTAACTTTCATGCGCATACAACAATAAAACTATCAATATTGATAACCAGAAACGTTTTTAATCTTTAAAACTAATTTTCAGAGATATTGGCTCAAATTAATAAACAAGTCGATTTGCTACCAAAACCTTACAAATAACTGTTCCCAATAATATTTGAGTCAATTGACTTTTCAGACTAAAAGACTCGTACTCCAAAGCCTACAAAGAAAATTGGATTTTTGAAAACTGATTTTATAGGACTAAAATATTTTTGGTGTAAATGAAAATTGAATAACAATGTTATGCTCACGGCTCGGCAAAAGTTACTTTTCCTCAAAAGACCTTTCGAACTGGCGAGGAAAGTTGAGAAAAGTTTTTTTCTTGACAACATACGACAGTTGAGGAAAGTTGAGCTTTTTTTAAAGCTGACCTCGTGAGTTGAGGAAGGTTGAGCTTTTTTGGTTATGCTAGTCCCTGCGGGTTGTTGAACAATGTTTTTGGAATTACGAGTTAAACAAACTCTCTTTATGTTGACAGACTAATAGTGAAAATAGTTAGTTGGCTACCCAATTTACGAACCCCAGTTAAACATAAAATTTTCTTCAAAGATTCCTGGATTATCGTCAAATGGTATACGACGTTTGTTAAAGTCTAAAGTGGAAACTGAAAACCTAATCTTCCGGAAAACACTAATCTAGTAAGTAAAACAAAAAAAAAATTAGAAGTGTCATGTTTACGTCAACCGAAAAATTTAGCATTTGGACAGTGACCACAAAACCAAAATGTGGGCAAAATGTAACCGAGGGAATTATTTGCTACAGCCTCGTAGTACAGGCCATTTCTAATTGCTGGGTTCCGAGCAATATTTTGTCGTCAACCTAATATTTACTATGACTCATAATTATTGATACGTGGTATTACTTTTTTGAAATAGAGTTTAAAACACATAGTTTAAGAGTGGGAAATATCCTGTTGTCCCCAAACAATATTATATTATTGGTAGCGTATATTTCTCACTCTTAAGCATCTCAACAATATTGTAAGGGTAAGGGAACGCCAAGTGAGGGCAGATTCGCGCCAAGTGAGGGTAGGTTTTTTAGGAAAAATGAGTCAGAAAAATGTATTTAAGGTCTTATGGTTTTTCTTTCTAAAGACCTTATAACTAACCCTATTGTACATTTGTTCTCTGTTTTTGAAGTTTAGAAAAAGAAATAGTAAACTTAACCTATGAGCCTTATTCCTATTAGGTTAAACATAATGTATCAAGCCTGGCAGCGCTAAGTACGGTCTTAGGCGTGGCAACGCCAAGTAAGGGTAATCACGAAACCTACCGTTATTGCCCGCCTCTACGTTGTTTGTTTTCTCATCATTTTGAATTAAAACAAGAAAGCAAGTTTTAGTTACCTTTCGGTTAATTACCTGTTTTGCTAAAAATGGAATTTTTTGACTTGTTTATGTCCTATAATTGGTAACTCTATGTTCAATTTGACTGTCATGACAGATAATTAACTCAATAAAATCAAAAGTTTTGTAACAAATTCGCACTAAACGGGGGTTCCACAGTGTGTTCAGGGTTTCAGGCACCCACCATTATTTTGATTTTATCGTTTTAATTTAAGGGTTAATCAGAAATTTCCCTTCGCGGCAAAACGTCCAGGGGAGTTTCCGATAAAAATAATATATATTTTTTTGTTCTAATTTATTTTAGGACACCTTGGTGCAGGTTGCCAGCTGTAACATGAAATTCATAGGGGTTATTTTGATGCAATAATTATCAAAATTAAAATATTTTAGGCTTAAAAATCAGCAAAAATCGACAAAAAGTGATAAATTTTCTAGAATTTTCAATTTTTAGATTTCATGTTACAGCTGGCTCTACAGCTTGACCAAGGTGAAATGCGACCAAGTGTTGACAAGCGACAGAAATCTGTGAACATATTATCTAGAAAATGCNGCATTTTCTAGATAATATGTTCACAGATTTCTGTCGCTTGTCAACACTTGGTCGCATTTCACCTTGGTCAAGCTGTATAGAGTCGACACTCCTCTATCCGGCCATGTAAAGTAAAAATCGTCAACTTCCGTCTAAACTCCCAAGGAGCATTTTTTAAGAAAAAATGGCCAACTTACGCGCGCCGTGGGGGGTGTGTATGTTGAGCAATCATTTCAATTATTTCCAAAATTAGTTCGTCCAACATTATTGAGTATATTCGCAAAAAGTTCAAATTATTGAGAGTTATACTTGCAGAGAAAATGACCTCATCTCGGAGTCTTGTTTTTTCAGACAGTAGGGTATGACACACCCTTAATTAACTATAAAAATGCGACCAAAGTATTAACTATAATTTATGAAAAACATCAATTTAAATCTTTTGAATGCATTAATATCGGGGCAAACCAGTATAAAGTTTCAATGTTTATCAAACGAAAATGTATGACCGCAAACTTGAAATTAAAATGACGAAAAACATGAAAGAAAAGCTGATTGGTTTCAATGTCCACTCAGAAATAAAATGAAAAGTGCATTAAAATGATGGTAATCCTCTCAAGAGCATTTCCTCTGAGGGACATCGTTTGCATCATTGAAGACCACGTGCCATAATTTGCTAAAATGACATCGTTGATAATAGAAGGTCAGGGACACATTTTTGGTCGTTTTAGAGGTCGCACGAAGTACTTACGCTGAAAATAATCATGTAACTACTTGAATGTGACTTGTCGATTTACGATCAGCAAAATATGATCAATTAAAATAATGATTTGCATAAAATACACTGTTAACTCCGAAGGGGACGTGCAAACAGCCCTTTTTTGTCGATATAAGATATACGATCCTTAATTCTCAGGGGGAAGGAGTTTTTGGGAACCCGTAGGGGGAAAATGCGTGTAAATAAACACGCACTTAAAAAAATCACAATAAGTCGCAATAATTCAAAAAACTGGTAAAACCAAGTTGTAGAGTTCGTCAAACTACGTCGATCTGATTATTCAGAAATTGATTTGGGCCACCAGGGCCCAGTAGAGAGCTGTTTGAAATCTCCAACCTACGCAAAAAATAACACCGTCAATCGAATTTTCTCGAAAAGTTGAGGGGGTCACCAATACTCGTTTTGCCCTACGAGGCCTCCATATGCTTTAAATCGACGAAAAACCCAGTTGCGTGTCTATTTACACGCACTTCCCCCTGTGAGTTAAAAGAGACCTCGCTGGGCAAAACGGTCATCGCTGACCCCATAAATTTCTACATTTCAACCCCATCAACTTCTGAGAAGAAAAATGGTGGTATTCTCGATGACGTTCGGCTACCGGAAGTTTGCATTAAAAGCCGGTCAAAACTTCCGGTTTTCTTAATTTTCGCTGAAGTTTCACACAGAAAGGTCCCAGCTTAACGTTTGTTTAATTATCAATATCTAGCTTTCAGGGATTGAGGGGAGCTAGGGGTTAAATTCAAATGATCTTTAAATTCTTACTGACAAATTATATAGTGTGCACTAGTGCTTGAGTTAATTTAAAAAGCCAACGAAGATTTGGTTGAAAATTGATAAGATTTGAATTGGAAACTCTTCTTAGACCATTAATTATCCCCGAACTTCTACAACAGTATCTCAAATTATTTTTTTCTGCATAGTCAACGGCTTATTCCATAATAATAAGGTTTTAAAAACTTATGTTATCAGATTGGAAAACACCAGACATCTAATTTTTATTATGAATGATTCTAAATTTTATTGATATAACTTATAAGTACCAGGCAGTGTTGAAAAAGTTGAGAAAATTTAAGAAAATTTGAGAAAATTTTCCCAACACGTCAAGTCAAATACACAGGGGCGCCGTTAAGCGGCACCAAAAATTTTTTGAAAACCTGCCGGTTAAAGGCAAATAGACAGGTTAATGGGGACATGTGTAGGCGGAAGACGTCTTTGGTTATTTATGTTTTAACATTCGTCGTTTTGACCGCTATTAGATCAAGTGAGTTCTTTGAGCTATACACAAGGTAACCTATTAATCGGCACAAAAAAATTTTGGAAACCTACCGGTTAATAGCAAATAGACTGCTTAATGAGTACATGCGTAGGCGTTTTTGCTGGAAAATTTTCGGGCAAAAAACTGCCGGTTAACGGCAAATAGCATAGGCGCTGCCGGTTAACGAAATGCCGGTTAACGGCGCACCCTGTGTAGTTTTTTTCTCAATAAAGATTGAATCTTCATTTTTAATTAAAAAGCCTGTTGAGGATTTATTACATAGTAGATGTATGAAAATGTAGGATCTAACCTACGCGTTTTGATTTGCAGCAATTATGTCCCACCTCCACAGGCTTTTTAACCAAAAATGAACATTCGATGAATATTGAGAAAGTCACTATTTGACTTGGTATCCCTGGTATAAAGATCATTAATATTATTTGCTCTAAAAAGCCCCCATCCATCGATCGCGGTATACGGTATGCCGTATACCCTATTATTATTTCTAATTCAGCTTTTCTTGCACTGTTTAACAAATGTTTTGCATTCTAAAATGTCCAAAATTGACGTTATGGGATTTGGGCTAACATACCAGGAAACGCACACACGTTAGTCAACCAACAAAAAACGTAATCAGTTTTCGATAATGTAACTAGTGTTTTTGGTTGTATAATTGGATTTTATACAGTATGGGCGAAAAACTAAAATCCGCTAAAGTGGCCAAATGACTTGAACGAAAGAATGAGTTACGACAAAAAAAAACTTGGCCACTTAAAAGCTATGTCTTGTTCAAGTACAAAATAACTTCAAATACACTAAGTGCGCCGTTATCGTTCAAAACAAAATTGAAATCAAAAATTGAACACTGAAATTTATTTCAAAATTGAAAGTGAATGAGCCGCATAAGACAAAATTTTGATACAATATAATGAAAGAGAGGTGATATAGTGTAAAGGTGATAAAGGGTAAAGGTGATAAAGGGTTAAGGTGATAAAGGGTAAAATGTCTAAAAACTTTAGACATTTTCCCCTTTAGACATTTTAGAAGTTATTCTCATTCAGTCGGTGCCCGTATAAGTTTGACTAATGAAAGTGGTACGTTTTTGTTAGGACTAGTTGATACTCCACCAATTTGAAGGTGGAAGAAAATTGAATATACAACATATGCAAAAAAGCTGAAAATCCGAAAAAAAATATCCCACTACACCACCTGCGCCGTTATCGGGTCACCCTTTATCGGGTCAAAACCCGTTATCGGGTCAAAATTTTAACTCAAAATTTTCCAGTCACCCCGCCCACGCACTGCGCCGTTATCGGGTCAAAAAAAAAAAAGATTCGTTATTAAAATNATCGACCGCGGTAAACGGTATACCGTATTAGAAATAATAATAGGGTATAGGGTATACCCTATTATTATGTCTAATTCAGCTTTTCATGCACTGTTTAACAAATGTTTTGCATTCTAAAATGTCCAAAATTGACGTTATGGGATTTGGGCTAACATACCAGGAAACGCACGCACGTTAGTCAACCAACAAAAAACGTAATCAGTTTTCGATAATGTAACTAGTGTTTTTGGTTGTATAATTGGATTTTATACAGTATGGGCAAAAAACTAAAATCCGCTAAAGTGGCCAAATGACTTGAACGAAAGAATGAGTTACGACAAAAAAAAACTTGGCCACTTAAAAGCTATGTCTTGTAATACACACGTGTTCAAGTACAAAATAAACTTCAAATACACTGAGTGCGCCGTTATCGTTCAAAACCAAATTGCAATCAAAAATTGAACACTGAAATTTAATTCAAAATTGAAAGTTAATGAGCCGGATAAGACAAAATTTTGATACAATAGAATGAATGAGAGGTGATAAAGTGTAAAGGTGATAAAGGGTAAAGGTGATAAAGGGTAAAATGTCTAAAAACTTTAGACATTTTCCCCTTTAGACATTTTAGAAGTTATTCTCATTCAGTCGGTGCCCGTATAATTTTGACTAATGAAAGTGGTACGTTTTTGTTAGCACTAGTTGATACTCCACCAATTTGAAGGTGGAAGAAAATGGAATATACAACACATGCAAAAAAAGCTTAAAATCCGAAAAAATATCCCACTAGTACAAAGTGGTTAAAGTTGTATGAAATACAGAATAAAACTCGAATAACGATGTTTCGTAAGATACGAGGTTCAATCATACTTAGAACGTGTCCCTGTTCGACAGATTTCTCTTCCCCTCCCCTCTTCAGAAAAACTTTTTTGACAAATTTTAAATGCCGACTTCCGAAAAGTATTTGATCAAGCTCTTTTGCATGTATTAATGAATCGGCGACAAAGTACAAAATCGAAGAAACACAAATGCAAAGCTGGTTAAATTCATTTGCGCTTTTTTTTACAGAGGCAAATTACTTATCGAGTAAAATACTACACTGCACCCAAGCCGTTTTTTGCATTTATTCAATTTATTTTCACAAATACCAAAATCAGAATAAGCTAAACGGGTGATGTCGGTTTTCGTATAATACGTCCAAAATAAAGGGGTCAATTTACTAAACCTATGTTTGTTGGCCGAACTACACTCATAAACGTCTGCCCACGACATTCATAAAAATGTTTTTATTCGAAAAACCGAAGTGTCTTCTAGATCAATCTGAAAAATTTGATAGTTGCAAGATTATCCAAAAAAGACGATTATAAATCGTAGCCTAGACTACTGGCTGAGTTTCATGAAAATTGGCCGAGCGATTTTAGATTGTTTGTATATTTATTTGATTGGTTTGTCAGGATATTTCTTACTTGTGTTAATGACGGGTCACTACCTTTGTTTACAAAATTGACTTCACGGGAAAACGCTACAAATGCTAGTTCACGCCATTAATATCATCAATTTTTGTTACGAGCTTATGTAGAAATGTTTGAAGTATCGCATGAATTTTCGACACCATAACCACCCACGTAGCGCCACCACGTGGGCGTGAAGTTGAAGAAAATTCATATTTCCGACTCTATCTCCTCTCACAGTTTTCACGCGACTGATTTCGTTTTTTTGCCAAAATGCTTTAAATATCATGGCCAACAATTAAACGGCTCGTTTTTTTAATAAAAGGTTCACAACTC
>SCLG01000004.1:824562-843698 GCA_004367875.1 Oikopleura albicans
ATAAAAAGAGTATACAATTTTTTTTTAATTTTCGGCCAGATAACGGCGCAGTGCGTAGGCGAAGTAGCTGGAAAAATTTTCCTTAAAATTCCGGCCAGATAAAGGAACGAGCGGGAATTCCGGTCAGATAATGGCGCACCCGGTGTATAGTGTTTTTGGGGGAAAACGTTTTTAGAACAAAATGGCATTCGACGAAAAAGTTTTTCGAAGAACGGGGTCTATCTGAAAACGTTTTTTTTTTGGAATTTCACCGAAAAACGTTTTCTCCAGAAAATAAAAAACGCGCTCCCGCACAAAACTAGTTTAGAAAAGGTGTCAGGTTGATCAGATTTAGTATTTCATATTCATTTTATTGCCCAGACGTCCAAGCGATTTTCCCCAACCACCCATATCGTTAAGGGGTGCTACAAACTGAAATACAAACATAAGCAGGACCTTATTTTTGAACTTGAATGTTCAAAATTAAAGCGTTGTATATACATGTATATACATGTATTTGTACGGAATGTTCATGCTTTTTATCCTTTACGTATTTTTATGGAGAAGCTGCTTTCCAAAACGGTGAGTATTTTTGTTTCTCCCCGCATATTTATTTTATTTATTTTTTAACCAAAAATGTGTTTAATTTAATATAACTACCTAGCTATAAATGTGATACGAAACTGGAATTTGCTGTTAAGCCTCAGAATAACTTGTTTTAGATTTTAGTAAGTGAATATATAAAAAGTGATGAAAATTTCCGGATGAGAAATTATCGATTATACTTTGAGAAAATAAGATTCGACGGTTAACCGCAGTTTCAATGAAATAACATAAAATTTACTAGAAATTGGCTCTAGTGCTGTTTTTTTCGACAAATTCAGGTCCAAAACTTTTTATTTCTTCAGTTTTCCAGTTTTTTTACGCACTACCAGATAATGGGACATGCCCTATGCGGCATAGGGTTGAGAATTTTTTTAAATTAAACTAAGTACCTTGCTATTCGGATTATAGTATGATACTTTTGATGGACCCACGACGCCATATTTTGGGTAATATTGTGGCATCTTGTAGGCACAAATCGGTAAAATTATGTGTAAATAGCTTACAAAGAAAAAAGTATTCATCGTATTTTGTATAATCATGTTCCTTATTTCAATCTTTTTTATATGTTGAATTATTTCAATTTTTAATAAAAAAAGACGATGCATTAACGTCTTGGCCAAAACGCAGTTTAAAAAATAACAACCTCAGATAGAGAGTTTAAGGACGGGTCAGTACAGTTATCTGCCAATTTGATTTTCGGAATCATGCATAAGAGACATCATCCACATATGAAGTCCTTTGTTGTTTCTTAACATTTGATGTAAAAATGTGGGAAGTATTATCAGGAAATTTTCGTCACTGTAACTTGAAGTAAATGGATATTTCAAACCTCATTATTAATGAAGTTAAACTTCTACAGTTTTCATGTTATTGATACTTTTTGGCAAAATGCTTTTAATATCAAAACTAGAAATAAAGTATAGCGTTCTTAACCCATCCATGTATACAATGTTTAACTCATTCAACACGCCAGCATCTTGCGGAAACTTTTGTCCCCAAAAATGCTAGAAATTTTTTTGCGGAAAAGGCAAGAAAACGCAACTGGCACAAAAAGTTTTTCGTCGAAAAAGGAATAAAATTTTTTTCCGGAAAAAGCAAAAAAACAAAAAAAAACAATTGTGGACCATTTCTTCAGCAACTGTTCATTGCTGCCGTTGGTTTTGGGTCTGTCACTGAATTTTTTTTTTGATCAGAAAGAAAAACTTTTTCTGCTGGTTACCCTCGTGTCCAACTCATGCATGGCGTCTCACGCAGAGACAAACTTCGGCACGGGCGTACACAAAAAAAATGTTAAGAGCGAACCAAATGGAATTTTAGTATTATTTTAGTATTATTTTTAGTATCATTTTTAGTATTATTTTTGTATTATTTTTAGTATCATTTTTAGTATTATTTTTGTATTATTTTTTAAGTGTAAGGTTCGTTTACTATCTCCATTTAAGGACCGTACATAAAATTTATTTACTTTTAGGTTACGTTCTAGATATATCCTAGTAGAGTCCTTAAAATCGTTACGATTTGCGGTTTGAAAAATCGTAACGATTTTGAGTCATGACGTCATTTCGTAACGATTTTGAGGTAGGGACTGTATTATTTTTCTTTTTTACCACATTAACGCTATGAGGTGTTTCCCACTCTTAAATAAAAGATGCATAACTTGATCAATGATGAAAAATAAGGGCTTCGCAACTATTCTTGACCTTGGATATGAATTATAAAACAAAATTATTCTACCGCAAGACGTTTACTTGACCACAGAAAACGTACCAGCCCCAAAAAAATTGTACTACAACTTCTAAGAAGATAGATTTTTCGCATATCTTTGGCTTTAAAAAGGAGTCTAAAAAGTCTTAAAAGTGCTCACGACATAATGATTTTAAATTATAATAGATAAAATTATCAATGGGGGCGCCAAGTAAGGGTAAATTTCGTGCTTTTCAAAACTTACTCTTACTTGGCGCCCCTACCCGTTCTTAGTGCCTCTACCCTTACTTGGCTTTGACACTTTTATTTGACACTTTTATTTTTATTTAAATATATTGGAATTCCAAAATAATTATATAGAGCAAAAAAAGTTTGATTTGGTGACCATCACCTAGCTTTATTTTGGGTAACCTTATTTGGGATATATGTTTCTTTTTGAAACGAAACCTACCTTTACAGCTACACTTACTTTTTGGAGGTTCCTTACTTTTTGCTGATTACTATGAAAATAATATCATATACACAGGGTGTGCAGTTAACCGCCACCCTCTTAACCGCCACAATTTCGCTTATTTGCAGTTAACCGCCATTTGGAATTCTCACATATATATGGGAATTTTCTATGAATTTCTCAAAATTTTGGAGAAATATTGAACCTGAGTGATTAATTTTACTATTTAATTCTAATGATTCATGCAGGTCTTTGTGCAAAGTTATCGTAAACTTACTTTGTTACGTTACGTGACTTTAAAAAACGTTATACTGACATTCGGTATAAAAATCGAATTAATTAATTTTTTCTTTTGGTAATTAATTTTAGGAAATATATTACACAGGGTGCGCAGTTAACCGCCTACCTCTTAACCGCCACTTTTGCAGTTAACCGCCATTAGGAATTTTCACATATACATAGGAATTTTATTATGGAAATATAGGAATTTTCCATAAATGTTGGGAAACTTTCGTGAAATATTGAACCTGAGTGATTAATTTTATTTATTTATTTTAATGATCAATGCCTGTCTTTTACGAAGTTTTCGTCAACTTACTTTGTTAGGTTATAGCTATGTCTTAAAAAACGCTATACATCTATTGACGTTCTATAAAATAGAATTAAGATTTTTTAAATTGTTAATTTTAAGCTTCACGAAAACATTTAAAATTTTAATATTTATTGTTTCGATTCCGGATAATTTCCGGTTTTTTGAAATTTTTTTATATAAAATTAATTCAAAACTTTTCTTTCAATTTATTTAATTCAAATATTTTTTTATTTAAATTTTTAATATCATGATCATTTTCTATTTAAAATTATGACTCATCGTTTTTGGGGTTTTTGTTAAAGTGTCGAATTCTCATTGATCAAAAACGTTATTTTCCGTTAACGGCCACTTTGATACTATCACCCTTATTTGCAGTTAACCGCCACTTTTCCAAGTAAATCGCATACGCACTGCGCAGTTCACCGCCACTTTTGCAGTTAACCGACAGTTGAGGCCGCCGCGAAGGGTGGCGGTTAACTGCGCATCCTGTGTAAAATATAATTTTTATTTCCTAGAATTTTCAGTTTTTGATAATTTTTATATTAAAATTAGGTTTATTTTTTTTATTCAAAATTTTATTTTAAAAAACTAATTTAGTTAATATATTTTAAATTAAAAGCAATTGGAAACATTTCATATCATGATAATTTTTTATAATTTTATAATTTCTGGGAGTTTTTCTTTTGTCGAATTCTCGTTGGTCAAAAACATTATTTTCCGTTAACCGCCACTTTGACACTATCAGTCTTATTTGTACTTAACCGCCAGTGTTTTCCAAGTAAATAGCCTACGCACTGCGCAGTTAACCGCCAGTTGAGGAGGCCGTGAAGGATGGCGGTTAACTGCGCACCCTGTGTAATCATTAATGGGTGTATTAATATCTATACTTATTATTAAAAAAATATTATATTTTCAAAAATTAAATGTGAGATGCTTTTGTGTTTGTAAACTTGACACAATTGTTTAAGGATGGGTAGATAGAGTTGTTTTCTTATAAAAGTTGAAAACGAGAAAATTAGATTTTTGAAATATTTTTACTTATTTTATCAACTAGTTAAGGTTTTTTTGGCAATTATAAAGTACAAACTAGTTCAATTTAATTAAGGATGGGTAGGTCGATTTGTTTACTTATAAAAACTGAACAACAGAAAACTACATTTAAGTAATATTTTAGCTTGTTTTATCAATTGGTTAAGGTTTTCCTTCAATTATCAAGTACAAGCAAGTTCAATGTTATGCAATTTCTAGAAAAAAAACGACGTGGAAAAATACGCTAAAAATTTTACAAAATAAATTATACAAAAATAAAATAATCACTCATCCAATTTACCAAAATATGATATTTTATAACTCTTTAATTTCTTTAGTTTTGCTATTAAAGTAATCGTCAAGGTTCATAGTAAAAGTGAGTGACGTTTGAATACAAAATTATCTATAATTTTTGTAATACTGAAAGTTTTATTACATAAAATCAACCTCGCATCAATTTGATTTTTGTGGCCAAATTTACTTTGAGCGAATTAGAATTTTTATAAAGAGCCTTTTTGTGATATCTTGTTTTGTTCACTTAATGTCAAGGTCATAAAAGGTAGCAATTTGTCTATTTCTTCAGTTTTTATTTTGAGATTTCTCGAGTTCAAGACCATTTATCAAAAAGGCGCTTTATGAAAAATTGTAGTATTAATTGGACCATTTTGTAACATAAATGAAGTCAATCTGTTGAACACTGTAGGTGGTATTAAAGTTTGAAATTTCAGTTTTCATGAAGTTCAAGGACACGTGGGGGTTCAAGGGAAATAGTTATGGTCGCGAAATTTTTTTCATGTGATGCTTCCCACTTTTATACATTAGAAAGTTTGTAAACAATGCTATCTAACCATCCTTAATGTTAATTTATTCTAGAATTCTTAGTCAATTGAACTTGTCCCGTCCTTAATGCATTTTCCCAAAAAGGGGTCGTTTATATTATTTGGCTGGTTAATACTATGCGTGTAACATCCAATACCAACAGACTATTGTCTATTTTAAATAGACGATTTATGTTGACATTAGATAAGGGGGAAGTCTGAAATTGACGAAATAATGACCTCTTGTAATTCGCTTGTAAATACATCCTTGCTAGAGTTCACAAATGTTCCGCGTTATTAATAAATGAGACTCATTAAAAATTTCTCGAAAACTCTGTGAATAAAAAAAGCTTTAGAATCTCCAAGAACCGTTGGTTCTAAGGCTAATACAAGATAATGTAGGATAAACTTGAGCTATGAAAATCAAACGTAAGATAAATTGGTACAAATACGAGGTACAGTCCTCGTCCCCGAAACGTCCAAAACTTAAAAAAACCTGGACGTTTCGGGTACAACTATTAGTTGTCTAAGACGTTTTGGGTACATCAGGCATTTTTAACGTTAAAAACCTTGATTATTACATATGTTTGCTATTTAAGTGTTTTAAATGGCTTTTAACCCGAAAGGCCGACCAGTTAACTGCAAGTAGCGTGTAAATAACTCGTAGTAAAATTCGGTTATAAAATATCTGTCGGTCATTTTCGGGAGTTCTGACTGTGATATGTTTCAACTAAAAGTTTAGTTTTGTAACGTTTGCTTTGGTTAACATAATGCACCAACTGTATTAGGTGCTTGGCAAATTTATCAAAAATGTCAAAATTTTCAATATTGAGTCATACTTTTACTCAACCTTTTTAATGCAAACTTTCTTAATTCATTTGGACCACTGATAGGAATCTGGAAATAACGTTAAAAAATATTCGAAGTAAACTAGTAGCGAGTTTCAAATGTCTCATCAACCAGCATATAAGGGCACCGTCTGAATCAGTCCGTTTTTACGGCAAAATTTTACCTCTTTTGAGCACTGTAATTGGTCATAATTGAAAAAATTCGGCGAATTACCCGTTCTCCGGAAAATAAAAAGAGACCGATTCAGAGGTTCATAACTTGTTATCGATATCTATTTAGTGCTAACTCAAGAACTCTTCCATTTTTGTCAATCTAGATAGACGTTCACGGTTTATCGGAAAAACAGTACGATAAGGAGCTAAAGATAAAATATGTGTTAGAAGAATTGTGTTAAAAAGTGTGGTCTCGAAAAAAAAACCTTTTTTTGCTTTTTTACGTGTGAGTCTTTTTTTGGTTCGACCTATAGTGTATGTACTGTGAAAGTTTGGGGTCGCTAGCACGAATTTCGACCTTCAGGTGTTAATGATGTTACGTTTGATAAAAAAATCCGTGATATCATTTTCAATGAAAACAGCCGTGTCTGAAATCTACAAAAAAAGAGCTCAACACCAAGCTAATCCGATAAAAACATAAAAGCGTATTTAACTTTTGATATTTACGTTAGACATTATCGGCTTAATACCAAAAACAGAGACGCGGGGTTTAACCGTTCACGACATTTTTCCAATCATCACATTTAAAGTCATTTGGTTGGGTTTTTCAATCAACGTTGGTCATTAAATTATGGTTCAACATAACGCGACAAAAGAAAATCTGGCAATAGTTGTTTTTCCTGCAACGGGAAAAGCAAATACATGATCGCAAATTAGGGACTAGAAAATTGAATACACCACCTGCGCCGTTATGTTTCCACCAAATTGTTTGAAAAACCGGGAACATAAAAGCACCGTCGGGAACATAACGGCGCAATGCGTAGGCGATTCATCGGAAATTTGTATGTGCGGAAACATAACGGCTCCTACGGGACCGTTCTAGAATGTTTCAAATTTCTAGGCGCAAAAATGCGCGAATGAAGTGCCAAACAGAGAAATATAAGATAAAATGCCCAAAAAAAATTATATTTTCTTATAATTTTTTTAATAATTTTATAATAAAGAAAATAATAAGGCCAGAAATATTTCCGGCGGAAACATAACAGCGCAGTGCGTAGGCGGATAAACTGGAAAAAATTCTCGAAAAAGCGGAAACATAATGGCACCGACGGGGCTGAGCGGAAACATAACGGCCGGAAACATAACGGCGCAGGTGGTGTACATGTTTTGTGTTTCCGACCGGTTTTTATCAGTCAATCTAACAACTGAAGTTTACTTACTAACTTAACTAACTTACTTAACTAAATGTATGACAACGTAATGAGCTCGCAGGAGGCGAGGCTTAAAAGTTCAAACCAGTGTGTTGACCAGGCCGTGGGAACTTGACCGGTATTGCATGAATAAAATATACACGGAATAAAAATCGGCCGATTCACCTTTTCCAATTATTTTTGTTTGTTCTGATGTTCATGATTTTTTTTTTAAATAAACAGTAAATCGATTTTTTTCAAGGAAATATTTTATAACGTCTCATGCTGAAATTGATCGCCAAAAAATGAATACATAGTGATTTCATAATTTCAAAGAAAAACTATTTTTTAACCGGAGCAAACCTGTCAATTTAAACCGGTTTTCTTAACGATCAAACTTATACTTATTGGAACTTTCGTCGCAAGTCGCATATCTTCACATGATGCACAGAAAACAAACTGGTACACAAACTAGTAGTGTACGAGAGTTGCCAAGTATGGGTCGCGATAGCCAAATAAGGGGGATTTTTTTCGACATTTGATAGTTTTGGGCATTTTTTTTTATCCAATCAAAACACAGGAAAAAATTGTTCATATTTTTGGGAGTCATTTTTGCAATAAAAAATTCGACATTTGATACATTTCGGCCAAAGTTATTGACCAATCAAATTTAAGTAATATGAAACATTTGTAACTTGATTTTTTCGACATTTGAGTGCTCAGGCACCCCAAAAAATATAAAATGTCGAATAAAAAAAATTCGACACTTGATACATTCGACACTTGATACATTCGACATTTGATATATGAGCCAAATAAGGGTCTGGTTGTCAAGCACTTAGGCTATCCTTGTTTGGAAACCCCCTTGTACGTGAGTGAAAATTTTGAACGGTGTTCGTTAATATTCGACCTTGAATTTGAATGTCAGTGAAAGTTTGACTGATGGATCATCAGACATCAAAAAGATAGACCCTCAGACTTGGAGTGGGTTTCATGATAATTTTCATAACAGGCCAAGTACCTTGACTCATAGGGACTCACTAGCGCCCGTCTAGAAAACGGTTGCTGCTCCTAACTTATTACATAGCAATCACAAGCTTTTTGGTGAAAATTCTTTCACAAATAAAAACAAATCACCAATACAATTTTTGAAAATTAATATGTTGGAACATGTTTTCAATTAGAATGATACGATTGACGTTAGAACACTTCTGACACTCATTTACAAAATTACAAATGTTAAACATCTCATTTTTACAATATGTAATTTTGAAACCTTAAATGACATTATTAAAAACTTCGCTAAAGTATTTTTTCATTACAATTATTAGAACGCTTCTGTTTCGTGTTTCAATTAAACACTCTTTCTTGCATTTTTGGCTACGGTCTTTCGAAAATGGGTTTTACACTTTTTTATTTTATTATTTTGTCAATACTTTTAAATGTATTACAGCGGTTGCGCCCACAACGCAACGCAATCACTTCCCAAAAAGCGTTGCGTTGTGGGCGCACCGTTGCGTTGTGGGCGCACCGATCACCAAATGCATTACATGGCATAGGCTCCTGAATTAGTAAACTCGAATTAGTTAAAAAAAGCTGCTCATCTCTAGAATTGAAAACAAACTTGTTTTCAATCTTTTATTTTTTTAACCAATTCATTTTATATTGAATACACCGGGTGCGCCGTTATCTGGCCGACATTTTTGCCGAAAAAACATTTTGTTACGTAATAATGGCCAGATAACGGCGCAGGGCGTAGGCGGACACTCTGGAAAATTCTCGGCCAAAGACGGCCAGATAAGAGCACGAGCTGGGAATTTCGCAATACCCTGTTGTTATTATCCAATCAGAGATCGGCCAGATAACAGCACGAGCGGAGAATTGCGCAATACATATTTGTTATTATCCAATAAGAGATCGGCCACATAAGAGCACGAGCGGGGTATTACGCAATACCGAATATTATGAACGTTCGGGCCGAAAATTTTAAATTCCGATCATTTTGTTTAATTTACATTATTGAACTGAAATTACCTTATACGTCAGTTTAAATAATATTAAGTAAAAGTTAATAAAAAATACTCAAAAAAGACTATAAAATTTNAATTATATTTTTTATAAATTTTTCTTGAAAAAATATGAAAAAAAAGCCGTTGCGTTGTGGGGCGTTGCGTTGTCGGCGCACCAACCTATAGGTCAAAAAGCGTTGCGTTGTGGGCGCACTGTTGCGTTGTGGGGCGTTGCGTTGTGGGCGCAACCGCTGTAATTCTTATTTTAATATTAATAATGAGCACTGGTACGTTTGATCAACTCATATTATGTAAACTTTATAGAAAACTTTTATAAGCCAGACTTGATTACAGGAGATGTGACCTTAACCATTGAATAGGGAAAATCAGGAAACTACCTTATTTTGTAACCCATGAAATTTGACGGCCATTGCCGAAATGTCAATGCTCGGGAGTAACAGGTTTTTAAATTGTGTCAAAATTTAGGAGGTACCCCCCCACGTTGGGACTTCCGCCCACGCACTGAGCAGTTATCTTGGGAAAAAAATTTTTCTATTCAAATCATGTTTTTTCACTTTTTTTCAACAATATCATGCCTTTTAATTACATTTTTGATGGGAACCTTTAACTTTAAATGGTTATAAGCTGAACCCAGTCTTTTTTTGCGAAAATTTCAAGTAAATACGATTGTCCCGTTATCTTACGAAATCATTCATTTTTGGGGTGTTTTTTAGGTGTTTACGCCTACGCATTGAGCAGTTATCTTGCCAAAAATGCTTATCTTGCGACTTTTTCGGGACCAATTTCGCAAGTTAACTCCGCACCCTGTGTTTTATATTACTGTTGAACAGTTGTTCAAAAACTGAATATCGTTAAAAGTTGTACTCTTTTTACATGTTAACACTTAAGGACCGGTCACAGGATTTGTTTACAAAAATAATAGCAAATTACAAAAATCTATTTAATTTATATGTTTAGGTGTTTTTCAGGTTTATTTGCTCTTATTAACAGTCCTACAATTTTTATGTTTCTCAATGTCGATAAAAACCAAACTTTACGGAATCATAAGGTCAATTTATCAATATAAACTACCATAAAACAGATTATTATTATTTAAGGAGGGGACATAGGCGTTTTTACAGATTTGTCTCGTTAGAAAAGTTACTACAGCGGCCTTAATTCACAATGAATTCTAATCGATTTTTAAAAAAAAAATATTAACAACGATTCAGGTAATATATTGGTCCAGTTTTTTTACTAATATCGTTTGTCATTGACCACCCAAAGAGCATTGAACTTGTCCCAAACTTCCAATTTGATGATGGAACTAGTTTTACAGTTTTCAAGATTTGAGATTCGTTTTTTTTTCTGTAAACGAATTGTATCAATAAAGCGCGCAATCGTGTTGTTTCCGATTTTTGAAAAAAATTTCAGTAAAAAAATATCGGCAAAAACGCTAAAAAAAGGCTTAAAAAGGGGTGACCGTTTGACTTTCATGGCTTTGATTTTTGATTTTCAATTTTTACAAATAAAATCAATTGATTATGGGAAAAGCTGTAACGCCTATGTTCCCTCCTTAATTTGAGCACTATACTACGCGATAATGTTCAGACCAATGATTTACTGTAAAATATTGTAAAATGCTTTTAAGAAAAAAAAAATATTAGCAAATTCGAAAAATCTGGCTTTAGTTTTGCAAATTTACGTATTTTTCATACCCGTCTGCAGTTATCTGGAGGTTAAGTGAGTACCGTTAATGGTAATTATTTGGGTGTTTAGCTGACAACATTTCGCAAAAATTAATAGGACAGATTTTTGATATCTGGTTTTTCACTCAATGTCAAGGTCAACAAATCTGTTTTTATGAAGAACTAATCAGACTTATTGATTCTTTTTGTCACGAAAATAAATATAGCAGTTTGAAGTCAAACTTACCAAATGTACAAGACGATAATAATAAAGCGATTTTCATCTTTTTCTTAGGGCTCTCGAGTGTAGTTCTCGTTAAGTTAATCAGAATTTCTCTGGAAAATTTGTACAAAAAAAGTAAAAAGAAGTGCGAATTCGAATCAGCTTTAGGATATTTTTCATATTTCATATATTTTGGGTGGCGCGCGAGGGTAAAAATACTCAGAACATAAAATTGCGAGCGCTTAAGTCGTACAATACCAACTACGTTGTAACACTGGATAAATTAGTACCAAGCTAAATTTGTAAGAATAATCGAAATTACTGTATGAAAATTTTTATTTAAATATTTGAACCAACTATTTTCCTTTAAATTTCGTTTTGTTTCACGCGTATATTGTACAAATAACACTTTTTTATGTTTTATGAATTCAAAATTATTTTTTCTATGTTGAATGTCACTGTCATTTGATCTAATAAAGCCTCAAAAGTACGTCTGTTTGACCGGACAAACGTCTTGTGAGTTTGGTTTGGGTTAATCTGATCTCTAGAATTTGATTTTCATAATTGTACGGTGTGTCAAAGCTCAAGATTTACCGCTTTTTATTCTAGAAATTAACACGGAATGATATCGGGGCCCCACGGGGGAGAATTGGAAAAATCTTATTGTATTTATGTTTTTTCTTTTTGTTTACTCACTTGTTGAAATGATTCAGGTTTTCCTGCGCCAATCAACTAGCTAGCATGTGATAGACTATCAATATGACCCCAAATAGTCTTCTGAACAGTATACCACAAATTATTTCGGAAGATAAAAGCGATGAAATTATTCTGTTTTAATTTCTAGAATAAATAGCGGTAAATTTTGAGCTTTGACACATCGTATCTTTACGTCAATATTTGTTTTTTGGTGTTTTCTTGAAATCCTTGGTTTTGCTGAATAAAATAAATGACCGCTGGAAATCGATCGTGATATAGCTTTCCGGCAAATTTGCGTTATCTTTTGTTAAAACATACTATTTAAATAAAAAGAGTGTATACATATTTTATGTGGCTCACCGTTAATATGATAAAAAAAAAACTGATTTATCATGATACCTAGTGTAATTTTACGAAAAAACACATCCTTCATATGTGAAATTTCACATGTCAACTGTGAACAATGAGAAATTAACTGGCTCATATTTTTGCTTAGTTCATTTTTTGTTCATCTAGGACATAAGTTTTAGAATAAAAATTAATCATTTTTAGATGTTTGTTTGTATTTAACTCCTAAGCTCCCACATTTAGTTTGGACTCCAGAAACCCAGAAATGTTTTATTTATACACAAGGAAAAAAACTGAATTGCAAAAAAAAAAACGTTTTTTTCCGAACGTTTGAAACCAACACGACGGACTGGTCATTAAACCAAAGTTATGACTCATGAGGGTTTTTGATTTTTTTTATCAACATGTTTAAACACTTGAGATGGGTTTGACATTAGTTTGGATATTAGTGTGGACATTACAGACTTTTACATGTTGCTTTTATTTATAATAAGCGAATGCTTTGAGTATGGCAAATTTAAAATAAAAAAATACATTTTGATGTTGTAGAAATAGTCGAGTCGCGTCTTTAGCCTGGGGACAGTTTCGTTTCGAACGATTTGATAAAACTGAAAATTGATTTTCGAGAGTAACGCACGAGCTGCTCGCTCATTATTTACAGTTTTCAACACCACACGTAATTATCGTATTCATCTTTTGCCACCGTTTTTTTTTTGCTCTGTCGTATTTTTTTTAACACAAAAAGTGAATGATCCATGTTCCAAATACTATGACAGATTATAAATCAATTTCAGTTTAACACGCGCCTAATTTAGAAGTCGAGTAAAGCACAACCCAAAATCGCATTGTTCTAGGTTTCACAATTGTTCCCTTTGCTCGTAAAAAGGGTTAACGCAAAATTTACTTTTTCTCTGAATGTTATGCAGTCGAACGGCATATTATTTTTGATGGTTTTTTTATGTAAGCATCAGAATAAAAAAATACGAACAGATACCACAGAATAAGGGTCGCTGACGACGACTTTCGTTTTTGACCGTGGACAGCCTAGGCCTGGGTAGCCAAATAACGGTCCATTTTAACGAAAAGTTAGCATTAAAGAGCGGTTATATAACGGTGGTTATATCTCATAGGACCCGGTCCCGGACAGTTAAAATCTTTTTTCGCTGAGCATACTGTATTCAATTATTGTAGGCATATAGGGGCTATTTATTTGAAAATTGGCCATATTGTAGAGCTCAAAAAGCTAGTAAGAAAAGGTGTAAAAATGAAATCCATTATATGTGTGTAGAGGGCTCTAGAATTTTATTTTGACCTTCGAAAAATTCTAGAGCCCTCTACAGACATTTTATGAATTTCATTTTTACACTTTCTCTTACTAATTTTTGGAGCACTAAAATATGGCCAAAACAATTTTCAAATAAGTAGACTCACAATAAGTAAATAAAGTATACTCAGCTAAAAAAGATCTTAACTGTCCAGGACCGGGTCCTATGAGATATAAGGGTGGTTATACAAGGGTGGTTAATAACCACTGGTTATACAAGAGTGGTTATATATGGGTGGTTATTTATGCAAACAAAAGTTAACTGTTTCCCAAAAGTTTGTTCAAAAAGGATAGTTGACTGTATTTTCCTGTTAATATTTTCGCTTTATAATATATTTTAATTAGTGTTTTACCAAATTCTTGTTTTGCTCATATGTTTTTCAATCCGTCTCTTTCGCAAACTAAATATCAACGCTCTATTATGAAAACAGTTTCGTTTGATTGCAAAATAGTCGGATAACGGCCCAATTACTGTATTGTATACACACGGTAATATCTAGTGGATTTGGTATTCGGAGTCTTATCCATAAATAAAGTTTTATTAAAAGTATTAGCACACTTGTAAAAAGGTACCTTTCGGAGAATTTGTAGGTTCCAATTTGAAAACATCATTTTATCTAGACGCAAAACAAGTTAGATGATTAAGGAGGCTCCTATTCTATATTTGAAAAAAATGAAATTATGACTCATTTGACAGAAAAATCTGTAATGTATACCGGATACAGTGTCCGGATACATAGGATATTTTAAACACAAGAGGTCGCTAAATATGTTCCATAAGTTTTATTTTTGTTTTTTTCATTTGATTTTTATCAATTTTAAGATTAAATGCGACTTTTTGTAATATATAATGGCTGAAAACGAATTTCAATAGGCTCAACTAAAGACTCTTAGGGCTGTTTACGGCTAAAGAAGAACTTTTTGTATACGAAATTCATTCCACAGTAACCCCCTTAAATATCAATTTCTTGAAATCCAAGTGTCTAAAATAAACATTTAATTTTAAAAGAATTTGATGTTTTGTTTAAAAGACGAAGTTGTTGAAAAACTTAATTAATTTCTGCGTATTAAGATTTCAATAGAAATCGTCATATTTGTACCTAAATAATCAAATAAAAATGATATTTGCTTTTACAATAGCTTGCACGATAACACATTTTAAATAAATTTGGATATCATATATTGGATACATGTAGGTGCTGTCGTGTATTTTTTAGTTGCATTATTGATGTATCAGTTATTGTACACATTTAAATTATCAAACCTCAAAAATATGCGGTCCAAATATTTTCAAATGCACAAATTGTATCACAGTCCTTCGTCCCTCATGGACCATACCCTTATGGGCCAACGGTCCCTTATGGGCCACCTTTTTGGATCCCTGAATGTGGCCTATAAGGGACGGAGGACTGTTTATAGTATAATTTTACATAATGAATATATACAGAACTATAATAACACGTCATAAAGTGACCAAGTTTGATTTAGGTAACAATATTACAATTATAACGGTTACCAAATTCCATCATATAAAAATATATTTTTCAATTTCACGAACCCTGTTTCATTTTTGTACGCGTCGGAATCCGTGTCACTAGAATAATAAAGTTTTTCGTACAGGAATACAGTTTGTAATATTAACATGTACTTTTATATGGTTTAAATTGGTATGAAGTACAAATTCAATACCGTCAAATGAATGACGAATTCATGAAGAAAATTGATTTGGTCGAACTTTTATTTTCGATTGAACTTTTTAACATAGTAAAAATGGGATCCCATGGCCCATGGGATTGAACAATTGAAATTTACAAAAGCGGTTAATTCTCAATTTAAAATCATTATGCAATTTTCTAATCTGGAAAAAACGAATTATGATGTCGTGGACAGATGTGTCCCGGTCTCAAATGAATATATTTTCGGGAATAAAATATTGTATGACAATTGAAATTATTCAAATTTTCTAATTCGAAACGACACTGATCGGAAATTTGGTGACATAAATTAATAATATTTAATAATGGTAATGCGCGCTTACCTGGTATTATTGAATCAGCAGGAAATATCTGTGCGGAAAAAAACAAACTCTCAATTGAGTTAACTAACTAAAATGAAAACGTTTCGTGTAAAAAAAGTCTAAACACGTTTCGGTTCCTTTGCAAAGCTTTTTTTGAAATTATTTTTGAAGTACCATAACGGAGAGTACCTTGACGGAAAGTACCTAAACGGAGAGTACCTAAACGGAGAGTACCTAAACGGAGAGTACCTTAACCCTATTTGGAAGTACAACAAATTTCTAAAGCTAGGTAAACTACTTACCTAACGAACTAGAAAAGACATAAAAATACTCCACGTGTCACACGAATTCCCCTTCTTATTTGCTTAAAGAAAAATTATGATTTTGTCCGCAGAGAACAAAATATATTTGTATGAAATCACATAAATGTAGTTACGAGCTATATAGATGTAGTTTGACACTTATACATGTAGCCATAATTTGAAATATAAACTATAAAATAGGGTCAGCTTGAGAGCATTTTACCCCCAAAAGGCTTTGTCATGGAAAAAGCAAATGGAACCGCCGGATAAAATACGAAAGATCAAACGCCGGAACGGACGTGAAACGTTGAGTAATAGTCCTATTATTTTGAGTTTTTTGCTTAGTTGGGTACTTTTTATAGGATAATACTGTCCGAAACTTACGGAAAAAAATTCGTAGAATTCATTATGCTAAACTATGTCCATTTAACAGTCGACTTGTGAATTATTTTGTTTAGTCAAATCAGATTACTGCGTTAAGTTGCACCGCGTTAACGTTATCCCAAAACCGAAATAAATCATTTTTTCTGTTTTGTTTTCGCATCCTAAGCACGTCAAGCTGCTTCCCACCTAATTTTAATTATAAACCTAAAAAAATGTCTAGATTTAGCTGGCTGGTAAGATAAACATGGCGCGCGCAAAGGAGGACATATTTTCACAGAGCGATTTCTGATGATAAGCTCTTATGTTTGAAAAGTCTGCTGAGTTTAGCCTCTACATGTTCTTCATAATTGCTGCCTTTTTAGCCATTGATCGCATGTCCCACGAGTAAAAATATATTGCGAATAAATCCAGATTTGTTCAAACCCCAATTACGTCTGTCATAAATAAACTAAAAGTGTTTTAAACGCGTCGTTGGCGGTTAAACCTCGGCTTTGTTCATAGTCTTTTTAAGTTCAATTCTTATTTAAAACCACATTATTTGGCAAAGAAACAACGCTTTTTTAATAAGTTGACGAAAGGTTCTTTTTGGCAAATTACACTTTGCTGTATGAATACTGAATCCAAACGTAAAATAACAAAAAAATAAGAAATAAAGAAAAACAAGGAACGAAAAATAAACGCAAACCGCAAAAAAATTTTGTTATTAAGCAGACAGTAGGAAAAACAGACAGTAGAAAGCAGACAGTAGAAAAAAAATATTTATTGGTAGACCAATTTGGACCCTATACATATCACTCCGCGTGTTGTTTTTTTACTTATGGCAAGACAAAATACTCCAATTTGTAGAACTCAAAATTTCCTTACCCAGCATCGAAAAAATTGTATCAATATTTTGTCCGGAAAAGATTCGCTAGAAAACCCCGTAAATTTGTTTTCGAACTTGAGTGTACTTAAGTCTGATAGTGAGCCATTGAATATTTTTGTTTGAAAAGGGACCGTAGTTCAGCCACAAAATATTCTCAGTAATCGTTGCCTTCTTAATGATTGATCGCATTTTCAAGATAGCAGATATATAATGAATAAATCTAGATCGAATCGACTCCCTAATGACATCTTTTGCAAATAAACTATTCATGGCGTATTCGTCTTTGAAATGCGTATTTGAGAGTAATTCATAGTTATGTTTATATATGCTTTGGAGTCCAGTTTGCTACAGTTTTAAGCCGACTTATCGCAATCATATAACTAAATAACTTCGTTTGTGATCAAATCATACGGAAATAAGTTTTCTGCTCAATTTGATCGCCATATTTCTGCAAAATAAGTGTGTGAAAAACAATGTTCAAAATAACGGCCATCTGGTCAGTTGATGTGGCCGTCGGATGGTTGCTAGATAACTGCGTATGCTAAAAATCATGTAACGTAGCAAAAAAATGACGAGATGCAGTAAAGGTAAAATAACGTGCTTCTCGCTTTCTTAAATTTTGCGAGGAACGCATTATTATACCTCATACAGTATGAGTCATACTGAATTAAATTTCGGCAAGATAACTGCGCAAGTGGTGTATAGACGATTTTTATTTTTATGATATAATAGTTTTCGGGCCAAAATTAATTCAAACAATTATGAATGGTTCTTAATTCTACATTTATGATGCAATTTAATCCATTTTGTTCCTCTGAGGGACACAATTAGTGTTATTTATAAATTCTCTATCAAACAGAAAGAAATGAAAAAGATGTTGAAATGTGCACTACGCGATAATTGGTTTGTTGCCGGAGGACACAGAAGACGCAAGCCAATCAAAGTGCTTTATTTGTAGAAGGAGGTTCGGTGAGTCATCTCGACGGTGACGGTATCTAAAGTTGTTCCACATCGTTTTACTGTAAAAGTTTTACAGTACATCGCTTGAATTTTCTTGAATTTGTAGTACTAATTTGGAGACTATACCATAATATATTTTTTGGCCATTTTTAACACACAGGGGTCTCATATTAAAGGACACCAAATAAACTGAAACTTTCACCAATATATTCAAATTAACGGAGGTATGAACTTTGGTTATTTTGTAAATCATTTTAAAAGTTTTATACAAAGTGCAGTCATAAAGTAAAGCATAAACGAGATTTTGATTAATTCGTTGTAAATGATATAAATACATGACATACCATGTTTGGGAGAATACAGAAATACAGTATTGTGAAAACTTGGTATGGCTAGTTGACAGTTCTAGAAAATGAGCTTTGTAACCTTATCCAAGAACTGGAACATGTTTTCAACGTGTTGTATGGTATTTGGAATTCGATGAGTTACATGGTAAAAAATTAAAGCACCTGGATGAATACACTGTCGAAATCTTTTTAACCCATGCCGGCATGAAGTCGTACAGTTCAACAGAGACATGGCGTCGCATTTGCGTCCCTTCTCGACGCTCTGTAATTTAAAAAATAATTCCGAACGAACGGAGTCGAATTTTCAAGTTATTATTTTTTTATTAATTAGAGCACATTCTTGGAATTATTTCAAATATAAAAATTGTATTTTTTAATTAGCGGAAGTGTGTTTTTTCTCGGCTTTTGACGCACTTTGGGACATTTTTTTCTCTTTTTCTTTATCTCTTTTAATTATTGTGAAAGACTGGCTCCATTTTTTCATCTGATTGTTTTCTATAAAATGTAGCTCTAAAAATTCTACATAATCTCGATGTTAAAAGGTATTTTTTCGAACCAGCTGACAGGCTGTATAATTGCTGGACTTCGTGGCGTTTTTAACAT
>SCLG01000004.1:844881-880824 GCA_004367875.1 Oikopleura albicans
TTTATTCAACGTTGAGTAAGCGTAGCTACGCAGAGTGCATGCAGAATAGAAAGTTGAGCAGAGTTTTATACTGGAAAACCGTCACGTGGTAATTGTTTACAGTTAGGTGTGACCTAGATTGATTAGTTCCAGATTGAATGGGTTGAATAGATTAAAATCAGCTGGGTTATTTACGTTGAGTAAATAACAAATTGAAGCGGAACATTAACTCCGCTTCAATACTGTTACAGTAACAGTAATCCTTATCTTAGAAAGGAAACGAAGGAAAATAATTGTGAGAGAGCGAAGCGATGAAATTCTTCCCCCAATCGCGCGCGATGCGTATTATTTTCTAGATGGAAAAGCTGCAAATTTTGAGAGTTTCCACGCCATATGGCTACTTGACAGTTCTAGAAAATGAGCTTTGTTACCTTATCCAAGAATTCTAATGCATGTTTTCAACGTGTTGTATGGTATTTGGAATTCGATGAGTTACATGGTCGAAAAATTAAGGCACCTGGATGAATACACTGTCAAAATCTTTTTAACAATATAATTTTGGATAATGTGAAAAAATATGTTAATCTTATAATACGTATTATTTGCCTTTGTGTGGCTTTTTGGCTGAAAGTACGAATCTGAGAAATTGAACTTCGTATTTCATGCACAGTAGTAATAAAGTATGAACAGCCCAAAGATTTACTTGATATCATTCGTCAATCAAATTGAGTGTCTTTTTTTAATTTATAGTACAGAGGGGTCGCCAATTGAAGCTAGATTTCTCAAGTAAGAGCCGGGCATCCCTAAGTTTTTTTTTTGTATAATAATGTCCCCAATTAAAGGGACAAATAAATGAACAAACACAAATTTAATTTAATAGAAGCTTCCCATATTATGACGGGTCGGTTTTAATAAAAGAGAAATCAATTTTTCATTGCATACTCTGATATCAAACATACTATACACCCCCGTGGGTTTATCGGGCCTAGGAAAACTGACCCGATAAACGTTAAGGACGGCCACAGATTGTGAGGTTAAAATCCCTAAAACCTCGAAAATGACAATATTATTAAATGATAAATTTGAATAATACTGTCATTTCCATAATCAAACTCAAATTCATTTTTTTTTTTCATAGTAGGGCTTTTTCGACAGTTTTTTGATGAATTATCATGCAGATGAGCTAAATGTACAACTATGACAAGCGCTTTGGTAAGAACGTTAAGATCATGTTCAACATAATGTTGAATGCAATTTGCATTGACAGGCCTGGTACCGTTAGCAAAAAACTGTAATCAGATATATTCTAATTAAAACGTGCCGATAGCTGAACGCGAACACGTAAAAGAACAAGGCATTATCTTTTAATACTTACAAGACAATTTGTCAGTATAATGGGATAATCTGAACAGTTTGTTAAATATACAGAACTAGGTAGTTATGTGGTTTTATGATCAAATGTTGATAATATTAAGTTTAATACAGGATGACCATTTTATAGAATTAAACTTTTTTTACAAAATCCCATTTTTTTTTTCGAAAACTATATTTTTTGAAAAATTCTGAATAAATTTTCATAAATTCCGAAAAAAGTTTGATACATTTTTTGGAAGAATTTCTTAAAGACTATAATTTATAGTCTATAAATTTAGACTATTTTCAAAGACTATAATAGTCTTAATTTAAAAAAACTAAAAAACTTAAAAATAGTAAAAAAAAACTTTGAAAAACTATTTCAAAATTTTGAATAACTACTAATTTTTTGAAAAGAATCTTATGAAAATTTTTAGAACTATTTGTATCAAATTTAAATAGTGCTATCGGAGTACTTTACAATTTTAACATGAACCGCCAGGGGCCCGCCACATCAAATGGGCTCATTACAGTTAAGGACAAGATTGGATCGCAATGTGACCACATAACGGCACACGTATATATGCTTCGTTTCACAAATTCTCGCCATTCCCCAAGTTTGTTACGAAGCAAAAATACTATTGTGTAACCAGAAAATCCGAGCAATTTCGCCTAGCCAAAAATAGGCTCGCACTTTCCTAAAACGAGTCTGTTAGAGTATTCTAAAACTCTTGACGCATTGTGCAGTATTTGTTGTGATGGGACGGAAAATGTAAGCACATTATGTTAAATCTTGGTGACATAATACTGTTACCAAAACGTCCGCTGGGTTTTTCGGCGTTTCGAAACAGCGGTGAGGATGTTGTTACGGAGCAGTTAAAAACCGGTTACAATTTGATGATGGTAACAATTTGGACCACCCATTAATTTTTAAACTATCACTATTTTATATTTTGCATTAAGTGCACACTTCACAAATTGTAAACATTATGAACACACAAACGTTTTTTTTGACAAAAAATTTAGAATAATCAGGTCATTATACGAAAAACAAATCAGATCAATCGAATAGAACAGAACAAACCGTTCTATTACCGTTCTATAAGCATTCTATACAATATCGACCATTATGAAAATTAGAACCTAACTAGCTCGGCATACTAACTTTGTCTAGCAGACAAACCTCGAGGGTCCCAAATGTTCTAAATTGATTCTTGGATCTGTTGTAAACAAGATAAAAAAAAATAACTGCGTCCGCACTTTCACAGCAATGCAATTTATGAACGTCACATTTTGACCGCTTGAAACTATTGCGTGACAGGACGATTTCCCACACCATTTGGAGAACATGATGACACCCTTATGACTGGTCGTCTTTTTAGAAATGCTAGGTGAGATTTTTTGGCAACTGTACAGGTTAAAGATTTTAACGTAGCCCAATTACAGGGATCGCCGACTACGTGTTACGAGACAGTAAAAAAATAATATTATAACAATTAACGATCCTGATTTTAGTACTGTTTCTTGGAAAAGTTTAATAGTTTTAATTTTTTTTAAATGTAAAGCTTTGAAAACCAATTTTGAAAATGATAACCTATAGCCGCCAGAACATATTAGTCCGTTATCGGGTAGCATGTAAGCAAATAAATTATTATAATGAAATCTAAAAGTCAAAGATCAAGCTTAAAATCACTCAGCGTCACAAGAAATCGCAACGTGGCGAAGATAAGATAAAAAAAACACTATATTTCTAGTCTCAAGCATAGAAATAAAATAAAAACTTTATTTTGATTCATTGTAATTTACAATATTTTACTCGATCTTTTAACTCCCAAGGGTCCATTCGTTAAAATTTCAACGAAATTTGAATGATGCAACTAGGTTTTTCTCATAATCCATGATATAAACTTGTATCGAAACTGACAGAACCTGGGGGCCTTTGTATGCTACTTCATTTGACCCTTAAAATTTTCGGTCAAAATTTGTCCAAAACGGAAAAATGGGGATGCCGCCACATCAAAGGACCCATCGGAGGGACCCTTCTTAAAGTCTAAGACTTAGACCACTCGAAAAATAGTAAAAATTTTTAAGCATTGCGGTTTCGCTAACTAAACGTTTTCGGGGAAATTTGTGATCTCTTTCATCTAATTTACACCAAAAACATTTCGATCGCTTAATTTTTTCCTCTAAAAACGTTTTCCCCGAAAGACAGCGGTGCCACTTTGTTGTGTTGATTAACAAATTGTATTATACTAGACGACGTCAAAGAGCATACTTGACCGCACAATTCTTCTCTAGTTTTATTTTTATTTTTCCACCTTGTTTTAAATTTAATTTTTCAAAACGCTTGTATTCAAATTTTTTGAAATTTATTCTTTTTCAAAAAATACTTGGAATCAATAGTGTGATTCAACGTTTAACCGTATGATTTAAAGTTTTACGACGCTAAGTTTTTATCCGGCATGTAAAAACTCATTCGAGATAACTTCTAAAACAATATTTTAAAAATAGATTTCAGATTAATCGAAATATAAGTCAAGTACCTAATCAGAATAAGTGGATTACACATTGCAAATAGAAGATTATCATATCCGTAATACCTGATATTATTTCCTAAATGTTCAAGTTCAAGGACAAAGATTACGAAATTATCTTGTATAAATACTCAATTTTTGCTGTAAATATTAATCCACTTACTTCCTATTTGGTATTTATGAATTCTAATTCGTTAAATTACCTAATATTTAAAATGTATTTTGAAAATTCGGGTTCAGAAACCGGGAAACTAGCATAAAGACAATTAGTCCAACTTTTCTGAAATAAAGTCGTTTCACCGGATTCACCGCAAAAAATATTTCCAAGTTTTATTTTTACAATTTTCTTCCAATTTGAGCAAAATTCCAGTAATTTTATTTTACTCTAAATATATAATATCGTTAAACTCAAAATTACAATTTAGCTAAAAATATGTCGTGTATTTAAAAAAATAAACAGCAAAATTTTTATCATATAAGGACTCAAAGTAGTTTATGAACTATGCTCGTTTTGGAAGTGGATATTGAAGTGTCGTCCTCAACGTAAAATAACATCCGGCAACAAATATATTAATTTTCATAGATAGTTAAGAGATCGTACTTATGCTGTCATAACTATAATGAAAAATCAAAAAAAAAAAATAGGCGATAGTCCTATTTTTTGCAGTCATATAGCAATTTGAAGTTAACTCATGTGTGCTCAGGAGAGTGATATGGTGCATAAATTAGCGGCACCGACTAAATTCGACGCTAATATGCCCTTTGACACATTTTTTGCTTTCTTGCGACCCATTTGGCACGTTTTCATATACATATTTCATGTACACGTATTTTTTGTACTATTGTACTCAAAGTGCAAAACTACGGTGATGGTTTTCACAAAAAAAATACAACGGGGCAAACGGGCAAATCTGATAAATATGAGATAAAGGATGACAACATAACAGTGCAGAGGGTATAGTTTATTTACATTGTATTTTTGTAGCCAGTTTAGTAAAATATCATAAAAGGTTGAATAGTAGGTACTGAAATCTCCACTTTTCCTCCTGTGTGCTCCATTTCGTCTGCTCTTTCATTTGATTTTTATGCGGAAGTCTTAACCCCCCCGGGAAAAAAATTTGCCCTCAGAGATGAGCCACCCTAATTATAATATTATAAGCATATTATAGTATGGTATTATAAAAGTTTTTAAAGGACGATTTGTTTGATTTTATACCTCCTCAGCTCTATTGATATTGCAAAAAATGATACTTTTCAGAATACAATCTCTGATTAAAATTTTTGTAGAAGTATTTGTTAGATCTCAGACGAGTCGATTCCTCACTTTTCTTGTTACGAATATTTTTATTGTGTCACATAACTCAACCTGTTCCAACGAATTCAGTTTTGTCTTTTCCGGGAAAAGTTTTCCCGTCAATGAAATGAACTTGGTTTAATTGGAAATGTCCACGTTAAGTGAACATAATTCGAATCAGCCACTTTTTATGTTGACCAATTTGATTATAATAAAATTAAAAATGGTTGCCGCTACCACAGTTGCCCAAAGTTAATCACTGTCAAGATCATGTCCTATAGGTCTACACGCTATAGCCTATAGGTTAAAAACCCTTGACCTTATCTCAAATAACATGTCCAGTTTTTCAAGCGGACGTAGAAAAATGCATGGAGGAGGTATAACAACGCTGCGTTCTTATGTTATCAACGGTGATCTTACAGAGTTTCCTGGTTGTTCGGTTATATTGCGAGTTTTTTCGGCCAATTTTCCAGGAATCGTTATCTTAACACTGCGCTGTTATCTTACACAGGCCCGTTTGCTCCGTTATGTTTTTTTTTTGTTTCTTGATAGATAGCAAAAGAGATCAACGTATGATTATTCCTGACAATTATTCAGTCAATTTGTTCGGGTGTCCGAATCCAGATTGCTCTAGATGTCAATTCCAAGGTCCCATAATATGTCAAAAATGTCGTAATCAACATGAGAAAAGTTTGTGTTTAATTGTGTTAAACAATAATATAATTTGTATTACAATTGTATTATTACAGCTTTTGTTTCTCATTGAATTACTAGAAAGGCCCAAATTATTATTATTTTTCACGATTATCAAGTAGCTGTCTATGGGTTTAGTAGTTCTCTCTTGGACTCCGAGCTGCACAGTCGCACAAAAAAAGAAAAGTATTTTTCGAGGCAATTTGTCTTAGAAAAAAAATCAACTTTTTTGAGCCAAAAAGTGCAAATACTCAATAAAAACTAAGAGGAACTCAGCCTAAAAATAAGTTTTACTTAATAAAACTTATTTAAAATTAACATAAAAATCAACCAGTATTGAAATCAAAAACCGCAGTTTTGAGTCCTGTTTATAAAACTCTAAACCCCTAAATTCTCTCACACACAGTTGAAGAACTGAACAAAACTTCAAACCGATATCGCACCTAGAAGCTTAAAACACAATTTCTAGGTACTTTGTAGGCAGTTGAAACTACAGCGACCAACTTCAACAACCACAACAAACAAACAAACAAAACAAACAAACAAAAACTAAAACAACCACCAAAATAAAGGTAATAATTTATTTATAATCAATCAAAAATACCTTTAAACTATAAAAAAAAAATCCCTTACACAAGGGTCCCTTACACAAGGGCTCCGTTTATATAACAAATAAAAACAACAACCCCAAAACAACATCATAAACCACTAAAACATTAAAACCAAGAAAACTACAACATAAAATAACACCTCCTCCACAACACATTCATATTCTCTCCCATTTTTCGCATAAATAAGTACCCAATCCGACGCATTAATTGCCCGAACAATAAAATAAAGCCAATTTCAATTGAAAAATTGAGCTAGAACGAAAAACACAATACTACCAAGGGTTGGCACTAAAAAATAACATCCTAAAATAAGCTAATAAAAACACTAATTAAGCCAGACTATCTTAACAAATACCAAAATTATTTATAATAAATTAAATTAATAAAATAATTAAAACTAAAATAACATAATATCTAAACAACACACAGAAAAAATCCACCATAAAATATACCTGTTTTATTAAAAATAACAAATATATTATAACAATTTATTTAGTAAAACCAGTCACAACAATTAACACGATAAACAACCAAAAAAACCTCAAAAATCTCAAAGAACTGCTAAACACTGTCATAAAACAAAAATATCCAAACAACAAAAGAAAAAACTGTGCACTCCCTAATCCTAAAACGAAATTCTCCTACAATATAAACAATACTGAATACAAAATTTCTTCACTAGAAACTGTGAATTATCACCGGAATACACGTTTATTCAAAATTAGAGAAAATAAATTGATCACAAACAATTACCAGTTACGAGTTTTATTATGGCGGATATTGACTTTGGTGAATTTGCTCCCACTAATGAAAAAGGTAAAATATATACTATTTTAAACACTAACCATGAAAAACATAACAAAGCGAGCAAAATAACGCTAAATAGTGAATGTAAGGTCAAAGCTAAAAACCAAAAAGAGAAACTATTCAGAGAAAAATCAAAAAATGTTAAAAACAATAAAAAAGTATATCAAAATTGCTCAATTAATTTTCACAAAAGAGCAGAAATACGTAACAAAATCAACCTCAAATTAAACACAAAATATAGAAATCTGGAAATTATTATATACAGTCCCAATACCACATACTCAAATCTTAAAACAACAATATTAGGTCGGAAGCAAGCGGAAAAAAAATCTGGATTTCACCTGGTAATTAACCCCCAAACGCCGGTTTATACAAAAAAAGACTTGGCAAACGGTACCATACAAATCAAAGACTGCCATGATTGCTTTATCGCGGACGAAGATAGCAAACTAGGTAAGCCTGGTGACGACATTACGGATATTATCTTCACATTCAATTACCCAAATACATACTACGATTGGATTAAGTCTAAATACAACAAATTTAACCTTGATCTTGACAGCATGACAATTGAATCCTTCCAAGACGCCAAAGGACAAAAACGTGTCAAAAAAGTCACTGTCAAAAATTTTGTCTCTGCAATAACTGTGGCCTTCTTCGCAGATGAACAATTGGGTAATAAAGACGTTTATCGATACCTTGGCAACACAGCTATCATACGGGAAGCATGTTTACCGCAGTCCAAAAATGTCAAAGGCCCTTGGTTGCTTACCGTTCCCCCAGCCAGCCTGTTCCAATTAGCATACGAAAAAGCATCAATTAGAATTGCAGCATGTAGTGGAATCAACTGGAAAAAAACCATGCTTGGGCAAGAAAAATATGACGAATTTGGTGCTAAAGTTAATGAACACGTTCCCAATTACACCCACGACGTCTCAGAAATGCCATGCCACCTTAGCCAAGTCTTTAACATGACCCGACTTGACTGCCGCTTCTTCAACTCAACAGCGGAGCAGCAAAAATTGGTTTCAGAATGGCGCAATGAGTCCAAAAACATTATTTATACATGGACTTTCGGTTATTTTTCGCCATCCAACCCACAAGACCAACGACGCAACCGACTACATGGGGGCATTATTAATTGTGATGACCACGAAAGGCGATGCAAACTTAATGGTGAAGACGCCGCTATTCTAGCCATACAAGAAAAGTGCCGCACAGGAAGTCGGGCAATTAAACGGGCAGCAACATCAGCAGGGTCATTCAAAGATATTATGGCTACAAAAAGCAATGAAAATGTCGATGTTAACCAAATATCGAGCACAATCCAAGGCCAAATAAAAAATAATCTGGATAGCCACCTTACTCATGTTGAGCAGCGAATAACTGCAGAAAATTCTGGTAATATCAAATTGGTAGCGGACACCCTTACATCGGCCAATAAAGCAACCAACGACAATTTGATACTTGCAGTTCAAAACCAGAATATTGCGCTAGATGACCTCAAGACTCAACTCGAAGAAAAAAACAATATTGCAATTTCAACAATTGCAACAATGGCCAACCGGACAACCGATTTTGCAATTATTGGCGCACAATTGGCTAATAAAGCCAGAATGCAAAATGACTTCTTATTTGACATCCTGCAGCGCAATAATCTCGTCAAGGACGAAGACCGAATTACATTCGGTTTTAGTAAATGGGACGGTCAGCACCAAAAAGCGCTAGTCAGTGCTAACAAAATGTGCGCACAAAATAGCATGGCACTTAAAGAAAACCAGAACATTGTCGGCATCTCCGCCAAATCAATCATGAATGGTAAAGCCAAACTGCCATCTACGCCCTTCCAAATTGTTGCATCTTCAGCAAAAAAGTTCAATGAGCCAAGCACAGAAACTGCAATCAGCAACCGAATGCACAATGCTTTACAGGAAACAGTTGACCTAGACGATTTCTTTTTTCAAAATATTTTTGTACCAACTACCCCTAAAAAACGGCCTTTTGAAAACGGAGTATCCACAGCGCCAAAAGTACAAAAAACAAAACCCGGAGATATTTTTTTAAGCTCCACACCAAAACAAAATGAATTTGAAAGAAAAGTCGTAAGCCCACAAGAAACTGCCAGTAATAACGCAAATAATGATTCAGACGAAACGGACATTGAGGAATACTCCGAGACCGGAGATGAAATCGAAAGTCTTGAAAATTTATTTATGGAAAACAAAAATGAAGAAATGGAAACCCATAAATACAACGCTAACAAATGGGGCATAAAAAAAATCAAAGGCGAATACGACTTAACAAAAGCACCATTGTCCAACACAACAATCTCCGAAGGCATTACGCTAGTAACATGCGAAACTTGGAACGAAAAAGACTTAACCCAATACCGACTCAGTCCTTCAGTGGTCACAATTGCACTCACAGGAATCTCCAAAAACATGTGGAAATACCTCATATATTTCCGCCCATATGTTTTGCTGGCCACCTTGAAAGCAATGAAAGATTGCAAAAAAAAGTACGAAGGTAGAGAAGATGACCTAATGGAAATCAATAATCTCGAAAAGCGCGTGGAACTACAAGCTGATCTGTTGAAAAATAACACTGAATTCAATCTTCACCTCTGCTCAAATCAGAAAACTTTCTTCAAATACTGCCCACCGGTTTCGCAGAAATTATTCAGTGAAATTTCACTCCTCCTAACGCAAATCGCTGAGCCAATAAAATTGGTAAATTGGTGTCCAAAATTATTTTGGGAACGGTTCATTAAAATGACGACAAAACGTCAAAATAATATAAACGTCGCGCGCACTCTTGACCTTAACCATACCCCCCGTGAGTCAACTGCGCACAGTCTTTTAACCACTGAAGAAACAGCTCGAACTGGAGGCATTAACTGGGCAGACAATAAAGGAGACGGATTTACAGAACTACTATCACCTACCCCGATCAGAAATAAAAAGAATACTAAATATACATTAAGTCAAATTAAAAAGGACAAAATAAGTGAAACAATAGAAAATGAATGTTTAAACGCTGAAAAAGGCAATTTTAATGATTACCAGTTACCTACTGAAATCTGGTGGGGTAGCAAAAAATATAATACGAATAATATTGTAAATCCGGAATTAAGAAAACTGCTCACAAGGTACACAAAATCGCCCCTTGCGCCGAACGCGTTCGAGCAAGAAACTTTAATCAAACGTCAAAACCCTGTTAACCCCTCCACTCCAACTCTACAGCCCAACAATGATAGTAAGTTTAAATTTTGCACCAGTATCAAAGAAACACTATATAATGGCACAAATACTCTAACAATTAACAACAAACAATATAAAATAGACCGGCAAACTAAAGATTATAAAACACTGACAAATACAAAAAAAAATAGTGAAAGCGGGAAAATTAATTTTACTATTACCTCTACGAATCTCAACATGCCGCAAATACAAATAAATAATATGATTAAACACTACCCAGAAACGTCGATTTACTGTATTAATGAACTGAATATAGACCCAATCTGGCTAGAAAATAAAATATATATGCCCAACAATTACCATGCATATTACCATAAACCCGTGCAATATTTTTGTAAACAGGCAAAAAAAGTTGTGAAAAAAATATATTCGGCAATAATTATAAAAGAACACTTAATAGAAAATTGTCACCAAAAATTTGTGACTGGACCAATAACTAACATATTCTTTAAAAATGAAAATATAAAGATTGAAATCAATACATTTTACAGACCACAAATTAGGAGTCCAAAAAATATATACCTAGGAATGAAGGATGATATACATAAGGAATTTGCGGACTATTTTGAAAACACAATAAATAGCCAAAAAAAAGTTAACGGTATAATATGTGGAGACCTGAATGCAGACTTTAATAAACCAAGACATAACATGGACCTACTAATAATAAATAAAATTAAAGCAAAATTTGGGGCATACAAAAATCTACCTAAAGGATACACACATCAAATGAATGGCCAAAACCCAAGTGCCATAGACACATTCTGGTTTAAAAATGAAGATAACCTAAAATATATATTTAGAAATATACCGTGCAGAAATACAATCGACAACAACGGGCACAATCTTCTAATGTTAGAGGTAAATATAGAACTAAATCGTATACCGAATGAATCATATTATTTTCATAGACCATCCATAAACGATAATCTAATCTTTCAGGTATCAAACATTATACATGACGAAATCAATGCCAAAATGAGCAAACTTCTCGTCAATGATGATAAACTACCGCCAGTGTCAGAAGAACAATTAATGAATCCATTAATAGCCCCTTTTAATAAAAATTTAGAGATATTCTCAAATGTAAAATATTCAGAGGAATTAATTAAATATCTGAACACAGCTTTTGACTCACTGTGCCCAGAAACTAAAAAAATCATTAAACACGAGCCATATAAGCATTATTTTCAGACTGACACATTAATTATACGTGAAGCCTTAAACGCGTGTGAAAGACTAGTACTCGAAAATCCGTTTGACGAGACCATAATAACAAGAAGAAACGAAATTGCCATACAATACAAAAGACACTGCCGAAGAGATATAAGGTATAATTTAACAAAAAAAAACCAGTAATGAACTCTTAACGCAAAATCAAATAGCTAACTTAAATAAAAGGCTTAACCCTAAAAACAAAAAAGACTTAAAAAACGGTATAAATCATAACCTTGAGGATCATAAAAACCATTTTCTAAATCTACAGCTCAAAGGAATAGACATTAATTTCATATCCAAACATGAACTTGCAGAAAAATTCTTACCAAATCTCCCTGAACATAAAAAATTTAATTTTGAAAAATGTGTACTCAATTGGGAAGGTCATTCAAAAAGTTATTCCTTGAGTGAATGTTTAAAATCATGTAAAATGAAAACAAGAGGTCATAATTATGCAATTAATCGGGAAATACTCTCTGCCTGTAGTGCCAATTTTAAAACATATTTGATACAAGCTATTAGACTTAATACACTAAGTGGAGTATACAATAACGAATATCTAACCACCAAAGTCGTACCAATCCCCAAACCTGGCGACCCCCGTAAAATAGAAAACAATAGGTATCTGTCAGTGCCATCCCTCATGCAGTCGCTTGAAGACAAATATGTTGCATCGAATTTATCAGACTTTAGTGAAGCTAGAAACCTCCTTAACCCTAATCAGTTTGGATTCCGTGCCAACCACCGGTGTTCACAAGCCGTAGCAACACTTTTATTTAAAACATACCTTCCAGAAAACAAAAATAAAAAATTCCTGATAATATGCTTGGATATGAGCAACGCCTTCGGGCGACTACAACATAAAACTATTTTAACGGCCATTAAAAAAATAACAGCACCACAAGCATACCTATATTTTGAGTCCATGTTTAGACAAAGGTACGTGCAAATAACTAATAACGGTGAAAAATCGGAAATTTTTGAAATACCCAAAATAGGATGTCCCCAAGGAGAACCTTCGAGCCCATTTTTTTTCTCATTAGTCACTGACGGAGCCAGGCATGTAATAAATGATAACAATGTAACATTTGTAGCATTTGCAGACGACATGTCGTTGTTATGTGAAGGCAAATCATGGGATGACTGCCGAGAAGCAGGAGAAAAAGCGTGCAACAACCTAATCGATTTTATGACAGACATCAATATGAAAATCAACACAAAAAAATCGAATGTAGTAATATTAGGTGAGGAAAGCCCTAACATTAAAATAACAACCAAAATTGGCGAAATTCCAATAGTTAACGAAACACGGCTACTAGGCTATATGATAAACAAAAAAAAATCAGTCAGTACCCACATAAAACTTTTGGCACAAAAATTCGAGCTACAGCGAGCACAACTATATAACATTGTAAATTTTGACAATGCACAAAGAACTCTACAAGTTGCTAGATCACTTCATTTTGGAAACTTCAACTATATGTTAGATATATTACCTATATTCTCTAAAGACACGTATCATAAATTACAAGCTATAATCAATGGTTCAGTCAGAAAAGTATTTAACATCAGATATAGTGATAAAATAAGCCAAGCTGAATTATTAGCCACGGCACAATGGCCAGCATTGCACTACGCACACAAAATGGCATTGGTTAACCATATAAATGCAATAATTCTAAGTAAAAAACCTGAATTTTTATACAAAAAAGTCAAAGAAATGATAGGATACCAAACTAATATTGGGGAAAGAGAATTTCACGAAAGATACAAATATATCAATATCGATGACGAATTATACCCATACTCTTATTTCGAGAATCGTAATGAACGCATACCAGTAATAACGGGTAAATTTAGTAAATCACAAGAAAAAACCTTCCCATACTGTGTGCAAAATGTGTTTAATGAACTACCATATTACATTCGCGCCATAATTGGCACCAATGAATTCAAAAGACAAATCAAAATATATTTCTTGCTAAAATGTCAACATAGAATAGGCAAAAACGATTGTTCATACTGTAGCAATTACGATAAAAAGGAATTTCAAAATAAAATCTTAAACAAAATAAATGAACAACTCGACCTCGATGAGGTCTTAGAAGACAATATTAACCACATAAATTTAGTAGATCAATCAGATAAATCATACAGTACCGTCTATGACAAATCAATACAGCACTTTTACCAAAAAAAACAAAACGGTGAAACAATAATTAAAGACAAGCACATTGAGTTACTGAACAACGTAATCAATAAAAATATTTTTAAGTAGCCTGTAACTAAATTAATTTAGAACTCAAGCCGAAATGGGCAAACAAACGATCATTTATTAAAATGGACGTCGAAACAAGAGAAACAACTATCGTATATGAAGCGGCAATTGCCACACGTAGTCCAAACTTCATGTATGCACTACCTGCAGAGACGATGGCGGAACTCATGGTCTCTGGATCATTTTACCAACTTGAATATGACGGGAAAAAAGGATTTACAGCAGACACACCGCTCACCAGGAACGAAGTCCCTTACAAACGATCGATCTCTTATAAAGAATTTATACAAAATGTCTTCCACAAACGAAGGCAAATTATCAATATGCTCCTCGATACCACGGAAATAATAAAGATCAAGATTGGTTTAACCTAATATCTGAAAAATGCCGGAAAAACTGTAAAATAAATAGAAATAAAATGCGCTAAAACAGCTAGAATACTAAACAATAGAGAATTAAATAATGAAACATGCTAAAGATACGAAATCCAACATAAAAATGCTTTTAAATTATAGGAAAACCATATATAGGACGAGCTAAAAACTATGTCGCCAAAAGGTAATTTCTTCTTCAATGGTAACAAAAACGGGCCGTTTGTTTACGACGACACCAACCACAATAAACTGAGAATGAAATGGACCACAGCCCAACGTTCAATCTGCAAATTACGCAATGCCGAACGCGCCAATACAAACCCTATTGAACCCCAAAAATTGAGGATCAAAAAACAAAGACTGGCGCAACATGCCGCCCGTAAACATGCTAGTAATGTCAAGCCGCACACTACAGAAAGTGAAACAATCGATCTTACAGTCTCGCCAAATGCTGCGGAAATTACGGTAATCCAAAAAACATCGACACCAAAAAAAGCAGCCCCACAAATGCCTGGTTTATCGGATATCGAAAAATTTCAAGCGGAGCTAGAAAAGTCAACATTTGCGAAAACCCCAACGGCTAACATTAATTTACGACCATCGACGTTATTTGCAGACAATAAAAAAGACGAAGAAATAAAACGATTAAAAGCGGAGCTGCAAAAAATGGAAGCTACAAATGCAGAGTTAATGGCCGAAAAAAGTGAATATCAAAATCAAA
Organism: Oikopleura albicans; assembly: GCA_004367875.1. NCBI lineage: Eukaryota > Metazoa > Chordata > Appendicularia > Copelata > Oikopleuridae > Oikopleura > Oikopleura albicans. Next base: position 860,004 of record SCLG01000004.1, read on the forward strand.
CCTTGGCAGCCAAACAAAGTTTAGAAAAAGTCAATGACGCCACAGCGAAATACCTTGCAGCTTTTCAGGCTAGTATGGCAACTACTACCGACATAAAACTGGCGAGCGGGCTCGCCAATATATCGCTAACAGCTCCGGCAAAAATCTCCAAATTGGCTCAGAAACTCATTATATCAAATCCCCATCTAGCCGAACCATTATCGCAAATTTTTGAAGTTTTTGGACAGACAAAATATAATTCAATGTTCACCTCAATCTCACAACTCATTAATGGCCACATTAGTAATAATACGCTTAAAAATAATTTTATTACTGAAAAAGAAACAATAACTGAATGGCTGCAAAATGCCAAAAAAACTATCAACGGCATCAAAAAAATCTTACTGCATCTGCAAATTAGTCCAAACATTCCACAATGTGAAACAAAACTCGGCAAGACACTCGTTAGCCAAATTAATTTAAAATTCATAGAAATTACAGACAATGCTTTTGACATCGGCCGTAAAATTTTACCCACAATAAATGCGCTAATTAAAGGTCTTACAGAAATCGAAACAGTTGTTGCCCATAGTGAACAAAATGAATTTAACGAACCTTTCGACATTAATAAAATCTGTGGCCGATTTAATGATGCAACTGATCTCCTTTTTGCAGAACTTAGCCTAATACTTCACCCCCAATCTGCCCAATTTGAAGACATCATCGTCTTAACTGCTGAATAAAAATGAGTAATATTTCACCTAACTTTTCTAAAAAACGTAAATAATCAAATACAGACAAAAATAGTGCCATAACAGTGTAGTTATTTCGACATTAAAGACGCTAAATCAAGATATGGAGAAAAATTCCAAGTTAATACACAACAAAGAAAGCTAGGCGAAATATTATTCGTAATCTGGAACTTCAAAGAATCGCTCATAAAAATGATTTTTTGCATGGAAATCACGTGTACTGTATCCACCCTCGAAGATAATTGGACGCACATCAAATACCTATTTACAGAAAGTTCGCTTAAAAGTCTTACATATATTAGTAATATTGAAAAAGAAGAACTTAACCGTATTTTTTGCGACCCAGAAACAAAAGTTGAATTCATAATCAATATGCTCAATTTTTTGACCAAATTGTTACAGGACATCGTTATAACAGACTACCAAAATTTGAACACAAAACTGGATATAATTTCGAATATGCTAATGCGAATCCAACTAAAACTTCCCAAAATACAAAAAACACTAAACATTCATGAGACAAATAGCTGTTTATCGCTTAATACGACTATGATAACATTTATGGCCGAACATAGCTTTTCCAACACTTTACTTGATTTGTGTAACACTGCGTACACTAAACTACAATGTCAACCACTGTAAAACAAAATACATTTTTTTTTATTAACCCTTACCATACGCCTTTATTACCACACTTTACTTGAGATAAATTCGATTTTGCTACTTTACTAACCCAACTTCATTACCAGTCAGTTATTATACCCTTTATTTTACATACTCTTGTCTAAAATTTAGAAATTTACATAATTTGGAAATTATAATAATTTGTCGCAAAAAACTAATTTGACATGAATTTTAGAAAAATGCTAAACTTCGAACAAAACAATGCCAAAATTTTCCGAAATGAAGCATCAAAAGAAATATTATATACATTAGGGCTTGACCGACTCCAGAGTTGCAGCACAATTATTGGTATATTTTCGCAAAGAACAGGCGCGCTTAACGAATTTGAAAAAGACACAAATGAAAAATATGGACCAATTTTTGACAATTTCAATAAAGTCATCGATAAATGGGTAGAATTCGGAGAAAACTACAGCCCAGGAGCAAATGCTTTCAAAGAAGATTATCTTATCCACTGGACGAAAAGTATTGACACAGCAGCAAACCGTTTTCTCACGTTAATGGAACAGCTACGTACATTACCTCGAAATGAACGGCCCAAAAACTTCAAAAGCTTCACAATGGGACTATTTACAGTCAAATCAGAGAAAGTCATGGCAATGATACACCAATCATATTTAATACTTGCAAACGATCGACAAAAAGAGGCCAAATGGCAAAAACAAATCACCCCGTTAACAATTATGAAAATGGTTCTAAACATCCAGATAATATTCGAATGCTGTATAGAAATACACAATCTCACATGCCGAGTGCAATTTCGTCCCCGTGGAACTAATGCCAAACAGCTGAGTGACATTATGCCACCAAAAATTTTGACAAAGGGTATAAATATAACAAAAAAAACCTTTAATTTTACAAAAAAATTCGGGAAAACAAATTTATATCTTATCAACAGCCAAAAAGCATACTTACAACATCCACAAAATTCGTAGCTAGCAACTGGTATAAGGAGAAAATTTTGCCGTACACCAACCAAAAATACCCTGAACTTTCACAACAAATAATGGAAACACGAAAAGCTTAAAACTTCAAGGTAATTATAACACATAACTAATGATTTATTCAGCAGACCAATACATACACTAAAATATTGTGAAATCAAAATAAAATATAAATTAGCTGAATAACAAACAAAGACGATCAGCATAATTTTGCGCCCGTTTGCCTTCCTCACAGAATCCCTCATGATCACCGTCAACTGCTGCCTTTTCTACACCAGAGTAAAGAAATTAAATATAAAAATTATAAAAATTATTCAAATTAAAAGAAATAAACGCAAAATGTAAACTAACAATATCTATATCCTCACTCTGCCCATTTTTTTAACTGCCATGATCACATCGACAACTGAACGAGAAATCGTATGATCCGCATACTAAAATAAAATATTTTATTGATATATACACCATATTGTTTTCCTTTCTACTTTTCTCTCGTGCAATATAGCCTACCTTAGCTAAAACAATCAGTTTTTGCTGCATTACCTCCCGCTCATACATATTACGACGTTGATTTGCACCACTGGGATCCCCGCTTGGAAAACGCAAATTATAACGCCAAGGCAATAAATCACCACCAAGGGGCAAAAGAGCTGCTACTAGCTATAACCGTAAAATTAATAAAACGAATAATAAAATGAATAATATATCAAAAACGTGCTTAGGATTAAAATCTTTAAGCATTACAATTGCAAAGCAAAAACATAAAATAAAAACACGTTAGGAATACCAAAATTCAATAAAAAAAAGTTCACAACTTAGCTAAAAATTATAACAATTACCTTTCGCTCAACTAAAGACCGATTATTCCCGTAACTTGAACACCACTCGTAAATCGGAATATGCTGTCCAGTAGCCAGTAAAGACTAGAAATAAGAAGAGTTTTTGAAAATAAAATTTAACCAAGCAACTTTAAATAAGTTAGCACCGACAATACCACTTAACCATAAAATAAACGGCAAAAATATATATTTTTTTTTAACAAAAATATAACGTGATGAAACATGTTTTAAACAAAAATCTGCAGCCAGCACAAAAATAGGTGTATACTCTCCCAAAGTAAAAATAATTACCTCAACTTTATTATCTTCCAAATTGTGGGAACTTGCATTTATAATCTCATCACCAATAAAAGTGAAACAATCGTCGCAAAAACTTCCAAACAACATAACTTTACCTCCACAATTCATTGAATGTTCCCACACATTAGTACGTAATATACCAGAAACAAAAGAATGTATAGTTATTTTTACATCTCTATCGAAAAAAGCCATCTCTTCCCAGTAATTAATCGATAAAAGTATCAAATTTGTAAAGTCGTATTAAATCGATAAAAATAAATGAAAACGGAATTTAGTTTGAGAGCGACCCCCCTAGCTCGCGAGTTGTCATTGGCTCAAATAATATTAACCAATCACAAGACTTTATAATATACATTCCACCGTAAGTAAGTATATGCAAGTTTAAACACTCATACAAAACTCAAAATACAAAATTATGACTTTATTTTATCAGTTAATACAAAAATAAAAATTCCAAATGTCTTATAAAAATAAGATAAAAACAGTTTGATGTCAGAAACATAATAAAAGTAGTGAATTAAACAGATAAAAGTCAAACCATTCACTTTTTTATACTTTTTTTTCTTTCTTTTTAAACAATTATCGTGTCGACAAAATTGAAGCATTAGCCAACACATTCTCCTCCAAATGAAGATCCAATTTTAAAACATGTTTCTCGACCGGAAACCAAACCTTGTCATTATTATGAATAATAATCTCCCAGGTTAATGATACCGCCAGAGTATCGCTCAGTACGGAAAACTCTCGCGAATTTAACTCCGACAAGCTAAAATGAAACAAATTATAAAGAGTCCAAATAACAAATTATCTAAAAAAACGGTAATAAGTTAGGGAAAAAACTTACATCTCCTCTTTCTCTTCAGCTGTCCATAGAGGGTAACATTTATGAATTTCCTCCCAATTGACTTTTTGAACACCAATTCGGAAACGATCCAGAACGAAATCATGTGTTACAGGGGCGTACCCTTTAGCCGTCAAAAAGCGTGCAAACGGGGTACCTAAATTAGAAAATACATTAAAAAACACCGAATAAAGAATGTACATATAGTACTACATAATATACGAAATTTAACATTGAACCCGTCTCACCTTCTTCAATATAAACACCTTCCTCGGAACGACGTCGACGACAGATAATTTCTCGATTTGACCGACAGTTGTCGGAGGATAATTGCTCGCCAGACCATGTGTTGCCAGTCATTAAGCCTAAAGCCATTGCCTGCATCAGACCGCTACCAGCCTCATCCAAAATAGCCACATGATCTGGTAACTGACTTTCCCCAATCATCATGTGATAATCACTATCGTTCAAAGCCCATGCTCGAAATACATCAATAGACTTAAAAGGAAAATATGTGTAAATAACATAAAATTTAAATTAAAAATTAAAAGAAATAATTAAATTAGCATAATAATCACCTTCAAGTTAATTGGGCAAGTCTGTACCACACAGCAGGTGCAAGGTAAACCATCAATATATTGAAAATGCCCAGCAAAATCGGGATTGGGGAAAAAGCCTTGCTTCATACCGGTAATATACCAGAAAGGACGATGAGCGTGAACTACGTCCATAGCTGCGGACGATACAGTCTATAAATTATGAAATAAAAAACAAAACTTACAATGGACAGTTAAGCATATATATATTATGATAAATATAATTTAATTACCTGATCTTCGCCCAAATTTCGTAAAAGGAGCCAAGCTTCAAATGAGTGCAGGCTAAGTTGTTTCGAAAAAAGAGTCATGCGGCGATTTAATAAATCACCAGAAATTCCATCAGTCATCAAGGACGTCTTCTTCGCCAAGCATATTTTACTACGCTCTCGCGCCAAAGAACGAGCCATCTCAATCAAATTGTTTGACCGACCATCAAGTACACTAGGGGTGATAGAGTCAGGAACCAAACCAACATCTCGCCACAATTGTGGGCTAAACTGCCAATTAGGACGGTTAGCAGTTATCGACAAATGGCGCATCAACGCCAATTTCAAAACTTTCATATCAGCAAAAGTCCGAACATCGAAATCCAAGAAATTAATAATATAACCAGTACAATTTTGGTTATACGCTCATTAAGTATATATATAAAAATCACTGTAAATAAAAATAACTATACTGTGTATCGACGGGTGTATCCAACTTTCAACACCGATATAAATTATTGTAATATACTTTTCCTGGACAAACTCCAAGTTGCTTGAAAATTGCCTCAACCAACATACGAGAAACTAAAACGCATGTTATTCAGAAAATTCAATTAAACCAAATAATTCGTAACACCCTTATGTACCATGAAATATCCCAAAATATATAACAGACTTAAATATAATATAAAAAACGCGAATTCCAATAATATAAATATAATAAATTTATATGTTAAAAAGTACTTTACAAATATAATAACTTACTCGGTGACCAGTGAAAAACTGTATTATGCATGCCCTTGCCAAATTGCGCGTGAATGAAACTGCCAGGTCCAGCCAATTGAATATCAGAAAGATAACAAAGACGTTTTTTAGTATTCCAAGGCGAAAAATAAGAAACTATTTGCCCAACGGAGGATTTTTGATTATCAATTTCCAAAATCATGTCAATAAGAAACAGAGCGCCCATCAAACCGGTAAAAATACTGCTCTCCGCTTGTGCCAATTGTCGATCAAACCGATTCAAATCAGCGAAACCAATACTATAATATAAAGTTCAATTTACTTAACAAATACAATTTGTAAAAATCATAGTTAACATAAAGGCAACTCACCCATGACCGATATCGCATGTTGAACTCCGAGTCAAGCAAGGTACGCATCGTTTTTGGCCACATGTAAATCCACTCGATTTATTCAAAAGATACCCAGAACCGCGTGGGCAAACAGATGCAATAGCAACAAAGCTGCGCTGTAACCGTGCCGCCGTGCAATTAAAAGGCTTACCGGTATCACACATAAAGTACTGAGTACGTCGTCGCATCAAATCCTCCGATTCCAAAAACCACCGACCCAAACCAGGTAGCTCAGGAACCGGGCCCAAATTGTCAGTCAAAACGCCAGGGACCAATCCATTACGATGGAACATCAACTTCACCGGGTAAGGCACAATGGAACTTAAAAAAGCCTGATCAAATTGACCATGATAATTGTAGCTGCTTGGGGTCAGCTGCGGAACGGATGCCTCTTCAAGTTGTAAAAAAGCCGGTAATACTTCGCCAAACTAAATATAAGACCTATTAGAACAATGATCATTTAATGGTTAACCATATATATGGTACCCATAATACACATAACTTACCACCAGTCGTAGAAAAATAACCAGTTGCGCTCGACTCATATATAACTTGCCTTCCAATTCAGTCAAATCCAAGTTGCATTTATAAACCGTAGTTTCAGTAGAAACAGGCTTTATGTAAAGGTTATAGTTATAAAAATTACACAAAATTATACAAAACTAAAAACTCAAATAAAAGGATAGTAATAAATATAACCTTGCCTTGGTCGACAAATATTGTTCATAATAATAATGACACACATACATGAAGGCATTTCCCTCAACTGTGGCATGTTGCAACTAGAATTAAATATAATATAATTAATATAGTATAAGTCACTAGGTAACATATACGCAGACTGTGCCGTTTTAACATAAAAATATACACACGGTGCGCTATTTTTTTCGTAAAATAGTTAATAATAATGAAAATGAAGGTAAAATCGCAGGTAAAATTGAACATAGCAGCGTAGAACTTAATGTATAAAAATATTCTCCCAACAACCAAATAATAAAAAAATATATACGCTCGTAAGAAAACAACACATAATGAGAGAAAATCTATAACGGCACTCCCTGTGTACTCCATGTGTACTAGAACAAAGTAAAAATGACACCAACCTCCAAAATTTCCTCACGAAGTTTAAACGATAAGAACGCAGGGAACTCCAAATCCAGATTTTTGAACAAAGCATTAGCAACAATACACGCCTTAGAATATGAGTCCTCGTCCGAAGAAAAGCAAAAACGGCACATTAGAGTAGTTAACGCGCAAGCGTCACGAACCAACTGCAAAATCTCCTATATAGAAAAAACATTTTCAAGCTATTTATATACATACAGTATAGATAAAACCAATAATAGGCCGATCCCAAATTTAATAGAAGCAAATTAAGTACCTTTTGATTCAAAGAATCTATTTTCCGTATCATCCCATAGAAAAAAGAAGTCGCGCTCTCAGCAGTCAACAAACGAGCCCAAATTGGATTCACAGAAGAAATGAAAATTGTGGCCTGTAGCTTAGTCTCCAAAACAGTAAGCTTTTTATTTGGCAAGGGAATGTCAGACCCAAATGGATCAACTAAAGCTGACAAATCCCGTAAAGTAGAAAAAACTACCATAGAAAAATAAAATCAGTAATACTTGTTTTTGTGTTCGAAATGGAACTGAAACGTAAATAAAAAACACCAAGTCTATACCCGCCGAGCCCCATATTCTAGAAAATATTTGCAAAAAATAAAAAAAAACAAAATAAAATTTACAATAGCATATTTTAATGAAAACAACTAACTTGAACTAAAATAACTAATACAGCTCGATAAACAGTAAATGTTTACAATCTAACTAAATAAACATAAACAGGAAAACTTTCTGGCTTTATTCGGTAAATTGCTACTGCGAAGATGAAAATGTAGATTGTAGATTTTGTAACGCCTCAATTGCAGAATTCGAAGAACCGGACCTAAGGAAAAAAATGCATTAGTTTAAGCACGTTAAATAATAAAATCTAAAATAACAATCAATATAAAATTTGAGCCAATAATTACCGTGGTGTGGCGGAGTTGTCATTTCCAGGAGTTACCAGTTTGGCCAATTTTGCTTCAACAGCAGCCAAACGATCAAATTGCTGAGACTCCATATGTACCAGTTGTTTAGCATTTTTTTGAATCAGCTCAATCAATCTATAAATATGAGTTTAATGAGTAAATTGACGACAATATTACAGTCTTATATACGTTAAAACAACACTTTAAAATAATTCAATTGTTGGCGGTAGAAAAGGCTCTGCGGAAAATAAACAAAAAACATACTGAAAATTTAAAATTTACCTTAACTGCTTTCGTGCTAAATCCAACACTTGTGACGATAGAGGGCTTGTAGTCAAAGTATCTTCACCCAATAAAGGAGGTGTAGTAAAACGCGATTCCATTACAGTCTGATTATGCGACAAATCCCCATGCTGACGTTGCAATTCCGATACTAAAATAAAATAAAGTTATTAACAAATTAGGCAAGATTATCAAAACTCTAAAACTCGAGACAATTTTATAAACTTCACACGTTGCCGGTTAATTTTACGAAACTAGAAACACACGTAAAGCATAAAAACTTACTATTTTTTTCAAAAACATCTTGCATAACCTCGATACGAGAATGTAGCACTTCAATCGAACATAAATTAGTCTCTTGATGCTTCTCCATAATCTAAAGTAGGAAATTATAAATAAAACAGGTCAAAATGATTCTTATTTCTCAAGAAAAGTCTGAAATTTCTGAATAAATATTACCTTATTTACGCGTTTTTGCACACCCTCAAATCTTAAATCGCACACATCGTCAACATGCATAATCCGCTGCCATTTCTCGAGCAAATCTTCATAATTCTTTTGACCAGATACACCGACATTTTCCACTTTAAAATAAAATAAAAAAGAGTTCTTAGGCAAAAGCTAAATAAAATAACACATATGACAAAGTAGTTTAAAACTAAATTAAAATAATAACACACCAGTTTTCTGCAAAGATAAAATCAAATTTTCCAAATTGCATTTGAATTCAGCCTGCGTAGTCAACACACCACTCAATCGGCTATTCAATTTTACATAGGGATTTGATATTTTTACAAAATACATAAAAAAACAAGGTAATTTGTATAGCCTATAAATAAAAGCCTATCAATATAGCTATAAATAAAAGCCGAAGAAATAAAAAATCCCGAAACGCAGAAACATGCGAATTATGCATTTCGCGTAAATTTTCACAAAACTGGCGGTTCTCGATAAACATCGTCTGGAACTTTTTCAATGCAGTTGAAACATCAACATTATCGCTCATACTCAAAGCTACAACTAACAAAATCTAAGAAAATAAACAAAACAATTCCTGATAATTCGTATGGAAAATATTTAAATGTGAACTAAAGTAATGATATGCAAATTATAAATCACAGTAAGATACTTTGGAGCGCACCACTGGACATTAAGGGCTATAATACATTCCCATAGGACTATAGTTCTTTCAAAAAAACAAAATTATTTTCTCAAAACAACCGAAATGAGTTTACAGCCCCTACCCTATAACATAGCGTAAAAGACGGTCCATAATCATCGAAGCAGCCAATAAATGAAAATAACTAATAAATAAAATTTTAAAATAAAGAAAACAAGAAAGATGAACACTTCATGAATAACTTAACAAGATTAAAAATAAAAATGGAATTTAACTCACCAACTAGGCTGATCTATATATAATAAAACCATAACACTCCACAACATACCGCACCGATAAAAAAAGTTGTCATAGCATCTATGTAAACGTTCCAATAAAGGCATCTCTTTATAAATATTAAAAACCCGTGAAAATAAATCAGCTAAATTGGTGAGGGAATATTCATGTAACTGAGGAGACTCGAACAACATAAATATCGGATGATCAGTAGATAAAAAAGGAACCGACACATTTTGTGAATAAATCTTATGTAGATAACCCAGGACTCTGATAATATAATTGTATAACAATTACCTAATAGTTGTTAATCCCCGAATGGATAATCTTCCAAAGCTACTAATAAATTAGCGAAAGCTTCAATCGATTTGTATTCAAAAATCAGAGCGCGTAGATATTTCCAGCGACGCTTCTCTGTGAGAGTTCTCAAAACTTTGCATTGATAAACTGCACTTGGGCGCAGTTGTTCATAAGTTGACAAACTGCGGTACCAACCATACCAGCCATCAAATTCACCCAACAATATCTGAGAAAAACATAGGACCGATGATTAAAATAAAATAAATCAAAATCAAAAATTTTCTAAACCTTGTAGCTGGGTTGAGCTCGTTTTGGTCCCTCAATAATAGCGTTGAAAAATTTAGAGCTGGAGTCGGTGAATAAATTGTGCGTTTTTGAAGCAAAAATCAAGGACGATAAAAACCCATGTGTAAAATAGGCAAATTCGGACGACGGCGATATGCGGTGATTCTTTAGATGGTGATGTATATCTATTGATACAGATATTTAAAAAAAAAAAACTAAGAATAATTGCAAAATGGTGACCTCATATGAAATTGACTTGTTTATGTCAACAAATAAGCTAACGCTATAAAATATATAAGTTGCATAAATAAGTCGACGTTTCAAAACCTAAACTATAATAAATACGAACCGTTAAGAGTCTCATAAAAATTAACAACTTTCTTGCGTCGAAATAAACGTGACATGTGGCAAAGTAAGAATATTTGCAAAAAATAAAATAAATCTTTCAAAAATGCAAGCAAATAAATTCCAAAATTTCTTCAAGTGTGTGACACTAGAAAAATATAGATGTCAATAACATAACGGGACACCAACCAATAAAAATGGAAAAGATCCAGCGAATGAACGCGAACCAGCATTAGCAAAAAAATATCCAGTTTGACGGGTAGACCAGATATCAATGCTATATTACAAAGGCGTAGGCGCCCAAATGGCACCTCAAAATGATGCATAAATGCAGACAACGACCGATAAGATTCTGAGTACAGAGTCGAATCTACATAACAGCTTACACGTGAAATTAAGCATGTATGATAACGACGGTCATAACCTAATATTTCTCTTTCCAAGTGTTTCAGCTCGCCTTCTAATACATTTTTAAAACCAATATCCATACGTTCAATTGCATAATTGATTAGCCAAGATATAACTGCGTCATAAAAGTTGCAAAAAAATGAAAACAAATTCATCCTATAAATTATTATTATTTTTATTTCACACAAAAGTTGTCGACGTGTAGAATGATACAAAATTTGAACAATTGGAAAAATCCGTACTTTCATTGTCTAACAGATAATTGAAAATACAGTGGTCGCGTGGGTGTTGGCAGTTGCGGAAACGGGCCAATTAGCAAGAAGATAGCGAAGGCGTAGGCGATGGAGGAAGAACGATTCAATGGTCCACGAAGAATAGCTTAAATAGTCTAATTATAAAATAACCTGTATTATTTGTTTGTTTGTAAATTTTTGTATATATTTGTAAATATTGTTACATGTAAATTTGTAAATTTCACCAATGATGATTTATTAGGGTGAGAGCTAATTTATCATCAGACCATATATAATTTTGATTACATTATAGGACATACTTTCCAGGCTGAGTCGCTTTTGTGTAAAAATTATAAATAATTGTCACAAAGCGCCAGTACTAAGAGCTTATTACAGTGTGTAAAATAGGGGCCGGTCGAATTGAAACAGTTAACTGTGTCCCTACTGTTAATATAAGCTCAATTTATTGCTGTGCAGCCCTCTTGTTGGGACAATAAAATTTTATCAAAAAAAAAAAAACGCCTAGTTTTGTCTAGGGATGAAAGTGCGGCAGTCAAGTCGAGCAGACAAGCAGCCTATATTTTCCCAGAATAATGTCAGGAATACGTTATCATCCAAAAACAAAATGTTTGGTGCAATTACTTTTTTGTGGTTTTGATCGGTCAAATTGATCGGTCAAATTGAATAGGTCAAATTATAATTTATTCGCGCTTTCGAGGCCTCCGCATACGGAAAATATAATCTTTTGAGCCCTATAAAATACTCTCTAGCGCCCAAACGCGTCACCTTTCACATATTTTCTTTTTGTTATTTCTGAATCGTTATCTACGGATGCAAGTTCCATCGTAAAACTGCATCATACTCATATGTTGCTGCAAAAATACTAAAAACATCAACGTTAAATTGGAATGCCGTCAAATATTTTTTACAAACTTACATTTTTTGATTGTATGCTCGAGGTAGCCAACTATTTTTGTACAAAAATCAAATTTAATTTCTGGATTCAAAGTTATTTTTATGAAATGCAACCAAAATACGATACAGAAATGATTTTTAACGCAGTTCCGCCCATTAAACGTGTTACAAATTGGAAATTTATTTTGCGGAATGTCCATTACACTTTGTCAAACAGTTGTTAACAGTGATCATAATAAACCGTACTTTTTCGACGTTACTATTTGTACCATGTTTAGTACAATTCTGATTCAGCTAGATTGGAGTAGTTAACATTAAATAAATTGACAGAATGACGCGTATCGTGTGGCCAATGTTCGTGTGACGTATAAAAATGAATTTTGAATTTCGAAAATTTTTAAGAAAGTTCGNCCAAATAAGGGTCGGTTTCGTGTTTTGAAAAACCGACCCTTATTTGGCGACCCGACCCGTATTTGGCGAACCCACACTTTTTGTCTGATAGTCTGATATACAGTTCACCAATCAAATGCCCTTAAAATGAGATTATTTTATATTTGTGTTTTTATGATCTAAATTTATTTTGAATTAATTTCAAGTTAAATTAAGTGTAATACTAATGTCTATATTTTTGTTCGATTTTTTTTTATGATGCTTTATGATCCTAAAAGTAAATTTTATATTTCTTATTTATGAAGAGATTTTGTAGCTTTATGGTCCATAAATTATGGTCAATCCCCTTATTTCAAATCCCTTTATTTCAAATAAGTTATTTGTACCGCCTGTTATCATTCCAAGATATATCAATTAGTCATGTGTTAAAATTTTATAATTGAAAAGCCGATGTTCAAGAAAAGTCTTTTTTTTATTTTATTTCAAAAAGTCGCGACTAATTACGGGGGTACTACAGAGTGTAGTACCAGATAACTGCCGCGTCTCGTAGAAAAAGTTTTCGCCGAAAAGGCGAAAAAACGTTTTACGTAGGAAAACAAAACAAAAGTTGTTCGCCGAATATTCCATCGGGAGCTGCTTATTACTGCCACGTTCTGACGGAAATTCGGCGAAAAACATTTTCACGAATAAATTTTTTTGCGAGATTCCGCGGTGACATAACTGCGTAAGCTGCCAGATAACTGCGCAAAGCGTACAGTAGGTTCAATCCTGGTTCAAATCCCGAATCAGGACCTAGGTTCAAATAAAAGATTTTTGAGTAAAAAGTTGCCGTATAAGCGCGTAAGGGTTGTAAAATAATTTTAATAGAATGAAATTATAGTTATCTGTTGTTCTTTCAGTTTTAAAACAGAAAAATACTGACGATATTTGAAAACTCCGAAGTTCACAGATTTGTTGCTTATGATCTGTGAAATCATTGAGAAAAAAATGTTGTCATTTTGACAAATTTCCGACCCTAATTTGGCGCAAAAATTTTTTTTCTGGAAAAAAGCGACCCGTATTTGAGATTTTNCTTATTCGGCGCAATAATTTTTTTTTCGAAAAAAAGCGACCCTTATTTGGCTACTTCGACCCTTATTTGGCGATAGCGACCCTTATTTGAGGGGCCCTTATTTGGCGACCCCCCTGTATTATTATTTATATTGCATTTTATCCAAAGTTCTGTGTGGTTTTGCATTAACAAAAACGTTTCGACAATTTCATGACGTAATCAATATCCCATTACAGGCTATGGTGGCCATACTATGGCCTATAGTTTATAGGTTATAAATTATTCACAATGGGATATTGTCAATATCATATTGATTACGTCATGAAATTTTCGAAACTTATGCAAATTCACACAGAACTTTGGATAAAATCCAATATAAATAATAATAATAATAATATAACAAAAAAAAATCTTACTATACTTTATCGTGAAAAAGGCATATTAACATGATCGTGCCCTGTAAGAGACCTATGACTGTACCTAACGGTATTAGATTCCAGTCTGAAAATGCAGATATTTTATTATGTACACCGGTGTTTGGCCAATCGAGCGTTGGTCAATGCTCGCGTTAGACGTTGGGAAAATCCGAGCGTTGGCAAACGCTTACGTTGGGCGTTTGGAAAATTTTGAGCGCCGCTGGCCAACTTTTCCTAGACTGATATACACCCCCTGTGCCTTCACTTTTCACAAATAAATGGAAAAATGTGAAATATAAGGAAAATTTGACACCATTATCGTTTGTACGCGATAACGCCGGAAAATCTTTAGCAAAAAAAAAATAAATAACAACGGGGAAATCGGGTAAAAATGAAATATAAGGGGGTGAACTTTCGATTTCACAGAATGCCACCATCCAAGTTTTCCGTAAAGCTCGATTCTGCTGAAATACAATTGCTAAAGAAAAAGTTTTGAAACATTTTTTTTACTCAGGTACTTACCGCAGCGTACGGAATCAACCACAAGTCACTTGCCAGATAAACCACACACGAAATGGATTGACTCATTTACCGTAAAATCATTAACGAAGGAATTAATTTCCTACCAAGGGGCAAGTACGGCTTCATATCGAGATAATTACTTTATTTTTTAACGAGTTTGTTTTGGAAATAGGACAATCTGTTAAATTGAGGAGGGCGTTAATCTCATGAGATGAAATTGATAGAAGTGTTCCTGTTTAATAAAAACCATAATCATACTTGATTTTTAAATTTATACTATTACTAAGTATAGTATTATAACTGAGATTGGCGCTAGGGTACCCAACCCTTCTGAACTCTACGGTTTTCCCTAAAATAAAGTGTATTTTTAAGCTTGGGTACCCTAAGGTAAAGGTTAAACCAGTCTCGTTTAACAAGAGTAGAACAGTCAGTTTGTCGGAGAAAATAAAAGAGAGCGTTTTTCGAAAAAAATGTTTCTCGGATTAACTCCCAAGGGTCACAAGTGGCATATAGGGGTCACTTAGTCAAAATTTGGACTAAACGCCTTTGTGACCATGTTAAAACGAAAAAAATATCAGTTCCGTTTTATGTTTTATATTTTTTCTCATACAATTTAACTAGACCTGTGTTTCAGCGATTTTACATTGAGCCCGTTTACTATCATTTTTAGTCCAAATTTGGACTAAGTGACCCCTGGGGGTTAAGTATCCAATATTCTGTTTTTTTCATTTTATAAGTTCCCATTTATTGAGTCTTGACGAAGATATTTGAAATTTCCGTCTTTTTTTATATTTTCTTAAATTAAAGCCATGATGGTTGGTCGAATAAACTTGTTTTTGAATATACTTTACAAACACCCTAGCGCCCAGCTATCTTTTATATAACGTTTTTGAACCCTGTGACGGAGCGGAAGTGGAATTTATCCCCCTATGCAATTACGAGTGAGCATTTCCGACTGAAAGAATTCTACCAAAATAATTGGAATTTCAGAACTAGAACATCATAAGCTGATAGTGATTAGCATTTTAGCAACTCTAGCCAGTTTTAAAATTATACACAGCAACAACTGTATACGGTATCCTGCTCAAAATGGAATAAAAGTCATGTTTTACAGAGAAAATACACAAATGTTTGATAGATTATTACGAGATGTTCATTCAGTTAAGTTGACATTTGCTTGTATACTCAGCTTATCTTTTTAGAATTACTCTCTTATGCGACATATTTTATGCCCCTTTTAAAATATTTTAAGTTAAAACGTATGACACATCTAATTTTTTAAGAGAATTTTTGAACTGCTAATATAATAACTACACCACCTGAGGGGTTATCATACCTTTATAAACGCTTAAAAAGCGGTAAGATAACCCAATCTTGGTAAGATAACCAATGGTTAGATAACCCCTCAGGTGGTTTATACTAAGCTTTTTTAAATGGCAAGGCAATGTTTCGCAGAAAACGTATCTCGCAGAATAATGTCTTATCTACGACGAAGTCGTAGATAAGACAATTATCTGCAAGACAACTAGAGACATAGACATGTATCTAATTTTATCATTTGTCGAATAAGGAAATTGTTCGCAATTTCTTTCAACACTATAGACATAGGCAGCTTGCAGATAATTTGGTTTAATCACAGAATTTATTTTGTGCAAAAAGATGTACTATAGAACAATAAAGAATGGTTTCTTCCAGATATGTTTTTTGCGAGATACAATTTCTTTGAATTTTTTTTTTTTATTATTTTCGAAATACTTTTTTTTTTGTCTTTCTGCAAGATATGTTTTCGAAGGCGGGTTTCTTTCGGTAGTAGTCGGCATTTGCGCAATTTTCCAAAATGAAGCTATAAAACAGAAATAAATACACACGATGCGCAGTTAACCGCCACTTTTGCAGTTAACCGCCAGTTAGGGGTCCCACTATTTTCCAGCGTTCACGCCTACGCCCTGCGCAGTTAACCGCCAGTTTGCAGTTAACCGCCATTTTGCATTTTCACATTTATGGGAATTTTCCATAATATTTGGGAAATTTTGGTGAAATATTGAACCTGAGTGATTAATTTTACTAATTTATTTCAATAATAAATGCCTGTTTTTGTCCAAAATTTTCGTCAACTTACTTTGTTAGGCTAGTTCAAAAACAAAAATGTTTTTATTCCGTACGTACCCTTTGTTTATAACAGCCATGCCTTAAAACGCTATACTGAGATTCTGATAAAATCGAATTATGTTTTTTTCAATTCTTAATTCCAAGGTTTTACGAATATATTTAATATTTTCGACAATTTTTCAATTAAAAACTTTAGTATAAAANCCTGTGACGGAGCGGAAGTGGAATTTATCCCCCTATGCAATTACGAGTGAGCATTTCCGACTGAAAGAATTCTACCAAAATAATTGGAATTTCAGAACTAGAACATCATAAGCTGATAGTGATTAGCATTTTAGCAACTCTAGCCAGTTTTAAAATTATACACAGCAACAACTGTATACGGTATCCTGCTCAAAATGGAATAAAAGTCATGTTTTACAGAGAAAATACACAAATGTTTGATAGATTATTACGAGATGTTCATTCAGTTAAGTTGACATTTGCTTGTATATTCAGCTTATCTTTTTAGAATTACTCTCATATGCCTCTTTTAGAATATTTTAAGTTAAAACGTATGACACATCCAATTTAAGGGAATTTTTGAACTTCGGGCTAATATAATAACTATACTAAGCTTTTTTTAATGGAAAGGCAATGTTTCGCAGAAAACGTATCTCGCAGAATTTCGTTTTATCACAGAATTTATTTTTTGCGAGACACCTTTTGTGCAAAAAGATGTACGATAGAACAATAAAGAATGGTTTCTTCCAGATATGTTTTTTTGCGAGATTCATTTTCTTTAAAACTTTTTTTTTATTATTTTCGAAATACTTTTTTGTCTTTATGCAAGATATGTTTTCGAAGGCGGGTTCTTTCGGTAGTAGTAGGCCTTGGCGCAATTTTCCAAAATAAAGCTATAAAACAGAAATAAATGTGTCAAGCACAAAAATCAGACGGGAAAAAAATTACACACTAGAATTTGTGGATTGAAAATTCATTGTTTCATCCAAACTTGTTTGTCAATTTCATACTCGACGCTCTAATTCTATCTAAGTGTCGGTCCTATGACAGTGTTGGGCTGTGACTCAATTACCGCATATTTGAATATTAATATTTTCCAGTCAGAAAGTTTTAAATGAAATCGTAAACAAAAAATTAAACATATGAAACAAAAAATTAAACATATGAATAAACGTATGAAAAACATTTGCATAATGACAAACATTTGAAAAGGGCAACGGAGCGGTATGCCGCATATTCGTTAACAAAATTTCGGTAGATAAATTAACAACCGGTAATTCCGGCCAGATAACTGTGCAGAGATGTATACGGATGCGGTAGGCCTCTCCCAGAACATTTTCCGATAAAGTTTATTAAGTTATTAAGCAGCAACAGCAGCCTATTTATTTTAGATATTTAATTAAGTCCGTTTTCACGACACTTTAGATTTCGAGAGGTGAAAATTAAAACAGATTATGCCCTTCTTGCTCGAAATTGTATCCACAATTACCGAAATTTTTTTATTGAATAGGAAAATAGTTTCTATAACTTTTTTTCTGAATTATTTTGTAAGTCTTAAACTGGTCACTGTGATAATCAGTCTAATTGTTTAACTTTTGATCACATACTTAAAATTAGCGGACAATCATAGATTAGATAAAATAAATAATTGCAAACAGTTTTTCCTCATTGTAAAAAAAGGCTTGTGAAAAAAGCTAAAAAATTCAACAAAAGCTAAAATGTTGTACGTACGTTTAGCAAACATGTCTGACATAGACGATGTCGACTTATTTTCAACGAATAACGATTTTTTTCAGTAACGCAAAACGGTTTTATTTGCAAATCTCGTGAAATAAAGTGACTTTATACTGTAAATAACCGGTTTAAAAGTTTGGGGGTTAAACTAAGCACCGTAGGTATTTCATTGTAATATACAAAAATGGCTCAATTTATGATTTTATAGGTTTTCAAAGACCCCGTTATTTCAATAATGCATTCACGAGAGTTTTTTATAACTACATTTATGCTAATAAACAGAACAACATGTTTATTAACCAACGGTGCGAAAATAACATCATTTTAATATTCTAACATAGCCACAAATTTTATTGACACCCCACAAACTTGTTTTCGAATTGTGCGTAAAAAATGTTTTTACAAATAATTTTTATGTGGAATCATGACTCATGCAACTTCTGCATTTCTTACCTCAAGTTGGTTGACCATGATGACCATATCTTTGCTGTTTATGGCTTCTCTTTCCGCGACATTATTAGGCACCAAACTTTTTAATAATAAAAAAGTTTTATTTTCAAAAGAAACGGTTTTTACGTCAGGGTAGAAAATAGGTACAGTCAGAGATCTCTAAATGTGCGCTCGATAGATGTGCATGTCTTTAACTAGCTATAGATGTGGGTTTTATTATACAAATATAATTATTCTTATATGTGCATGCTTTATAAACCGCTTTTTTCAAATTTACTTCAAAATGTGCAACTTTTGCAATTTTACAATTAAGACTAGTTTTCCAATTTTTTTGTTTTCAATTGGACATTTTCTCTGTTGCTCTGAAAATTTGTGGATAACACAAAATAAAGGGCGTGAATTACTTTTACTTTATGGGTTAAGTCTTGGATTGTTTACAATTTTGATATTGATTTTAGATCTTTACAAATGAACGAAAAATAATTAGCATAGTGAGGCGTCGCCTTGTACCTACTTCTGTGCTGTTTTAAACCACTTTGTTCTGATAAATTCTATCTAAATCCACGAATTGATAATCTTCAGGTGTTGTATAAGTGCCAAACCACATTCAGTACGGGGATTTGGCACCGAAAGGGTTAAAAGATTTCAAGGGATGCGTTGAGGTGGCTGACTCAGCTGAACAATAATGAATTATTTAATTCACAAAGCACTTTTAATGAGCGGTTTTAGGCGCTCAAAATTCTAATTCGACATTAAAGTAATTTACCATCACGTGTTTATAACACAGCAAAAAAATTATTTATAACTTTTTTTTCATACAACACAGCTATAAATAAAATGTCGTCGACTCATTTACTTACGAATTTAAAAGCCCTGGCCCTTAAATTACTATTTTTTTGTGACCAAAGAAAACACAGAACCCCAAGAATAAAACTGATTTTTGAGCCGAGCTGAAAATAAAAATGAGCTGAAATGAGCTGAGCTTGCTTTTCGAGCAAAAACTAAAACTGAACTAGCATGGACATGCCTCTCATATCCAAAAATAGCCTGTCGAACTTCTCAACCGGCTGTTGAGCTGGGAAAGCCAGTTGGCTGTTGCCGACCCCTAATTAAGTGATTTCGAAGGATTTTTTGATTATAATATCTTCATAGACACAAAATTATATATAGATGATATAATAGTTTATTGTTACTTTGAGAAAAAAATTACATGAAATGAAGTTAACAGGAGTTTCCCATGAAATGAGTGACTGGTCGCTTATGTCTCAAATATCGAAAATAATTCCGAATGAGTTCGAACTCACTCAAATCAACAGGAACTGAAATATTTTTTACAGTGAGCAAATAATAGAAGTAAAACATGTTTCGATATAATAAAAATTCGTCTAGAAATCTGTTGTAACCAACGGAGTCGTACATCCAGAGTAGAAGAAGTTGGCGGCTCCAATATTGTTTTGAGTAGAACATCCATTTTCAATCTTGGTTGCAAAGGCTTGTTGGAGGGTTTTCAAATCAGATTGCCACCACTGCTTCGATGCTCCTTGAAGTCCCCAGAAAAGCATTTCGCCAAGATTCCGGTTAGAATCTCCCAAGTTTGATCGAGTTTTTCCGTGACAGTTGGTTGAACATCCTTGTACTGCGTCATTATTACCGCCTTTTCCAAAATAAAGATT
>SCLG01000004.1:901322-913808 GCA_004367875.1 Oikopleura albicans
ACCTCATGTCGAAATAAGGCCGAATCTTTGTCGTCGAATCCTGTCAGTAAAGCGTCAATCGCACGTTTATCCGTCTTAAAAATTAATAAATTATAAACAAAGTCGAATTTGTTGTAGAGGTTAACTCTTAAAAAACATTCAGCAAACTTCTGACATAGTGGCCTACCTTAACCATATTCCGTAAGCTAAACATCGCTCGATATCGATCAAATAACGTTCTATCTTTGTCCATTAATAACTTTTTGAGTGATTCGAAGTCGGTTTCTTTACTAGGCGGTGCTGGATCGACTAAAATTAACCAAATTAAAAGGTTACCGTTCCTTACATATGAACGAAAATTGTTGAAAATTGGATGTCCATGTATGGAAAAATAACTTTTGGAGAAAACGTGAATGTTCACGTGTGCTTTTTCGACTTTAGTAAGTCTAATACAGGGGGGTTGGCTATAAGGTCAAAGTAAAAAAACTGACTTGACCTTAATACACTTTAAAAAATAATGGCTGGACCTTATAACCAACCTGAATTTTTTTTCACAATAAGACGTGCTGGGAAAAAGTTCAAAAAACATGACTTCATAGGAAAAAAAAATTTAATAACACATGATTTCTATAGAACAATATCCAAAACACGTAAAAAGGCCTGATTTCTATAGAAAAATATCCAAAAAAACGTAAAAAGACATGATTTTAAAGATTTTTCTTCCCAACAAGTATGCTACTACTAAAACGACACAAATGGCTGGCCTTATTACAAACCCCCCTGTAGTCAAAGATACATGATTTTATATTTTTCACGAAACACATGTCTTATTTTAAATAATGTACGCGGTGGGTGGTTATAATGTCTTCAACGACTTCCCAAGGGAAAAAAACAAGAAGTTTATTGACAAATGTTCGGGCTTAACTATATTTGTTTTTGTTTTTCGATATAAGACGATATTTGTATTTCAACCCGGAATTACTGGTACTTCGGGTTTTAATTTCTTTAAAATTAAACCCCATGTCATTAACAAGATTAACAGTTGCGTACCTGACCCAAACTCGTTTTCCCATAATTGAGTGTCATCGCTGTGTTCCTTGTGAATTTTGATTCGTTCATAAGCGAGATGGGCTGTCTCGCGCACCTCGATATCCTTGTCACTTTCCATTAACTTTTTTAGGTATTGCTCCAAATCCGCCGGTGCAATAGCACCAATTGCCTCAGCCGCCTCATGTCGAACAACTGGCTCTTGATTTCCATCATTCAAAACCGAGCGCAAAATTTCGAGCGCTTTTTCATTCTTTGTCTGTCCGAGGCAATAGGCCAACTCGTGTTTTAACAGCTCGGAGGAATCGGTAAAACTTTTGCCCATTTCGATAATCGCATTTTCCGACTCACTCGCCAAATTTTTCAACGAAAAAAGCGCGCGAAATCGACTGCTCAATCTAGCATTTGTATCGTTAAGGATCTTCCCGTACCGTTCAACTAACGCTTCCGTCTCCATTCTAGGATAGAAAAGTTCCCTTTATATTTGGAAAAATATTAACACCAAGTGGGATAAATTCACTACTTTTTTGATAAAAAATGTTTCAAGTCAATGTTTGTAAAATTCAGAGTTGTTAAGGTAAAAAACTTCGTTGCCGATTGAGGTCCAGCCGGGCGTGAGAGTTCGCGCAAAAATTTCAAGTTTTGGCCCCTCAAAATTACCGACGGCCTCCTCAATAAGCCGATGAATTGGCGGTTTTTGAGAATGAACCCGTGATGGAATGGCAAAAACATTTTGGTCGGTAATTTTCGAAGTTTCAGCTCGGGCAAAAAATAAAAGTCGTTCGGTTGGCACTTTATGCGGATTGTTAAGGGGGTACACGGTGTCGCCATTGGCAGCAAGTTTGACCCACTTCCAGCATCCTTTAGGTTCGAGATTATAGCGTTTCATTAAGGACGTGACGTAGTCGAAAACGCGATCATTATTCGTTATCCATATGATAACATACCCCGTTGGTAGTGGCTTTTTTGATGAAACAAAAATTTGAACAAAAAATTGTATTTTTTTTTAACAATTTGTTAATATGAGCATTCAAAACGAACACAAAACATGATTTTAGCCAACACCAAATTCTGAGAGATTTATATCCAAGGTTAAGGTTTTATAACGGGCTTAATCATGCATTTTCTGAGTTTCAAAAGGAAAGAGGAAAAGTTTTTGAAAAATAAGTTTTGCGTGAAAGTTTTTATCCGAAAAACTTATATGCGCCGTTGACTTTCACCCCGAAAAATTTTCGGTATAGAACGTTCGACGATATAAAGCCACTATACCTTTTGTGAAAGGAGATTTGGTATGTCTATTTTGCTAATAATCGACATATCACTCGTCGAATACTTTCGACCTCTTTTGACTGACTTTTAGGTAGCTTTTTAGATTGTCTCAACATTTATACGCGTGTTATTCTAATATGGAAAACTCATATGGAAAATGCGTTATCTCTGGCCTATTTTATACGACAAATTTAGGACAAATTTACGAAAATTGGTGATCTGTCACTTTGACCGATTTCCCTGATATAATCTGGTCCAAATTTGAAAATTATACAATGTATATATTTGATATAAAAGAGAATTCCACTTAAAATCTTTAAAACTTCATGATATAAGTAGGGTTGCTCACGTGGTATTTCAGCTAATGTACGGAGCGAAAAAACACGATTTTCATGACTTATTTGTGGTTAATTTTCAACCGGTTAATCCTAGACATTTCTAATGTTCATCATAAGATGCGCCGTGGTATTTTACCATAAATATCAAAAAATCACGTAATTTGAGGTACTTTCTAAATTCGGGTGACAGTTAGCGTAAGCGATCCTACGTTTAAGTTATAAGGAAAGAAAAAAATCCTTTTGAAATGTTTTGCGACAAATTCCCCTCAAATACACTTCATACCATTTAAAACTATCAAGACTTTTGATTCCATAGCAGCGTAAATTTATTAATTTGGTTAAATTAATAAAAATTTCAATGGCCAAAGAAGAGTAATTTCCTAACTTAAAAAACTACCTTATTCTTCCACGGTGGGTCTAGATAAACAACGTCAAAGCCGCATAATTCAGGAAAATTTTTGATATTTTGGACGTTCATCAGATAAAAAATGATTCCTGAAGCAATTTTGTACACCGAGCCTTTTATATTGAATTCTATGGTTGTATCCGCTTCGAGATGGCTCCTTATTTAGAGGAATTCACGGAATTATTTAAACAAACATTATCAATCTACATGGTTCTGGTAATATGGAGATTTGATTATAAGGTTAAAGGCTGAATAACCGCCCGTAAATAGGAAAAGTGTTTTTATAGTTTACCTAAAATAGGAATGGACCTTATAGCGATAAAAATATCAGACCTTATAACAAAACTCTTTCAAAAACATTACAACCGAAGCCTTGGTTAAGGCCCTATTTAAGGATGGTAGGGTTAGGTAAAACTACCAATATAGCGACTCTTTTGTAATATCGCATTTTTCACCATATAAACTTTTATCCAATTATAAAACAACCCTGACAAAGCTCCTCTAAATAAGCCGCCTTTGTTCTCTACCCGTCGATTAATAAAATATTTTGTAAAATCACATTTCATTGACTTCTGAAGGTTCCAAGGCTCTTGAACAAAGTCATCTAAAATCCATTCTGATATTGAACATTTTGGAATATCAGATGGTGCGGATTCCAAAATTTTTTCGGCCTCGTCTTCAAATTTATGAGATTTTTTTATAGTGTCCAACTGTATATACAATGGATCATTGGGCAGAGTTTTTTTCTTATTCAAAATTTGGGGTTGTGAAGCTGCCCTGGGATAATTTCAATACATTTTTTTATGAGGAACAATAAAAAACATACAACGAAACTTTTTTTTTGATAAAAATTCAAGAATTCGACATTTTTTGGACCCGTTCAAAATCGGCAATTTTCGATTTTTGCTTATTTCATCCTGAAAACATGAAAATAAGGAAAAACCCCGAAACAGTTATCCACTCATTTTTTGAGCTTTTTTTAAGAATACTTTTTTGAGAGTACCCTTCTGGGGAGTACCCAATATAATACATGTATATGGGCCATATGGTTGCCTAAATTTTCAAAATTTTCAGACCCACTAAAGAGAAGCGAAAACGGCCTTATGGAAGTAGTTTTTTCACAACCCCAATTGAAAATGCGGAACTTGGACAAAGTATGAAGGATCCATGATAAAGTTTTTGTCATTCTCGTCAGACATTTGCTCCAAAAAAATCATTTTTAATAGGCCTGTTTTTTAACACCGCGATTTTCTGTACAGTCTGTCGTTCTCTTATTTAAAAAAATAAAAATTTATATGGGGTATTATTACATATCATATATCATGATTGTTTTATACAAAAGCGCCCCTTTTATTGGATGGTATTTTTTCAAAAGAAAAATTTGTTTCCAAGCAATAACGATCACATAACAAATTCCGTATTAAAAAATCTGTATCGGAAAATGTATTACTGTTGTAGAACCCATTGTGCAGAGTTTTAACCTGTCCCGATACCGTTGGACTTTAAATCGTTACACTACAGTACCCAGTCTGGGTCCGCACTTTTTAAATTATAAAGGCCGTCGTTATTTTTGAGTCCTCAGCTTTGGACGATTATATCGTGAAATTGTGCATTTCTAAAGCGCGTATAAGGTCAAAGCGAACCGAACCTACGTAAATAAAAAAAAATGAATGACTGGAGGCAGTCTTGTTATTATTTTGACATTTAAAAGATGCATAGTGTCCCTTTGAGGTGTTTTTAGTTGATTCGAGTGATGCCGTAAACAGCGCTGACGGGTTGAATTTCAGACTAGGCCTATTGGGTGCCGTAATGTGAAACCGAAAATGAGCTTGTTTTTTTTTACTCTGACGCCGTTTTTTGTATCTTGAGGACGTTCTGCATCATTTAAATAAAACAATTGGCATCATTTAAATAAAACAATTGGCTTACTACGATTGTGTCCAGTCATTCATTTTTTTATTTACGTAGGTTCGGTTCGCTTTGACCTTACACGCGCTTTATGTATACTGGCCGTATTAGGGACACCAATAGACTATTAGCAATAGTTTTGAATTTTCCAGCTAATCCCTCTGTAGAGATTATCACTGTGATACATTATACGTATACAACAGTATAAATGAGTATAAAACATTTGATAGATATCAGTGAATTATTTATTGAAATACAGAACATACAGTATCTATAAGCATAATTGTTACGTGATAAAGTTTTTCCCCGAAATAGTCTAACAGAAGAGACGCCACTGGGTCATTTCAGACTTCCGCGGGTCAGAACAAATTTTTTCTGCAAAACATCCTATACGACTGAAATTACCTTCCAACGATTCGTTTTTTTTTTCAAGAAACAAAACTAAGTCGCACAAGATGGTTTTCAGAGATAAGTTTTTTCGGGCCAAGAGGATAAATCTCAAATAACCCGCTCTCTTTTTTTAATATTGGAAAATAATATACGGAAATTAAAGGATATCAGGGGAAATGTGAATGTAAACGAACATGATTAAAGAAGTGATTTTTTCTGGTAACTTGTGGTAGGTACGATCAAAAACATCTGTTTACAGAAAAATAAACGTTAATTTAGCCATCAAAAAATTTTATAAAAAAAACCTTCGACACCGATTCGTGTGTGTGTTTAATGTTATTTTTGATTATAGTTTATAATTTACCGTATGGGGACGCTCTGACTTTGAGGGTGACGTCATAATAGCGTTACAAATCGTAGGAAAAATCTCAAAACCTCAGACCCAGAGAGTCCCCATACGGTATAAGCCACCCATAATGAAATAGTCTATCTGTAAAATTAATTAAGGACTGGTCATACCGGCACCGTCTGAATCGGTCTCTTTTCTTTTGTGGCGAAAGGGTAATTCGCCGAAATGTCTCCATTTCTGACCAATGAGAATGCTTAAAAGGGGAAAATTAACCTTTCGCCAGAAAAGAAAAGAGACCGATTCAGACGGTGCCGTCATACCATCCATAGAATGGATTACATACTCTCATTATAGTTTTGATTCTTGAAAATTATTTTTTTTGTTGAATATTTGGAAATATTTTCTGGAACAAAAAAATCCAAAAGTTATTTTCTAAATCTTATCACACTGTGATTGGACAATTTTTTAAAATTGTCCAATTATAAACAGTTTTTAACAAATATCGTAGATATTACACATACACAGTAATGCAAGATAAAATACAGAAGTTTTCCAATGAAATTTTATAGATGTTAAGGTTTTATAAAAAAAAAATGAAGAAACGTTAAATTAAAACAGTGGTCCCGTAAGTGAAAAATGGGACTCATTGTTTAGTCCAACAAAATATATTTATGCGTAAAAAACATTTCCCCCGTTAAGGGTGTAACTAGGATGAATTCCGGGAAATTTTGGTCAAAATTAATTAACCGTTATTGAAATGAAAACTACCTAAGGGTATGTAAACAAACCCGGCCGATCGATTGGTGGCACTTAGAAATTCAAACTCCGATTATTGCACCGGTAAATACCGAAAAACACCAATTTTGTCGGTTATTGTGATATAACTTTCCAGCTCAGAACGGATCATCTCCAAAAAGGGATGCAAATTGACGGCCTACTTATGGGTGTCAACCATAGAAATAATTAGTTCTAGGACTCGTCGGGAAAAAAGTTATTAAAGGGCGGTGTTTATTTCAATTTTCGGAATTAATGACCCTTGAGGGACTTAACACATAACCATCCGAAAGGGAGAAAACATTAATACTATTAGGGCTATTTTAGGTAGTTCTTGATCTTGCCAATTTTTGTGTCCAGCATTATTAAGGCGTAAGCAAGAAAAAAGAAGAAGAAAACGGCTAGAAAATTGGCAAGAACAAGATTGGGGTATTTTCGAGGGGAAAGAAAAAAAAACGAAAGAAAAAAAAATGAAAATTAAAAGCTGGAAAATAAGAAAAAAATATCGTTAAAGATACTTTATGCGTATTTACGGAGTGAAAAAATTATTTTTGAAAACTTTTAAATAGACATTCGGGTAGCATTTTTCAAGGCGAATTTTTATGTGAACAACAGGGTTTTATTTCCTGACCAAACTGCTAACAATTTATCTTTTACTTCCGACTTTTCTGATATTGAATAAAAAACTTGTAAATGAAAATCAAAGTCACACGGTACAAAAAAAAAAACTAATTATGAAAAAAAAATTAAAATTTAATTTTTTTACATATTCTGAATCGTAATGTTCTCCTAAGTATGGGAAAAATAATGAGAGTTCCTAAAAAATTCATTAAAGTTGCTAAAAATGGCATCAAAGTGGTGCGCTATTTTATAGCACAAACTGTCCAAACAGAATGTCATTTTTTCCAATAAATCGTATTTTTGGTAACCTTGGCAGAAAAAAAAACCGAAAAAATTCAAACTTTTTGATAAACCGGTGGGACTTTACTTCGTGAATAAATTAAAGTCGAAAGTTTCTCGCTTTCAAGAGTCTTAAATTAGACTGCGCACTGCCGCAGATTGACAATACGATATTGTCATTTGTGGTATTTGTATTCTCACTAGAAACGTGCTAGAATTAATTTTTGGTGAAGTAATCAAAGGTAACTAATGACGACTATTTTGTTCTATTTGGCGGGTAATATCTTCAAAATTTTGCGTCCAATAGGTCATGGCGTAATTTTCAGCGAGATGCGTTCGATCTTCACCAATTTGATCGGCTTCTAGCTCCGGACTCACCGTTGAAATGTTTAACTCATCAAACTAAACACATTTGTAACTTTAATTCCCCAGAAAAATTCACTAGTCTTAAGCGGCATAACATATGACAATATGGGTGTTTATAAGGTCTTTGGGTAAACAAATTAAATGCAACTTTCAAAAGCGTATAACTTAAAAAACATTTGAAAAAAAAATCCAATACCTTTTTTGGACTTATAAATCGGACTTATAAATATTTCAAAAATTTGTTTGATTTTCTTCGAAGAAAAACGAAGAAAATGTCCATAAAACTTTTATGGACATTTTCTTTTATTATAAAAGGACATGGTTTATGTTGTCTCGATTTGAGCAATCTCCATATGATTTTTAACGCTATTTTGACATCACCGCGACAGTCTGTGCGCCAACATATGGTATACATGTATATACATATACATATATATATACCGTACCGTACGCTCAGACTGTGAGGGTGACGTCAGAATAGCGTTACAAATCATAGGAAAATTGCTCAAAGCCTCACTGTCTGAGTGTCTTCATACGGTAAATATATATATATACTGAACATAATGTAGGTAATTTACCTGATCGAGTAGTTGATCATAAATCATGTAATTCTCATCATTATTCTTTCCATCTTCAGCCCATATGGGTACTTCTATTGGCGGTACAAAATATAAATTCCGATAATTTGGTATCAGTTCATTAATGGTGCCCACCAAATTATGCACCAACAACTCCACATCTTGGTCTGAAAACGCCCTTGATTTGGCTTTTAGGGCATTATTGAGTCCAATGCCAAAAATGAGATTTCCATTAAAACGGCTCATGCAATCCTCCTTACAAATTGTGCATGTTTTATGTACACGGAATGCGCCCTTTTCCCCGTTATTCGCTTTGTTTCTGTAATCTTCCTGCATATAAAGTGGCGAATCATGCTTGTCTAGCAAATAATGGCCAACATGAAGAACTTGAATTAATTCCAAGATCTAAAAGCAAAAATAGTATTCAAAAATTTATTGTAAGCGAAAGGTGTAATTGTCTCGCGCTTCCAATTTTGATTGGCCGCGTTATAAGTACCAATTTGCTCCTTTTTTCTTTCGCTTACAATTGGGTTGGAAGCGCGTGCCGCCTTCTAACCTTATATTTGCAGTTTTGACCCATATCTTATTTTGAATTAGGTTATCAGTAATAACTATCAGTGCTAAGTTAACACAATTTAGTACCGCTATGAGTCATAAGTTATGACTCATAACCTATGACTTCGAAGTAATAAACCCACAACACTTCCTGCGCCGTTTTTTTAAAACCAAATGACAAAAAAAGTGAAATAAAATGGTGCTTCATATATACCGCAGGGGATCACTCGGACTGCAAGGCTTTGGGCAATTTTCCTATGATTTGTAACGCTAATCTGGCGTCACCGTTGCAGTCTAAGCGTCCTCATACGGTAAATGAATGTATTCCAAAAAATAAATCGTAAAAAACATAAAATAAGGGTAAGAAAGGGGAAAATGAAACATAACGGCGCATGGGATGTAGCTTTGTTACGAATACATGTACATGTGTATATCTTTTTTTAGCTAAAATTTGTATTACATCTTAAAGACATCTTTGCGAGTGCAAAATTATTGTTCTTTAAAATAAAACAAATTAATGATGTATACTTCAGTATCTTACTTACATCACAACCAGAGTAAGAAGTTATGCTATATCCCGGAAGCGTCTTTTTGCTCTTGCCGAACATTTTTAGCTGACTGTCGCCAATCACAATAGTTTCGAAGCCATCAAAACAAGGCCGTAGCCATCCGGGCCGATCGTGTCCCGGATACCAAACCGATTTTCTTCGATTTTTAATTTCGCTTTGACGTACTCGATCTACCGCCTTTTTCGTGTTTTTCGAAGGGCTAATTTGATTGCGACTTCGGCGGTTTTGATTTTTCATGGGCATTTTTTCGGAATCATTCTCGCTTGACGAATACTCGTGNATACGAGTGTCCCCGATCTAACGGATGTCGCCCTTGACCTTCCCTCACGATAACTTCTCGACCATTTGAATCTTCCGTCTCATTCGACGGGTTTTGCGATTTTAAATCTCGTCGATTTTGTCGATTATTGGCGTCATTTTGCTTACGACCCACTTTACCCCCACTGTTTGACAGCGATGGAAAATCTTCGTCATAGTGTGAACTCGTGTCACCAAATTCGCGAGTTTTCTCGCCAAATTCACGACTTCTCTCGACAAGCGGTGATTTTTTCTTCAATCGCTCGTTAATTTTCGAGTCGTTATTTTTGACTGGTTTTTTGCTCAAGTCGATTTCGGATATGCTTCGACGTTGCCGAGTGTCGGTCCGGCGAAAATCGCTCACAGAATTTGCGGAGACCGTGATGGAAATATTTTTATCCATGCTGGATCGGGCGGTTTTTTCGGTACCAATTGGCCTGTTCCGCAACGGCTCCGATCTTCGCCCGGCGGGATTTCTCTCGGAATTATGTCGGGCAATTTTTTCACCATTGTGATTTTTTTCTCCGTTGTGATTTTTTTCTCCGTTATGATTTTTTTCGCCATTTTTATTCTTCTCGAAATCGCGACTTTTCTCGAAATTATGATTTCTTTCCAAATTTAAATTTTTCTCGAAATGTTGATTTTTCTCGATGCGGGAATTGTTCGACCCGGGTCGAAACTTGAGTTCTTCCTGGAAAATTTGCATTTGTTTTTTGAGACGGGCCACCTCGGCATCGGTCCGATCCAAATTCATCTGGAGCGTTTTGACCCGATCGCGATCGTCTTTGCGCTTGTCGATTATGGCCTCGATGGCCTTATAAATTAACTCTTGATTTTCGACTAAATGGCCGCCGTTACTTTTCGACCTTTTCGACTCGTCAACTGGCGGACTGCCCAGCCAACTTCGAAAATAAAATTCGTGTTTTTTGTCGGTGAGTTTCCATGTGTTTTGGATGTCGCCGCCGGCAATGCCGTCAATGGCGCGCTCGAGATAATCCAAATACGCGCCATGCTTCTCACCGCGCGCCATTAACTTGTAGACGGTTTGAGCGATGGCGCGCGCATGTTGAACTTGCATGACCAAGCATGGGTGTTCCTTACTTTCAATCTGGCTTTCACTAAACAATACAATTAAGAATTTCTCAAGCAAGGACGGGCCACTTCATGTGGCCCACATGGTTATCAGCTACAAGGGCTGAGATTTAGGTCGTCATAACATCTTTTTGGACTCTTTGAAAAGTAATTTCTTTCTTTATTAGACGTTAGTCTCCAAAAAGACCATAAGACCTTAAGGTACGGCCTTTTACGATTGAATTAAAGATCTTGTTAACCTTTTTGGCGAAAGACATCAACAATTGATAAAATTATTTAGAATACTAATTGAAAAAAAAAATGCCACGTGGTCCCTAGGAGTTAACAAATTCATAACAAGTAATGAAAATTTTGGTTTTAAATTAATTGGTTTTATAATTAAAACTTTTAATTATAAAATGATGCATAAAATATGAATATGAGAATATGAAACTTGATTGAACTTGACCAATTAGCTCAATTTACATAATTACACGTTGTAAAAAAACTTATTATAAAAACCGTTGGATAGTAGAGGTCGTATCTTTAGAAACTGCCCGATTTTTTCTCCTCTCTAGTCGCCTTTCTCTACTAATCATTCTGTTTTTTGTGATTTAATTTTTGTAATTGCGGAACTTATGGCATAAAAATGAATATGTTTACTACTTTTATCAAGAACCTGTGAAGGGAGTCAGTTGACCAATGAGGCCTCTTGCGCGTCCCACTGCGACTACCTATTGTTACACGCAACATGGCGTGACGTAATGCAAAAAAATATTATCAAAACGAAAAAAATACCCTTTTCGCAATTAAAATCAGCGAAAATCGGCTCTTTTTGAAATGTGAAATTTTTGGTGCACTGTCATATCTAAATAGAGCCGACCCGATGGCTTTGCATGAGTTAGGATGAAACATAGGAGAAAATATAGCATGAAACCGTTTCATTGAAAAGCACGGGATTTTGAACGATTTTGGTTTATTCTGCAGGTTATATCATATACAACTTATATGATATTTTACATAACATATTATATGTTACATACCACGTATGTACGGTATATGCATAGGAAGTTCCAAAATGTAAAAAAATAACTCTATTTGTTTGACAACCCGTCATTATTTGTTTGAATCTCGAAAAAATATTTTTCTTTAGCGCCCTAATACAATAGAATTACACATAAACGAACTTAAAATAACGTTTATGAAAATACATAAAAAGATAATATTGACTCGTAAAGTCTATTTATCCCTTCCTTCTAAAAATATATCACTGAGATCAGTTCATCGTGAATTGGTCATTTTCCTCGAAGATAAAAAATAGAACTTAGAAAAAAAACTTTAAAAAAATGAATGAATTACTAATACGGTTTAATAATTTTTTTCAGTCACTGATCAAATGGCGGTTAACGGCGGATCACTTGATCCCTGGAAAGCAGTGGCATCCTAACTGGCGGTTAACTGTAAACGTGGCCGCCACGTCGCTGCGGTTACGAGGGTGGCGCACGGTGTAACAACAAGTAACTCACGCGTGAGCACGCCACAGACGTCGTGGCGGTTAACTGCGCACCCTGTGCATGGGATTTTCCCGTTCATTAGGCCAAAAACAGTCACGGTATGAGTAAAATTGTAACGATATGAATTGCTTGATTAGCAACTACTGTATCATCTTGCTACGATATGGTTTACACAT
>SCLG01000004.1:913877-956560 GCA_004367875.1 Oikopleura albicans
TAACAAGTTGACAAAGTGAAACAAGTTGACAGATTTTGACGAAAAAATCGGAAACGAAGGTGTCAACTCGTTACGTCACCAACTGTATTTGCTATTCCGCCAAATTCACTACACATTTAGTACAGTACTTTGGTCTCTACTGTAGTCTACAAACTTCGTAGTACGAACTTCCTAGTTCGAATTTCGTACTACGGAGGTAAGCCAGATAAATATTTTTTAATTCTGAACAAATTGTATCACGCCTCCGTAAAATTCTATATTTTTACTACATAAAAATATGTTATTTTTTCGAACCAGCGCTTTGTTATTAAGAGTGGTAACCACCCTAATTTTCTCATTTAGGACGGTCTAGCATTTTGTCCATTTCTCTTGAATTACGGTACCAATCAGTTTCAAACTTTGTGTGCGTATGTAGATATGCTCTAGAAAGTAAATGCTGTGTGTTTCAACCTAACTCATCGCCGTCTATGCCCCCCACAGCGTTCTCAAGTAGGCCAAATTTTAGTTACTAAAAACGACAGAATGCACCAGATACGTAAAATCAACTATTTTCACAAAAATAATAATGACCGCCTCTATAGTGGGCATACAGTAAAGAAAATCTCATTATTTAAAACTTAAAATTTANCTCTTAATAATAATATTTCGCAAATTTCGTTCAAACGTCTTACCTGATTTGATCATAGAAGCGGAGAAACAGCTCATAAAGGCCTATCGAAGTTAGAAGTTTCATTAATTCTCATTTAGTTTCTTATAATGTTTTTTTTAGAATTTATATTTTTTGTTCGTATTTTGTTTTCAATGTGAGTCATTATGAGTAAAAGAAGCGATATTCAAGAAAAAAGTGGTTTTATCATGCATGAGAGGGCGCTTTTCTCGAATTTCGATTTGAATTTCGACGGTTAATGCGGAATGCGTTTGAGGCTTTTTTAAAACTTTTCTAGAATTACATCATGGTTGAGTTCTTGACAAATCAAAAATTCGATGGGCAGTTACTAAAGAGCCGATGACGGATGCGGAAGGAAACCGACATAGCACCGATGATAGCACCATATATATAAAAGAGGCAGAAAATGAGAAGCTGAGAGTTTTCGGTGGGGATCTGTTAAAAAAGAAATCGAGCAACTTCAATTTGTCGGCAATACCGGAAAACAATAAAAATAAAAATTTTCTGGGTGCGAGCTCCAAGCCTACTCTCCAGAAGACACCAAGCCGTCTTTATGACAGTGTACCAGCAAGTGCTTTAACTCCATATAAGGAGACTGATGAGGTATAAAAAATTTCTTACCCAAGTAGTACTTGGCAAGTAGTACATTAGGGCGAAAATTACCTAGTACATACTAGTACATTAGATTAATCGGCGCGCCACTGCGTGGTAACTAGCTAGTACTAGTTTGTCAGGTGAAAAAATAACGCGATTCAGTCCAGTAGAAGGCGCCAAACAGTTACAAGCTATGGTCGCTTGGCGCCCTCTAATGGACTGCATCGCGTTTTCTCACCTGACAAACTGCGTAGTACGCACGGTAATATTCATATAATTTTTTTCTGATCAAGGTCGATATTGTACTTTCTTTTTATAATTTAAAATTAGAATTACAGTCCTTGATTCCATAAGGGGCGCTTCCATAACGGCCGTTTATCCCATAACTACCACTTTTTTCCTCCAAAAACGGCCGTTTATTCCATAACGGCCGCTTTTTTCCACAAAAACCGGCCGTTTACCCCATAAGTTATGGGCCATAACGGCCGCTTTTTTCGAGAACCGAAAACGGCTGTTATGGAATTAAGGACTGTAGTAAATATAACGATCCTGAAAACTTTGTAAACCTTTGTTTTAGGCACCCACGAGAAGATTCTCACGCAGGCTATCTGTTGCTGGAGCTAGCTTGAATAATCGAGCGTCCGTTGAAATTCGACATTCAAATTTGCGACTGAATGCGTACGACGAAGTGTCGCCTTTTGCGCCGACTAAAATGGGGCGACATTCAAATCGATTTATGAATCAAATTACAACCAAACCAATTGATGAAGAGTCTCCAAGACAATCAAGAAGAACGTCGTATAGACAAGCTCTCCCCACGCAAATGTAAGCTAATTTACTACAGAGGGGTCTCATACTAAGGGACACCCTAATACCAAGGTACAAAGTTCGTACTACAAGCCATCAAAAATGAATTGAAAATTGCAGACCTCTTACAGATCCGTTCCTTTATTCGAAAAAAAGGGAAATTGAAATCGTATCTAGTCCTACTGTTTTAATGATTTCGTGATCTTTTTTTTTTTCAAGCTTCTAAATAGTCATGTCCACAAAACTGTTGAAACCAATTTTCAGAAAAAAATCAAAAAATAAAGGAAAACGTAATTAAACAATAAGTTCTTGTCAATAACCAACTTTTATTTCAAGCATTGAACCGCTAGCGGAAGAAAATGATGGCGAATCACCTGATAAATATAATAAGCGACAGTCGAAAAATATAAAAGCCAATTTGAAGCGGTTGACAAATGTATGTATATCGTATCTTGGAAATTAGATCAATAATTTCTCCATTATCGATTCTTTAAAATAATGCACGAAAAATACAGATTAACCTGTAGTTAAATCCTGTATAGCCTATGTACGCAATGTACAGTTCAGTAGTTCACTACGTCATAAAAATTTTAATTTTTAACTCGTGGAGTGCGGTCGATTTTATGTATTTTTCTGTATCGCGCTTCGTGAAAATGTATTTCCCCTATATTTATGTAACCCTAAAAACACCAAATTGGCCATTATGGTTTGGCTTGAATTTTGATACTTTCAAAAATTTTGTTTTGGTCTCAAAATAGCCAAATCATTCGATTTTATTTCATTCCATTGGTTAAAAATTTCAAAAAATCCTCCTAACTTTCTTAATTACTAAAAATAATCCTCCTAACTAACTTGAATCCGTTGCCCAATTACTAATTGACAATAAGCGAAATAAAAAAATGTGCCGTTGCCCAATCGCAGCGTTCGCTAGCGAGTATCAAAATAACTTTTTTTTTGGATTACAACATTGGTGAGAATTCGTTCGTGCATTGTTCAAAGTGGAAAATGCATTTTTTAGAAATTAATTGGAGACCGAATTCATGATTTAAGAATGTTATAAAGATATTTAAATACCTCAAAATAAAACGCTCACCCTGCGAGTTTAATTATTAATTAGTAAAAATTTGACCATTAATTAATAATTTCTAAACACTAACACACTTCTAAACATTAATGTTCAGGCTATAACGGAAAGTAGCACCTCAAAGGAGGAAACGAAACTTCGACGAACTTTTACAGCTTTTATCATAATGTGTATACTTGCGATAGTATCGGTAATATACGGGATTATTCGACACAGTACTGTAGGTCAGACGACCTTCACTCTTTCAGACGAGGAACAGATAATCATCGTTATCTTACAACTATTATTCACCACATGCTCGATCGTCATTCCTCGTAGCATCCTGACCCAAAAATTTCGGGAAAAAGTAGAAAAAAGCCAAAGGTGGTTTTCTATATATAATATAGATAATAATTTATCGATCTAATTTATATAATACATAATAGACTTTGTACATAATTCAATCCATCAGAGGGCCCCAAGTGAGCAAAGCTTGTAATCTTTCAAATCGATTAACATTAGAATATTGGGTAATATCCTTGGCGCCCTCTAATGGACTGAATCGCGTTTTTTTGGACCACACAAACTAGTTGCCACACACACACACACAGTACATAATATGTACTACATATAGAACTAGAAATATAGTGAATAGTATTCACTGAATACTTTATATTATTCGAGACCACTATTTACCTAACACTTATTGCTGCGTCAAAATTTTTTTGACTATTTCAAAAATTCATTATTTATTTTCTTTCCGTGACAAAACCCATAGAAAACCAACGGAGATTTCAAAATCTACGAAATGCGTTTCTGGAGAAGGAAGTGGACGAATTCAACAAAGGACTTCAAAACCAAGGATTTTAAGCTTGGAAAAATTATTTGTCAAGACGAGAAATATATTTTGCAGACTATAATAAATTATTCAATATATTCAATCAAATTGTTTAACTCCGGTGAATAAAAAGCGTGGCTCCTAGTTTGGAAATGATAAATCTCTTGCAAATATTTTGTTATGTTATTGGGTTCTCGATCGAAAACGGGACAAATTAACTAGAAGCGGTGGTTATAAGGTCTGGGGCAAAATACTATTTCAAAATTATTTATATTTTCTTTCCGTGAAAAAACCCATATAAAACCAACGGATAAATTATACGGTATAAATTACACCCCCTGCGCTGTTATCTTGTCACCCGTTATCTTGCAGATTTTCCCGTTGGCTCCGTTATCTTGCAGATTTTTCCAGGCCAATTTTCCAGGAATCCCTATCTTTAGTGTGTTAAGCCCTGCGCTGTTATCTTGCAGATGTCCCCGTTCGCTCCGTTATCTTGCAGATTTTTTTCATGCGATAGTTGCAAGATAACAGCGCAGGGGGTGTATACCCAACGCTCATAACCACTTATGTGGATAACTGAAATTTTGCTGAAATAACTTTTCCTTGACCTAGAAGCCACTCTTATTTCTTTTTTATGAAACTAGATTTTATTTTACAAACTTATATAAATACTTTTTTTGTTGGAATAGAAAAATAAATTTTATATCTTTAGTCATTTTGGCGGTTGAATAATCTTTCTCGGCTTCGCTGTTAGAATAGTGTCCCCACTTGAGGCGCTCGAGAGAATATTTTTCACAATTTGGGAAATAATATTTTCGACACATTCTTTGTCTTCGACGGTGTCATCCGAATTCTTGTTAAATTTTTGCGTTAAGAAATCCTTAAAGAAATCCTCATCTTTTGATTTTTCGTCGGGGATTATTGACGTCGAATTGTGAGGGGTTATGCTACCTTCTTCAAGCATCATTATCTTGGCTATTAGTTGATTTTTCTTCTCACTACAAAGAATTTGAGAGCGGTTTATACAGATCTGAGTTACAAAATTACAGAAAAAAAACGTTCACTAATTCCAAAAAATATATTCCTATTACGTACGACTCGCACAACCTAAAAAACTACTTTAAAATTTCAACGAAAAACTGGTGATGGATATTATCCATTCGTGATGTTAGTCATTTGATATATTATCCATTTGTGACATTAGTCATTTGATATATTAGGCATTTATCATTTGGCAAAAATTAGTCATTTGTGATTTTAGTCATTTGATATGTAATAGTCATTTGAAGTATTAGCCCGAAAAACGTTGTACTGTAAAAATATGAAAGAAATCAAGAATGGTGACGTACCCCTCCGATTTAGGCGGCCATTTCGCGCCTTCGAGCTCGGCGAAATAGCCGGGTTGCTCGTTTGATTGTTGCATTAGAGACGATTGAATATCATTATCCTCCAGAAGGGTGCGGACAATATTCCCCGTTATCACCCGTAGCATTGTAACTTCATCCGAATTGGCATAAATTGGCTCACCCTCACCTTTAATTTCGGTTTCCTCTTTGGAGGACTTGATCGAGATAAATTGCTTTGGTGGATTTATTTTTTAGATTACATGGATTTCTCTATTCAGATTAAGATGTCTTTTAGTTCAGTACGTTACCCGATCCACCGCTTTTGCGACTGGACGCTGTCCAGGAGTTAAAAATGAAATATCGGGCGACGTAGTGAACTAAGAAATGGGTTAATCTACATTTTGTATTTCTAATTTTTTTTCTAAGCGGATTTTTGCGGTCGAGAAATCCAAAGAGAAATTGGTATAATCTAAAAAAAAATCCACCTTTTGAATTTGGCTCGGATATTTCTCGAGATATTGGGCCCGGTCCAATGTTTTGGCCGTAATCGTCAGCGGTAATTGGTCGGGCTTTGGCGGCAACGGTTTGTACCAAATCGACTCTTTTCGCACACGCCGATCCGAACTGCTCCGCAAACTGCGCTCTTTGTAAATGTTTGGCGAAATTGGGGGCAACGTGCGGTACGGAGATACGGGAGTTGAATCACGAACAACATTTAGAGAGTCGATTAACTTCACGTAGGCTGTCGATTTTTTCCTAAGCGAAACACATTTGCTCCGAAAAACTTACTTGAAATTTTACCAATGGATATATGAAAATTCAACATAAATTCCATATTTTTTTCTGAAAACCTCGTTCCAGAAAAAACCCGCGGTATCTAATCCGCCTCATAACAAAATTGATATCACATTTAGTTTTATACAAAATAATTTCTGAAAACAAAGAGCATGGATCATGCTGCAAGGTTATAGAAAATTATTTTGAACGAATATGTTTTTTTAGGTTTTCTTAAAACAATCAATGCTTGATTGCTTTTGATTAATAAAGCTAAACTTGTATTTTTATTTGAACTTCAACTTTATAATTGATAACTCTATGTTGATTTTAACTAGCATGATATAACTTATATCATATTACTTATTAAAGTAAACACCAAAAAATATTTTTAAGTAATGGACCCGAATTTATGCGTGATCAAGGGTCTCGGTTATTTTTAAAGACAGCCAAACTTGATTTGGCTTGGCGGGAATTTATTATCAGTAAACACAAATTCCTCCTCCTGCCGTTTCTTTTCTACACTCCAGGCCTCAAGCTGTGCCATATAATTGATTTGATCATTTTGTGACGTCACATGACAACTCAATTCAATATTATGGAAGGCTGGCCCATGTTGGCTCTCGGCACGAAACTCAACTGTCACAAGTTGGCGCTGTTCGGGCTCTAGCGTGCCAGACTGTGGTACAATGGTCACCAAGGGGTTAAGGCCCGTCCAATTAAAGTACGCGGCCGTTGTCAGCGAGCGGTTTTCCAAGAACACAATTCGACGGATGGGAGAATGGAGCGGAACATCTTCGAGCTTAATTCGGTCAACGCTTAATTTCAGGGTCGGAATTCACTTAAAACCAATGACCTCGAGGGTAATAGTAAACCTATGGGTACATATATAGTCTATATTATAGACTGTCTAAAAGTTCACCATTTCAATTAGGCGCTAAAGAACCCCCAAAAGACCATTTTTGAGGATTTAGTCAACCTTGATGCAGGAAAAATACAAAACTGTATATAAAGTACACCACCTGAGGAGTTATCTTACCTTTATAAACGCTTAAAAAGCGGTAAGATAACCCAACTTTGGTAAGCTAACCCGTCAGGGCGTTTAGTTTAATAATTGGAAATCACGATACGTTTTGGTGAAAAAAGTGGTAAGATAACCCAATCTTGGTAAGATAACCAATGGTAAGATAACCCCTCAGGTGGTGTATACTTTATATAGCCTATAGGCTATAAGTTATAGCGGTAAAAAAAGCAGAGCGTAAGGAAAGCTCATATAAAAGTTAGTTCCTCAAATCGCCACACTTTTGGTTTCCATTTTTACGTGTAAGCAAAAAAGAAATTGAGATTACCAACCAAAATAGATTGTGGTATTATACCATAATCTATTTTGGTACCATTGGCATTATCCAACTTATAAGTCCACTTGCATATGCAATAAAAAATACATAAGCAATAAAAAGGTAACATTTCAAACCCCGGCTGAGAGAGCAAAGTAGATGTGTTTGAATAATGCGCGTGCCGTCCGTCAAGAATTCGCCCTGGTCCGTTAGGGACTCTTTAGGCGCGTTGCGGGGATCAAACCCACGGGCGCTTAATTCAATTTCTTGGCTTTGTCCATTCATGATGTTTACATTGAGGCTAATGTTGTATTCTCGTGCTTCAAGCGGTGAAAAGTTCACATAAATTTTTCCCGTCGAATGGGGCTCTATGACGCCTTTAGTGGTTAAAATGTCAAATACTGGCCAATTCCAATTCTCAGCTTGGAATAATCGTACATTTTCCATATCAAATATTGGGTCTCCACGATTTTATCACGCGTAAAATGGGCTAGTTATAACGTCAAGGTATAAAAATTGACATCACATTATTACAAAGCCGTATAAAGGCTATATTATATAGGAACATTTTCAGAACACGGTTTACAAAGCTATTTTTTGTCGCAAAAACTATCCAAATCGTTTCACGGCATCACTTATGAGTCAAAAATGTGGGCACCCTAACCTATAGAGAAGTGAATGCGCGAGTTACTTCCATTGTGGAAATCGACTTCTTGCGTTGGTGACTGAAGGAGGCCGAGCTCGACCGGTTTTAAATGATGCGTCCGCGTCGGAAAATGAAGATATTGATCTGCTTTACTCAAAGTAACTCCTGAAAATCGAAGAGGCAACTGTCGCCCCCCATCGATGGACAGTAAAACTGGCAAGGTATGCTGTCCAATAAGGTGGTGAGAATAAATGATTTTGACAACGCAGCGCTCATCAGGGCCCAATTGGGCACTGCGAGGCTTTACTTGGAATAATTTGTTGTCTTCCACCTGGAATTTGGGTACATACTATTTTTGAAAAACTGTCAAAAATACTACACGAGGTAGTTACAACGTCTTCAGTAAAATCTTGTAACAATCATAAAAAAAAACAAAAGGACGCAGCGTCTCAGACGCTAAGACCTTTTTGGGACTTCATTCATAAAAACCATAAACAGACACGCTTTTAAAGTGAAAAAAGACATGATTTATCTTAAAAAATGACTTGACCTTATAACCAGACCCCCTGTAAATTTTTATCTCAAAATGATTTCATCCAAATTACCATAAGATTTTATAAAAAAGAATTAAAGCTGAGTTCCCGAAAATACCATTAGACGTTTATGCAAAAAAATCCCCTGTCCGTGATCTTATATATTAATATCCCCTGTTCTATTAATATATTAATTGTCCACGATTACTTATAAATTTCTTATTCTAAAAATCAGTAAAAAAGGTAACTAAGACTTAAACCCTTTCTCTCTTCAGTTGAATTAAACGTGATTTTATATAAATAATATAATATATATGTGCCGACCCTGAAGAATTTGGTATTGTGATTTTGTAAGTTCATTATTGTCGGCCCAGCCTTCTAGTTCTAGCCGCATATCCGCCGGGAACAAAAATTCAAATGATGATTCTGTATTTCCCGGATTTTCAATCTCAAACCGCAAAACAAAGGGTGTCGAGTTGACGGTTGAACAGCCAAAATTGACATCAATCATTTCACTCCCGTCACTCTCGTTAAAGTTACCCTGGTCAAGCTCGGATAGGCTAGGCGTCGTACGCAAGAGGGCGTCAATTTTAGCCACATTGCTCCATTGGTAAAGAAGCTGTTTTGGAATAAGGTCGGAACAGCTCAAGTGGGTCATTCTCAACAGCGGATAGCATACTTCGGCAATCACATGTGTTAGCAAAACTTTCTCGCTTCATCAAGGGTGTCCATGAACAAAAAATTATTTTCTGATGTGTTCTCAAAAAAGTACCCGTAACTTGGTATAATGTTCCGGGCGTTTGGTTTTTTACTTACCATAGCTTTTTCAAATAACATTATTACCATGTGGTCCACCGCAGACAAAAAATTTCGTAACCGTTTGAGCAGTACCCTGGTTCAACTTTTCGTGAAAAAATAACCAGCTTGAAATATATGAAAACTCGCTAAGGGGGTAAATGTTGCTCAATTTTATGAAAAAAAATCTAGCCGAAAAATCATCATAAAAATTGAACGACTAACGCTATCAATTAATTTTTTTTTGTATTAACAACTTCAAACATTTTCTGATGCACTGGTACATTAGCCGATCTGTAATATATCCGTACATATGAGATTAATTTAATTTCGCCAAAGTNAGCGTGCAAAAAATGAACCGCGTACGTCTCCCGGTTAACCGTTTGTAAATTTGTGGTTTTGTGGTCAAATCGACCAAAAGTGTCCAAGGGTGGTCGGGAAGCTTTCGAGAGTATGCTCAATCGATTCAAAACCATCGATTTGCTTATAGAGAAATCTGCTTATGAGATTGTACGTACGATTAGATAGCAGTAGAAGAAAAGCCGGACAAACGTCCGGCCCCGTGCTCAGGGATGTGCTGAATAATCGTGCTTGGGAGTTAAACGTATTTCTTTCATGTAATTTGCAAATAAAACTCAAAACATAAGATTCACAAGTCCAATGTTGGACACCCTAACTCAAACTTGACGATTTTATGCTGTAATAAATCTCCCAGGAATAATTGCCGTCTTTTGGGCACGAGACGGAGAGATATAGGATTTTACTTGATCTCGGCTCGAGTCGCAAAAACGCCACTGAACTGTTTCCGTCCTCAAACTTTAAGTAATTTTCATCATGCGTTTGGCCATTGACCATTTGTATGGTCGAGAGGTCAACGTCGACCGTGCAATTTGATTGATTTAGAATGTTGAGTTTTTTAACCCTCGTCTTGTTAACCATTACAGATCCAAAATCCAAAAAAGACGTTGCCGAACAAATGGCACCGGTGACCCCCTCGGAAATGCAGCGAAACAGTTTTTTGTCCGATTGGGAAGGATGCGTCCAATATTGTAGGTCGGGCTAAAATGTCAAGATTGACTTAAAACAAAGCAAGCTA
This sequence comes from Oikopleura albicans, assembly GCA_004367875.1. NCBI lineage: Eukaryota > Metazoa > Chordata > Appendicularia > Copelata > Oikopleuridae > Oikopleura > Oikopleura albicans. The sequence continues at coordinate 924,374 of SCLG01000004.1, forward strand.
TTGGTGTTAAGAAAACAGAATCAGACAAATATTGTAAAGACAAATATGCGTCCGATTACTCATTATTTTTTATTGAAATTACCGGGAACTTGTGTGAGAATACTTATGAAGTTCATAAATGCATATGTAACCTTAAATCCATTTCAAGAGAAAATATTCATTGGAGTAAGCAGTTACAGACCGCCGACAATTTTTCCATACCACTAACAACACTGTTGATTTTAAATAGCATGGTTGATAACTTTTTTTAACTATTACTACGCATTTTTTTCATGGGTAGTGTATCGGTATAAATTAAAATTAAATATTTTTTTTATCTCACCTTGATGAGGTATTGTTTGGGTGCTGAGGGTTTGAAACACATTTGAAATGTTTTTGTATCCAATGGCGCAATGTGTCCAGTAGTGGGCGTAATTTGCAGCGATTTGGACGGCAGGAACCATTCAAAATTGACGCGCAGATGAGATGTATTTTCCACCACAAAACCTTGCTCCGTTTTGCCGCCAACTAGTGTGGGCTGGAGATACACCTCAGAGTCACATTTTAATCTTGGAGTCCCATGAAGTGTAATGACCTTTTATAGGATGTGATATGAATCAAACGGAAATAATTAAAACGCAGGCCCTACCTAGTGTCAAGTACGAGTCGCTTTATTTTTTGTCGCCAGGTCCTTACTTGCTGATAAATTATTTTTTCGAAAAAAACTGAAAATTCCGGTACCCTTTATGGTTATAATTCAGGCTCACCCTCAATTGGGAGAAACCCGAAAGGGGAGAAATTTTAGTCCACTTTCGAGTTTCTCCGTTTTCGCATTTCATTCAAACCCTAGCCTCAACACACTGATCGTATCTATCGTCCCCATTGAGCCGCGTTCTTAGCTCACTTTTGTGAGCATCATGTTTGGCGACTGCCCTAACGACGACCAATTGAAATGGGGATTCAGATTTTATCAATCCGAGGGTCGGGAACACTTGATATTCATCGTCCTTAAAGTTAAAAGTGACCGGAAGACTCCCACCACTTTGCATACATAGTGTCGTATAAGTGGGGCAAAGTGATAAGGTTGGCGGCGCAATGATCCTTTCCGGCATTTCGACTTTTGACGGAAAGGGCTCCGAAGAGGGGGAAAATGTATGAGCCGAAACGTGCACGGTTTTGCACCAGCCCGGGGAGACCAGTTTCGTCTTCACCTCGGAATAATCCATCATTTGTTTATAAAAGCAGTTTAACTCCAGCTCACCCCCATACACCGACTCTTTCTCACCGAATAACTTAAATCATACTTCAAAAAGTTGAGTTTACTTTCGCCGAGAAAAAATTGTCTGTTTGAGGGCCAGAATTTGAGGGCCAAAGTTTGAGGGACAAAATTTGTTCGTTTTTTAGGACAATTATTTTAACGCAAAATTTAGTAATGTTTTTAGAAGCATGCCTGAAAACGTGCTGTGAAAATGTATGATGACCCAGGGCTCAAAGTGCGCATGGACGGATTGACTGAAAAGTAGTGATTTTCTTTGCACTCATACCACTGAGCCACAATTTCCCCGTTGGTGTGATTGGTCACCTGAATCGGCACCGCGTTAATTGTCCCATCCGGTATACACCGACCAAACGCAATAGCTTGGGTTGATAGGGAAACGGCGGGAACTTTGCCCGTATCGCTCTCGAAAAGACTAAAAAATCCGCCGTTGTCGAACTCCTCGTCCCGCGCTTCGTCATCAAAATGCAAATATCCATCGGTTAAATGAATTTTTCCCTCCTACTCAATGAGTTCAAAACTATGTGTTTGCAAGAGCATTCGGTAATCACAAATGTAATTTGATTATTATGTTTTCTCAAAACCCGTTACTTTATAGATTTTTTTTCCTTGAAATCTTTCTTAAAATTAAATCTTAAAAAAATTTGTTAATCGTCAATGACGATTCGTCATTTAATAAAATCTGCAATCTCGAAAAGAGATGTATTCTATAATTTTTTAAAGCGTGATTTTATAAAATTTGTTTTCTCATAAAATAAATTCACGCGAATCAATTTATATAGATTTTTTGCAGATTATTTTTGTGTAGATATTTTTTCTCAAAAAATTTGATTTTATTGAATTCAATTTTTGAAACAAAAATGTTTGTTTTCGAAAAAGGGATTAGCTTGTGGAGAATTTTCTCCACAAAACAAAATAGTGACAGGGGATGGGGTTATAAAGTCAAGCTAATATAACTGACGTTACCTTATAATCATTACTAAAATAGGAATTTGGAACTGTTCCTGGAATAATTGTTGCCGCGTGTCAAAATCAATTTTTTCGACATTTGGCGAGACGCGCATTTTTATCTGGTCAATGGTCAAATTAGCTGGGCGCGAATTATCGTCAAAAACCGATCCGCAAAGTTCGATGAACATGGGCTCGGCGCCGTCGATTAGAATGGGTACGCGCCGATAATATGGCGCGGCGGCGCGCGGCGAAAAACAAATTTGAACGGAAACGTGCTCGCCGGGCAAAATCACACCCTGGGTGGGCGTAAAACTCCACGCCGAATACGTACTGTCACAAAGAAATTGAAATGTTGCCTTGATTTGGGAAATGTTGTCAATTCGGACGTGGTGCTCGGGACGCCGATTAACCCCCACAGTCCCGAAGTCCACAATCGCACTCGATAATGAAAGTACAGTAGGTGACCTAAAGTAAAACACTAGTACCAATAAATATTACATATATGTATATATAAATATACATATAGACAATTGTCAATATTGTATGGCTTACAAAAATAACCTTTTTTATTACGGTCAATATTTTTTTGGAAAAATGGACGGTTGTCATGCGTAATAACCATTTAGACTTATTATTAGTGTTTGTATTTATTATAATAAATTATTATTATTATTTTAGATATTAATAATTATCTCATTAAAATTTAAGACAATAAAATTAACAAAGAGATAAGAATCAAAATCGAAAATTAAAAAATTTCAATCCTCAAAGATTTATGTTTGACTTTATTTTGATAAATAAATTCATAAGAACAATTTTAAATCATAAATTTAAATCATTTAACCGGTTAATAAATTTGCATTTGCAAATTTGGGAACACAAAAAACATGTTGTCAGACTGGAATATTAACGAATAATGAAACGTTAACCTTACAGTAAGTCTGCTAGAAAGACCTTATAACCTGTATAAAAGGACCTTATAAAGTATAACCCGAGTAACAAAACTCACATTTTATGAATCATAACTAACCCCTATAGCCTTACGTTATTACCCTATAGGTTATAGGGTAACAATATATATTATATAGGCTATATAAGAGATGCGATTATTAAATTTTTATCATTTATCACCTTTTGGCCACACAATCAATCGTTACGAAGCTTATTTGTGGACAGGAGCTGCAGGAAACTCGTATTGTCTTTTTTAATTCAATTTTTGGAGACAGTAAGGGTCGATATAAAAGTGGGAGCGAAATGGAGCCCTTTGGCGGAATTTCGGCGGTTTTAAGAGGACATGTGATATCACTTGGTACAACAGATTCGGCATCGTCTGTGCCATCCTCAATCATCAATCGCGCTGTTACATTTGACGGGTTGTACAATTTTACGTTTCGTTTCGATACTTAGTAAGGGTATACACGCGAATGGTGGTTCAAAGTTTGAAGGCACAAAAATAAATTTCAAAATTTGATATATCATACTATCATGTTATATGAGCGAATTTTAAAGTTGAGTAAATCGATTAAAACGACTTCTAAGGTAATCGTCTGTGGATACGATGCTATTAGTTTAAACTCTTAAGTGTAACGGTTAGTAATAAAACCGCGATAACCGACGATATTTTATTTTTGGCTCCTAAATATTTTTCATAAATAACTTATTTTTAACCAAAAAAGTCGCGGTTTCATTCCTAACCGTAAATTTGGAAGTTTCTAACTTCTGCCGCGGCATGCCGTCGTATACGCATTGCGTTTTACGTAACATACATGTATATGAATCATATAGAAGTTAGAAACTTCCAAATTTACGGTTAGGAATAAAACCGCGACTTTTTTGGTTAAAAATAAGTTATTTATGAAAAATATTTAGGAGCCAAAAATAAAATATCGTCGGTTATCGCGGTTTTATTACTAACCGTTACACTTAAGAGTTTAAACTAATAGCATCGTATCCACAGACGATTACCTTAGAAGTCGTTTTAATCGATTTACTCAACTTTAAAATTCGCTAAAATCTGAGCTACATATAAGATGCCGTTCATACCCTTCGCTTGGCCATTTTCAACATTAGGAAAAGTTACAACAGTTTTATTTCGCATTTTATCACTAGAGCCCAAAAAGACCTGGGGAAAGCATGAAATTGCGGTTAAATTAATTTTCTTGGAGTACTCCAACTCGGGACCAAATCGACACTCCGCCACCCCCTTGAACAGGGATGTCATGTCAGATCGAAATTCGAGCTGAAATTTCTCGGACGCCTGGGCGTTAAGAATCCCCTCAGACGGTGAGATGGTAAACTCGCTCGGATAAGTAAACCACTCGTACTTGGTCTCCAAAGATGAACGATTTTTTGCCGTGAATTTTGCGCACCTAAAATATAATACCTATATCTTCCCTTAACATTTTATAGGATTACCTAAACGGTCAAGGCCCAAAAATATTTTTGAGTTAACTCGTAAGGGGAAGTGTGTGCATATATGCACACGACTGGGTTTTTCCTCAATTTAAGGAGGCCCGTAGGGCAGAATTGGTATTACTGACCCCCCCTCAACTTTTCGACAAAATTCCTTTGGCGGTATTTTTTTGCGTAGGTTGGATATTTCAAACAGCTCTCTAGGGGGCCCTGGTGGCTCAATCAATTTCTTAATAGTCAGATCGACGTAGTTTCACGAGCTCTACAACTTGGCTTTACCAGTTTTACCAGAATTATTGTGAATTTTTAAGTGTGTGCATACGTGCACACAATTTCCCCCTATTAAAAAGACGTTCCCCCTGTGAGTTAATTAAAAATGTTAAAAAAAATGAGTTTATATAATGTGGTGCTAAAAATCCGTGTTAAAGATAAATAAACCTTCACATTTTCCGTGTTAAAAATTCGTCTTAAAATCCGTGTTAAAAATGGGTCACTTGTACACACTTACTTTGTTTCCCTGACGGAGCATGGTTCCAAATTTATTTTATCTGGGAATGTGAATTTTGGCGTTTGAATTTTTGCCTCGAGTTTTATTTGATAGGAGCCATTTTGTGTGTCGAGTCGAATCGCGTCAACATACGGAATAAATTCCGACGGTCGGAATGTAATTGGTAATTCTTTTGTACTACCAGCGGCTAATTTTATCACTTGGGATGAATATGGCGTTGAAAATGTTCGCGTTGATGGACTCGTAAATTTCACCTAAAATTTTCATCGTTCATTATTGTTAACCATTTACCGTTATCTTAACATAACAATATTGTTAAACAATTTTCGGATATGTTAACCATTGCACGACAGGTAATCAAATTTCCGATAATTGTTCAATTTTTCGTTATGATAACAAATTTAGCTCCTGTCAACAAGTTTTAGATCAAAACGGGCCTTATTTAGTTAAGTTAACAACTGATGCGCTTATATGTGTTTAACAGAACTTTCATTCAGGTATAAAACCACGTGTTTACCAATTTGAAATACTGTTTATTGTGTTACGTTACCGCAATCCCTTACAAAAAAAATCGGATCCCGATTGGTCAGACCGTTTTTTGATTAGCTGATCGATGCCATACATAACATGTGATCACTTGATTAGCACTTTCTAGATTTTAAAAATACATTTTTGTTGTTTCCTTTTTCTATTTGACAAACATCAATCAACACAAAGGGAACAAATGGACGAATTATCGGCTAAATTCTCAACAGGTTTGGAACATTTTTTTAACAAAATACAATTATTTGGTGAGAAAGACTACGGGTTCCTCGAAGTTTCCATGGAACTCATTTTCTTCGAATAGCCCTTTCTACGAAAATCATTTTCTGGGAGAGACCACGATGACCGCAAAAAAAAATATTCAGGTGACTTCTACCGTCATTCTCTATTGATTCCAAAGCTAACGGAGCTTTGTTCGGTCCGCGTTGGAACAAAAAATGCGACAAATATTGGCCAAGGCGCCAAGACTGCAGCGGTTAATGGGCCATCTCGACTTTACGAACTCTGCCGTTTAGGTAAATGTGGTGACTTTGACATACATACATTAACCCCCAAACACGATTCTGGTTTGTCCAGATCCGGGTAAAAAACGCAATTTTAAAGTTGTTCGGCTATATTATATAAAGTAACACTGAAAATCCAACATAGAATGATCGATTACATCGTCGAAGAGCAAAAACAAAAATATATATATATATACAATTGCATTTTTTTTAAGAAATTTTTTACGATTTTTTTTAAGAAACTTTTTTCGAATTTTTGTTAAGAAATTTTTTACGAATTTTTTTTTGTGACCAATTTTTTTTGTATTGGCAAAACTTTTTGACGCAAATTTTGGAAAAATAGTTTTACTTTTAAAATAAGAAAAAATAGTCAAAATATTTTGTCCAAAAAATTTGTCAAAACATTTCAACATGATTTTAAAATCGCATCGGTCTCTGTAGAGATATTGATTTTCCAAAAAAATAGCTAAAATTTTAAAATTAAGTCTTATGTCATTCGGGCGGAGAAGTACTGACTACGCCTCATTTGGCCGACGAGTTAATTTTAACAATGCGGAAGGAATTTTACAACGAAAAACGCATCATACCGCTGATTCAAAGACTTCAACTCGATATCATTGAGGCCGGCCAGGTGGATATGGAAGCCGTCAAACTTTCCTTTATTATTTGGATTCATTACAATATGGCACCGAGATTTTGCAGAATGGGTTTGTGCGAAAAAAAAAATATAAAACTTACAACATATAAAAATCACCATATGGTGCTATAGCTAAATAAGAGGATTTTTAGCACAAATCTTTTTAACCCCAACATTTTTAATAATTCCCTAATATCCGTGTTGAACAATTGGTATTAAAAATCAGTATTGAATAATATTGCTACTACTATTTAAAAAAAATCAGTGTCTAAAATATATCTTCGTAATTATTTTTAGCGTTAAAAATAGCCGCGTCTTATTATATGATTTTTCACGCTATTTTAGCATCACCGCGACAGTCTGAGCTCCAACACACGGTATACCGCGGTATATGGTTTAAATATTTTATATGCCGCGTGTTAAAAAAAACTCTAATAGAATGCATGTTAAAAATGTTTTTTTAGGAGCCATTTTAAGTTATTTTGGGATAACATCATGAAATTAATTTTATTCCAGGGACGAACCTTTTCTTCCTTAACAATCCAGATGGGATTTTTCGAGGGAAGAACAATTGGGTTGGACCCGCCGGAACAATTGATTTATTGGCCAAAGATGGCATTATTGATGTTATACTTCAAACTGGCAAAGTTAAACTTCACTTTTTCACAAAAGGTAGCTTTATCAATATCAGATACTATTAGCAAAAATCTTAAAACTTTTCGTGAAAAGTAAAATATAAATTAGCTGAAGCGATTACGGCGTCCAGTCACCCCCTAGGCGAGCAATGTTTTGTTTTACCAAAATTGACCCGTGCTCTGATTGTTAACTACTGTGAGCCGCATGAGTATGAGGATAAACCGGGTAAAATGAGTTGGTCACAGATTCGACGTTATTGGCGTCGCGTTTACGGAATAGTCCTTAAGGACACGCCAGAGCCTTGCGTCGATATTATTTTTGGACATGGCTGGGGAAGTAAACTGCAATATCCAATATCGACTGTACTTCATATAAAACCAACTCTAAAACCCTCGGACGAAGCTCAAGCAATAGCAAAGGTACAGTACAAGGAACGGTGGTTATAAGGTATCGGGTCGAAAGACATTTAATTAATGTTCGAAAAATGATTTATGTTCAGACCTTATAACCAAATTTTGTGGCACATAATTAATTCACTAAAAATGCATGATATTAAACTATTTTCGAAATTTAGGAATTTTTTTCCACAATGAAAGAAAAGAAGGCATTTGGGGAAGAGATTCGAATGTCACGAATTCAAGTTTTGCGACCGCCGACAATGAAAGTGTGCGGTAAAGGAGCAGCCCAAACCGAAACTGATATCGAATCGGACTCGCTCGTTTCAACTGATTCCGGAATCGGGTCAAAATAGGTCAATAATAATTTAACTGTATTTTTTTTTGTTGTTCGACCAATTACTGTATCTGTAAGCCAATAAAACAAACCACTGTCATCAAAATAAGTAGAAAGTGTAAAACGAGATGGTTTTATATACTTCTCCCTCAAAAAAGACATGATTTTTATTTGAAAAAGACACTTTTCAAGTTCTTTTTTAGAACTTTTGAAAAACTATTAGCGTCAGAAAATAAAACTTGTGTCAGAAAACACCCTAAAATCTTACAACTGTGAAAGTCCTATATCTAACAGAAAAAAAAATCGCAATAAATATACCCTACTTTATACGGTAACACCTACCAAAATTTACCCGAATATTATATTCGGAATATACAATAAACGTGAAAATTCGGGTAACAAGCCAATATAACGTTTACCGGGTAATATTAACCCTATCTGAATTTACCATAGTAGACCCCGCTATTATTAAGGTAACCGACCTAAATAACACTTACCCTACCCTAGTAGGGTAACCGACCGTTACTACCAAAAATAAGATAATTTTAGGGTTAATGAACCTAAATTTCGGTAACCAAATGCCGAGCACTGGAACTGAATATCGTTTAATATAAACGAATGAGTTTATGCGAAAAAATATTACCTTCAATAGATTGAGCGATTTATTCTTGAGATAAATGACTTTGACATATTTTTTGTTTGGTTCCCAATCGCCAACCCACGTGACATCACTGGGACCTTCTAACTCCCTGCCGAGTTCGTGCCTCTGTTGTCTTTTTGAGGGTACATTTTGATTTATTGTTACTCTAAAAAATAGTGCTATAAAAAATACAGTCGTTTATGTAATATAAATTCTATTACAGTCTATGCGCGTATCTTGTGAAAACCCCCGATGGTGCACTTATTTTTCCAAAAATATTTTCTAGGAACGCGTATATTATATGCGTAATTAAAAAAAACTGCACGAAACTTACCTTCTCGGATCTCCAGAAGCATGAAACGATGTTTTGGACGTTTCTAGCATTTCGGCAACATTCTATCAAATCTAAAAAAATGAAAATATGAAATCTTCGCTACAGAAATTGTGTTAATTCTAGAATTTTTTTTCCTCCAGATTGACAAATTTCAAAAAAAAAGCTCTAAAAATGACAGAAAATAACTGAAGTTACAATTTTCACTAATAATACAAAAAGTGGCACCGTCCGTTTTTTAGCTAGATAGAACACACAATTTGCTAAAACAAGCCATGCGGAAATTTACAGCAGCCCGTTAAAATATTTTTAACCACTCCATTTTCTCGTCGGTGCCGAATAATTATTATATTTAATAGACTCATAATCGCGCGTTTCTGGGAAGGACCGGCGATATTCGTGCAAATCCGGGTCCATATTATTAACCATTTTAGCAGTGTGACTCGCCCCAAAATCGGCGATTGCGTTATTGAGCTCGAATTCCGCCCCAAAACGCTCCCGATTCAGTTTTTCGACAATATCGTTCATTTCTAATTTCTTATTGAGATTTGTGAACCGTATCATTTTCGGATCGGGGGATGTTTTTTTCGGTTGAATTCCTTCAATAATGGACTGTAGTTTACTTTCCTGAAGTTCATCTTTTTCATTCGACCACGGATTTAGTTTCGGCATTTTTGGCAGAAATTTTGCGTTATTTTCGACGTCAATATCGAGTGCGAGTTGCCGTTTCAGAGCTGTGAAATTTATATTTAAATATATTTAGCTTAATCTTTTTTTTCTATTTAACAATTGATTTATTTGATCGAAAAGTAGGAACTGCAACTGCTTACTTTTTGAGTGTCGAAAATAGTGGCCAAAATAGTGGCGTGAAGTGTTTTGTCAAAAAACGTCCATAATAAATATTCCTTAATTGGACTTCGTTTTCACTTCAATTTTTCGGATAAAATTAGAGTAGGCTTGGTTATAAGGTCATGGCTCAAAATGACGTTATTTTTTCCAAAATACTGGCAAATTTCAGCTAAAATTAAAAAAAGGATTTCATATTATAACCAATTCTCAAGTAATAACATGTACTAAAAGTTAATACATAATATATATTTTATAAAAAGTATTTATAAAATTATACACAAAAGGTAATACAACAAAAGGTAATTCAATATTACCTTCATAAATCGGAAGATTAATCCAACTAATCGCTTCGTCGCTCATCTTGACACCCTCGAATTTTTCCAGATAAAAATCGGTCAATCGGATTGCATTTAAATGGGGATAAACGTTCGCGGCTGACTGAATAATACATATCTCTGCAGGCGTTGTTGGGTATAAGGTCAATGTGTGAAAAGTGACTTGAGCTTATATGTATTAAAAAACTGACGTGACTTTAAATGCATCTTTTAAAAACTGACTTGGCCTTAGTGCAGAAAATATTTGCCCGTGTTATTCCACATTATTTTAAGACCTTTTATGGAGAAAATTATCTATTTAAAGAAATAATAGTGTGATATCGTGTCCTAATCGTCCAAAGGCCATTTGGTCGAAAAGATAATTCCACGCAAAACTAGGGGAAAGTGGATATTTATTCCTTTAGGAAAAAAAATTTTCTGGATAAAATCTGAATAATTGCATTTCGACTATTGTCGAATTGGATTAAGTCAAACGTGGATAAATGCTAATCACGCGGATTCGACTTTTGACCATTTAGACATGATACCAATTCAGTTGGTACCATATACAGTCCGTGAATATGGCCGTGATCTGAAATAACTGTCGAACCTCTAAATTTTGTTTTAGTCGGTCGGGATCATTAATGGTGTATAGCATTTGTTGTTTAAGTCTGCAGGCGAGATCAGACATGAGTTTTGCGGGCGATGTGAAAATAATGTATTCGTCAAAACCGCCAGCGGCGTCAATCTGATCCAAACATGATTCTGTGGTAACGGTTTGAATGACTTCCCCCAAAATCATTGACGTAAAACGATGATTGTAACGTCGCTCAGGCCACCAGGTGGCATTAAATTGATGGTTTAGCTGGGGGTGCTCTTTACGGAGCGCACTGAACGTGTGCCCACGAATGACACCTTCTCCGCCCCACAGTTCTTCAAGGGAGTCTTGGCTAGGGTGTCCACAATGTCCAACACAACAATTGTATACATTAAACGTTGGTTATAACTTATAAGGCTAAGCTTACATAAACAAATTAACCTTTCAAAAAACATACTTAACACTTGATATTATCACCAAGGTCTCAAAAATATATTTTCATCTAATTGTTAGATGAATTTTGAATGCTTTAGGATATTTTTACGTCGGGTTATACCCAAGTTTTGGTTCGAACTGACCAGAATTTAAACAGGTAAGTTATAAAAAAGCTCGAAATATCATTTACCCCACCATCATGGTAGTACCATGCCAAAAATTCGTGTTAATGACCTAAAAATTGGAAATAGGATATTTATTTGAATACAATTTCCGACTTAGATTTTTTTTCGATTTGCTCTTTCAAAAATGAATAAAATGTTATATTTATAACTATTTTAATAGTTTTTGTCAATAAGCGATTTTCCGTGGACACCCTCATCTCTAGCATAATTAAATTCAGTAGATGCGTCCTTTCTACCCGGTATATTCTCACTGCGGCCACCCTTCATCGGGTGATAAAATCGACGGTCATCTTTGCCTCGTGGGAATTCATAGGGAATGTGCTCCCGATTAACCCGTACGTGCTCTTTAATATTTGTTGGATCCGCGCCAAAAGCGCCCATTTCCAGTACACGAGGTCCCTGATAATCTCCCTCATTTCTTTGCCGTTGTTGATGCTCAATAATCTTTCTAGGCGGTTTGTTATAAATTCGGCCACGTTGATTATCACGTTTATAGGGTTTCCACTCAACCCATTCACCTTCTTCTTGGGGCATTTTTGAGCCCTGATTGTTCACGATATTCTCATATTGCACCACAGTCTCTTCCATCATTAGACGATAATGTAATGGCAATCTTAATTTAATTGGTAGGTTTGTGATCTTACGTTTTTTGTGGTCAAATCGACGAAAAAAATGGTCGGGGAGTTTTTAAGAATATGCTCATTTGATTCGGGACCATAGATTTGCTTATGGTGAGCAATTACGAACGATCAGAGCAGAGTAAACAAGGGGCCGGACAAATATCCGGCCTCGTGTTCAGGGATGTGCTGAATAATCGTGTTTGGGGGTTAAGGATTAAAGTCTCGAGAAAAGATCATAGGACCTTATAAGTTATAACGGTCTAATTCTCAGACCTTATAGCCAGCCGCTACAATCTGATTTTATTTTATTGTTTTACAAACATATTGTTATAGTTGTTATAGTTACGCTTTAAATATCTATAGTTAGTTATGTTAGGGTTTACTACCACGTGCAAAATTAAGTTAATTTTCAAGTGGTTTAGGAGAAAACATATTTATCAAAAGACGGAACAGTTACTCAATTAGGTTTTTTATGAACGAACCTGTGATAGATGGGAAATCGTAAATAAGGGTTGAGCATGAGTTCGTCTCTTGGATATTTTTGTGATTTTAGCATTAAATGAGGATCGACTTCGATAAAATCCCTCGGAATCCATTTCCTCGAAACTTCCGGTGCTATGCAATCAGGAGCCGGCCTTAACCATCGATGGATATACAAAGGTCCAGGAATGTCGTAATCCACCCTTTTTCGGGTTGTAATTGATGATCGTTTAACTTCGGTCGCATATGGCTAAATTTTTATCAATATTGTCAATTAATATTTGTTATACAAAAATACTAATTAAAATTTATGTTAAATATTAAGTAAGATTTATATTATATACTATAATAATTGAAACCAATATTCAGTTATAAATTACAAGCCCCAAGGAAACAAGTGGAAAGGTTACTTAGTATTAACTCTCAGGGGAAGGAGTTTTTGGTAACCCGTAGGGGGAAAATGTGTGTAAATAAACACGCACTTAAAAAAATCACAATAATTCGCAATAATTCAAAAAAGCCACCAGGGCTCCCTAGAGAGCTGTTTGAAATTTCCAACCTACGCAAAAAACACCGCCAATCGAATTTTCTCGAAAAGTTGAGGGGGGTCAGCAATATCCGTTTTGCCCTACGAAAAAAACAAGTTGCGTTTCTAAATACACGCACTTCCCCCTGAGAGTTAATTATCTTAATGGTCGTCAAAAGTTCGACCAATTCACCTTTATTCATAAATGCATTTATGCAAAATATATGCCGGATATAATATGCGGTATAAAAAAGTTCTTTACGGCCCAATGGAAACCTTATTCCATTTGTATCTTATACCAATTCATACGGTGTCTGTCAAATGAACTTACACGGCGATTAATACGAATTGGTGCAAATTCATTATTATGGACGTCATCTCCCCGCGCATAGTTTCGGTCAAACCGCATTTTTCCGTCAATTCGACCGTAACCCTCATTGGACAACTTGGCATTAAAGTTTGTTTTTCGCATACGATGTTTTCGTACCATCTTGCCCATTCGGGTCGAAGAGGTTAAACAGACTTCCGTCAACCGCATTTTTTTTTCTCTTCGATTTCTAGACTGAAGTCTGAATTTAGTATTTTTAACGGTATTAAAATTTCACATAAAAATAAAATAGGATATGATTACAAAAAAGTAAAGTCTGAACAAAATCGACAAAAAAAATTGTAAATTGCAAATTCTTCTGGCTCTCTGATTGGTCAATATTTCCATTTAGAGCTGTGTTGCTATGCGATAATGCTCAAATTACAAGTTTCTATTTCTATTTTCCCATGACTCGTTGATGGACTCCAATTTATATTTAGTCAAAAATTGCCACGAAGAATAGATAAAAAATATTGAAATTACTAAACCCTTATCAATGATATATCGACATGAGTTTTCGGCACCGTCTGAATCGGTCTCTTTTCTTTTGTGGCGAAAGGGTAATCCGCCGAAATTTCTCCATTTCTGGCCAATGACAATGGTAGTTTTTTTTAGGTTGAAGTGAAGGCTAAAACACTTGTAGCGAGCACCGATTAATGTATTGGGTTACTTTTTTCTCTACCAATGCTCAATAGCCTATTGACAATAGGGGAAAATTTTGGCGGATTAACCTTTCGCCACAAAATAAAGGAGACCAATACAGACGGTGCCGAGTTTTCAATGATAACTTATCCATTTTTCGCGATTTTTTTTTTTGAAAAAAATTGTCCGATGTTTTAGTCGAATATTATATTTTCGGGGAAAATTTAGACTTTTTTTGGAAAATCTGTCAAAAAGTATAAATAAAAAAAACTGTTTGGTCGTTTGTAATTTAATACATTCACACACAACTATATTGACTATATTCGGAATATAGTCAATATAGTTTTGTGTGAATGTACTAAATTACAAACGACCAAAGAGTTTTTTTTTAATTTATACTTTTTGACAGATTTTCCAAAAAAAGTCTAAATTTTCCCCAAAAAAACGTCATTTTGAGGTCCAAAATTGGGGGACTCCCGATTCTGTCTTTTTTGACAAGTCGAGATCATTCAAGCCACGAAGCGTACTTTACACCCGATAAACGTTTAAGGACCCGTCATAAGAGTTGTTTACAAAAATTATAGCAAACTGATCAAATTTTCGCCTAACATGTTTTTGATTTGTCGGCGGTTCAGCATATGTTGTTTTCTTAGTGAATATCCGACAAACATCTTTGTGTGAAATTATCACTGGGGTCAAAGTGACTTTGACTCCAAAAAGTTTTTGAGTTATGTTTTTCTCGATATCAATTTTTGTTTATATTATAAGAGAACTCCATGCCGCCGATTCGTTTCTTGATCCATGTAATGCAACGGTTAACATTGGTGATATTGGCAGATTTCAAAATTATTTACTCCAAGTCGCTTTTTTTAGTTAGTAATGTACTAGTTATACTTTTTAGTAGCCTATTATAGGCTGCCTATAACTACTTGATAATAATTTATTATCAAGAAAAAGTCAAAACGGATGTTATATCTGTGGTCGATTGAAGCACTTCTAATTATATTACTATCTTGTATGTGGAGATTTGAGACTTTTCCGTGACATCTTTTCCCGTAGTTTCACTTCCGGACCCCGCCGAGTACATGATGATTCATTTTTCTCACTTCTGATTGCGGTGTTAGAAAACAGAAATATTCCCATGAAGGGGGACATCATTGCGGAGCAAATTTTCTAGAACTTGAAGAAATTTTCTGAAAAGTCTCAAATTTAGACAAATTGGACAAAACAAATCTTTTTGTCATAAATTATGGAGTCATGAACATTACGTTCAGAACGGCACCGTCTGAATCGGTCTCTTTTCTTTTGTGGCGAAAGGTTAATCCGCCTAGATTTTTCCCCTTTTGAGCAGCGTCGTTGGGCAGAAGTGGAGAAATTTCGGCGGATTAACTTTTCGCCACAAAATAAAACAGACCGATGAAAAAGTTTTTTTTTCAAAACTAGGTCAGTTGCTGGATTTTTTCTGAAATCTTCCATCGCTTTAAATCAAAATGACTTAAGGTACTTGAAAATGAGACACAAACGGGCCGCAACTTCTGAAATTGATCGACTTTGGCCGCATGGGGTAATCTACTATGATTTCCATCCGACATTTAATTCTACTTTCATAAAGAAGTTTCATCTTGCCATGCGACACTGGGAAATGAATACTTGTTTACAATTTTTGCCCAAAATTCCACAAACTGGGTATATTTTGTTTTCGGAGGATTGAGTTAATTATAATTTGATAGTACCGCGATATACCGGTTATCCATTCCAAATCTTGAATTGGAAAAATCTTTCGTTTTATAAGTCAAATTTAGTCGCTTTTAATTCAGACATACAATTTATATCTTTACGGGACAAAGTTCATAAGAAAAATGTATATTGTTAATCAAGGATGTTCACACTTTAAGCGCCACCGAGATTTTTCTAATACGGTGTGTCAAAGCTCAAAATTTGGGATGTCATGGACTGCACTAGGTCGGACTGCATTAGGGTGCCGAATATGGACTGCACTCGCATAATCGGACTGCACAAAGTGCAGTCCGAACAAAAGTTCAAACTAAAAATGAACTTCTTTATGAACTTTTAAGGGATGGACTGCACTTTTGACCAAAAGTAACCTTTCAAGGAGCGGACTGCACTTTTAGCCCAAAGTAACCTAAAAGTTCAAAGGATGGACTGCACTTTTAGCAGAAACTAACCAGAGCGGTGCTAACCTTGGAATTGAGAGAAAAAACAACCTATCAATGATAGACTATCAGTCAACACCCTACTTCAGTATTGTGTTACAGTTGTAGCTGGTTTTGTAGTTGGTGTGGGTGTTTCAAGTGTCGTTGGTGTTGTTTTAGATAATTGTGTTACAGTTGTAGCTGGTTTTGTAGTTGGTGTGGGTGTTTCCAGTGTCGTTGGTGTTGTTGTTACAGTTTTGAGTTGTTACAGTTTTGAGTTTTACAGTTAAATAGTCCTTACTCGGAGGTCCGGCGCATATCATTGATATATTTTTCGCGGTTGATGACGCATCCCATAAATAAAGTTTTTTAAAAAATGGATGAATTTTAATGTATAATTTCTATCGAGAAAGTTTCTGCCTGATAAATAAATTGACGTCCGTTGGTTAAATATCGTATTTTTCGCAGACACATTTTATTTGATTACAAATTTTATCAATTACAAATTACAAAAAATCGTTACCTATTTGGCTAATTACGTCATTTCGTTACCTATTTGGGTGTTACCTATTTGGGTGGGGGACTGTAATTGATTACGGTTCCGAATTTCCGACCGTTTTTCCTGATATTTGGTTTACAATATTTATCAGTCAGTAATCGAGAGCAAACATATGGCACAACAGGAGTTAAAAAAAATAATAATCATGCAGAAGCTTCAAACACCAGATTGAAATTTCACTAAAACAAAGTACAATGTAATGGGTTTGTATAGTACGTACGTCATCTGGGTCAAACGATCAAGTTAAAAAATGTTAATTCGCCAATGAACAAGTGTCGGGGCTCTTCATTCAAAAAAGTCTAAAAAGACAGAATTTTATAGATAATTTTATCTCAAAAAGACAATATTTATGTGTTTAAAAACCTGTATTATAACTGCGAAGGCTAATAATAAAACTTCAGTGCGCAGTGCGTAGGCGGCCACACAGAATATTACATTTCTGCAACTTAGCTGTGAGTATGGTGTGATAGGGTCTAAGTAAGTAACGCAATTTTTTAGACTCGCATACTTGGAAAATTTAATAAATTTCAGATACACTCCTTGAGGGTTTATGTGCCCATTTCGCGACCTGAAAAGTGGGCACATAAACCGAAATTGGGCACTTAAACCCGCAAGCGTAGGCGGAAAACTTTGTAAAATTTTTTTGGGCACATAAAGCGACGGTCGGACTCTTTTGTATGAAATTTGAGGATTTGTATCAAGTTGCAGTGCATACACTGTTAATCTCGTTCGTGTTAAATATAAAATTACAAAACTTAGTTCAAAATGGCAAAAAATAGAAAAATTTTATTTACAGGGGGGCGTCAAGTAAGGATAGGTTTCGTGATTTTGAAAACCTACCCTTACTTGGCGCCCCTACCCGTACTTGGCGTTGCCAGGCCTGAGACCCTACCCTTACTTGGCGCTATCGCGCCTGAGACTGCAGCTTAGAAATGTGACTCACAAATTAGTTTTATTATTTTATTTTTCTAATTGTACCTACAAAAATAATTTTCAAAACTTGAAAAAATAGGTTTTATGACCTTGAGAAGAAAAAACCAGGAGGCTTTAAATGCATTTTCAATAGACCAGAAAACATATAAGTTATAATTTTATAACCATCTGACAAAAATCTGAAAGATTAGGACCGTAACACCGTAATGGTCAAAAGCAAGTTCAAAGAAAACACATAATTTTGAAAATAGCATTAGACCTTAGTCCAAATAAAGACAAAAAGACCTTAAGGCAAAAAAAGATCATAAAACCTTATAACTGACCAAATCTTTGACCGTATAACTGACTCCAATGTAGGGATTATTTTAGAAAACAAAAATTTTCTATCTTGAACATGCCCATTTTTCAAATTCCGCAAATTCTCTGAAAGAATAAATTCTCTGTGTACATATTTTTAAAAATTATGTTTTTTTTTTCATTTTGAGTGGCAGTTTTTTATGATAAGGAATAGGAAAATATTGTTCAAAACAGTATCAAAATGTTTGTTTGGGAAAATTGATTGGTCAGTCTATGAGACAAATATCCTGGGAGCGCCAAGTAAGGGTAGGTTTTAATAAAAAGAACAAGTGGCACGTGACTTTGCGACCAATAATGAGTAACATTATGATTGCAAATAATAACAATTTCATGTCAAATTTTTTTTTCAAAAAAAAAACCTACCCTTACTTGGCGTCCACCGCATTTTTTCTGAAAAACNTTTTGAAACTATGAACATGACTCAGTGGGCACATAAACCCTCATGCGTGGGCGGGATTCGTGGAAAACTTTTCCTCAAAAACTGGGCACATAAACCATCCATCGGGGCTAAGTGGGCACATAAACCCCGGGCACATAAACCCTCAAGGAGTGTATCTTTAAATATAAACTAAGAATAACAGGTGGAAAATGTGATAAAAAATTAATCGAATTATGTTCTGATGAAAAATATCCTTTCTATCTAATTTTGACAATGCTGATAATTGTTTTATTATCTTGAGTACAACCCAATTTTCAACAGAAACGGAAGCCTAGGCTCCAAGTCGGCCAGTGATCATGAAAGTGTCATTAGAAAATCTTATAAAATATATTTTATATTATTTCGTGTAAAAAATATGTGGGAGCTCGAACGGGTTGCAAATAAGCGTTACATTCGTGTTTTGAAAAATTGACCCGTACCTATTTCTTAGTGTCCTTATTGGGATGGTTTTAAGTCATTTTCCATGATACTATTAATAATATTTTTTTGTAAACTATTTTATGGTGCTCGACACATATACTGATTAATAAAAATGATATAAAATAATATCTGGTAGTCTATGTTAAAGCTATATATTCATGTAATAAACTACTTCTAAGAATTGCTCGTAAGAATTGCCTTTTCGAATTATATTTTTGATAACATGTAATGATTACATTTAAGTGGTACATTACGAAAAGTACAACTACATAAATTTGATTTGATAATTCCTTGTTGTAATTTCATATCGTTCCTACATGCACTGCATCTATAAATAACATGCGTTCATTACATATTTTACATATTTTAATAATATGTATGATTTATTAGATTTTGTGTATTTCAAAGTTATTTTTAAATATACATGGAATTACTCTGTTAATTACATATATATATTACATGTGCAAATTTATGGCATGTAACTAAACAATTCATATATCAAATAATGTATGATGAACTCCTACCAGTTACATTAGTTACTTTTCTAAATTAGAGCTTCGTATGTATTACATGTATGTTTATTACATGTACAAAGAATTACGTACATTATTAAATGTGTATATGATAACTTTAAATCATGTTCGTTTACTCAGGTATCGGACTGTTTTGCTAAAAAAATTACGTGATAATCACGTTGTGATCGTACTTGAAATACGTAGTTTATGTAAGCACCGTTGTCCTTTTTTGTGGGTGATGTAGTCGTTGTATTGGTAGTTGTAATGATAATTGTACTTGTCGTGGTAGTTGTAATAATAATTGTATTGGTAGGTGTAGTGGTAACTTTAGTTGTAATTGTAGTTGTTGCTGGAGTTGCAATGGTGGTTGTATTTGCAGTTGTGGTTGTAGTGATTGTTGTCCTTGCAGTGGTAGTTGTAGTTCCAGTGGTAGTTATAGTCGTAGTTACAGTTGTTGTGATTGTTGCAGTTGCAGTTGTACTCGTAGATGTAGTTGTAATCATATTTGTACTCGTAATAGTTGTAGGCGTAGTTGTAGTAATTGTTGTTGTTGTCGTGGTTGTAGTTGTAATCGTGTTTGTAGTGGTATTTGTAGTCGTAATTGTGAATTTAATTCTAATCATGGTCGTAGTCAACTTAAACTTATAATTGTAGTAACTGTTGTTGTCGTAATTGCAGTCGTAAATGTGGTCGTAGCTGCTGGCACACTAGTCGTAGTAGTATCGTAGTATCTGAAGTGGTAACTGTAGTGGTTGTACTTGTAGTTGTAATTGTTGTAGGTGTAGTAGTTGCAATGGTAGTTGTATTGTCTGTTGTATTTTCATTTGTGGTTTTAGTCGTATTCGTTGTTGTAGACTAATGCAACTTGTAGTAATGGTATTCGCAGTGGTTGTTGTAGTTGTATTGGTAGTGGTAGTCGCAGTGATTGTTGTAATTGCATTGGTAATTGTTGTAGGTGTTGTAGTTGCCATGGTAGGTGTATTGGCCGTTGTATTTTGTGGTTTAAGTAGTATTCGATGTTGTAGTTGTTATCGTATTGGTTGTTGTAGTCGTAGTTGTAATTATGGTATGGTGATGTTGTCGTCGTTTTGGTTGCAGTGGTTGTAGTTTTGTTATATGCTTTGGAACGGTGCTTTTATCCTTTTTTTTATGTTGCCGTTCCCCCGCATCTCCACCATGTGACTTTAAATAGTCCTTACTCGGGGGTCCCGGCCCATCTGATCACGGACGGGTCGGCACCATTGTGTTTATTCCTGTATATTTATTCTCTGGAAGTCTTCGTAAATACATGATAATAATGTGTACGGCAAAATGGAGTTTCAGGGCCCAAAAAGCGCTCGCAGGGGCCTGTTGTGGTGATTGCAGTCCTTACCCCCATTACAACGTTCCTTAATTTGTTTGCTATTTAATAAAACAAAAAAATATTTTCTTGAATATAACTAATTAATAATTTCTTAATTATATTTCTTTTTCGAAAATAGAAGAAATAATTGTAACAATTATGGCAGTTTTTCTTTGGAAAAAAATACAAAAGACGTTAACCTGCGTTTCAGTTGTCGCTGCTGTTGCAGTTGTTGTTAGCTTTGTAGTAATTGTTCGTGTTTGTAGGAAGTGTTGGTGTCGTAGTAGATGTCGGTGTTGCTGCTGTCGTTGTTGTTGTAGTTGTCGTTGTAGGTGTCGTTAGTTTTGTAGTGATTGTTGCTGTTTTAGTAAGTGTTGTTGTCGTAGTAGATGATGGTGTTGTTTTTGCCGTTGGTTTTGTCCTTATCGTTTGTATGTTAGTATATGGGCATCTAGTTTTTTTGGTATTTCGGTATCTGGGTGTGATCAGTAAATGGGTATCTGTTTTTTTTGGTATTTCGGTATCTTGGCGTTATCGGTAAATGGGTATCTGGTTGGTATTGTTCTCTTATTACCTCTATTAATCTTCGTTTGTTATCAGTAGGTCGGACCTCCATGTGTTGCAACAGTCCCGGTCTCGTATCCGACTGTTACATTGTTAAAGAGTGAAAAAAAAACTTTATTCACCAAGAAATAATTTATTGTTATTCTCAAAAGTGTGATTTTGCCAACTGGCGTACTGCAGGAATAAGTTTGCAGTGCCGACCCTTTAGCCAACAGATGGCGGGTCAGCACTGCTCGGCACGTTAGCTTGTTAGAACCCTGATTAACAGGGGCCGAGCACGCCATCTCCCGTTCACCTCACCCAACGGTCCCCTTCGAACGTGTTAGCTTTTCTTTTCAATCACACCGACCGGAAGATATTCATGACCGGCACCGGTGTAATCGGAAAGGTCCCTAAACCGACAGACCATTGGAGGCATGCCTCCCGCGCAAACTTTCTATTTTGCCAGAATTTCTCCATGTTCATAACGGCGCACTTTCTGCAACCGCCGGAGCGAAGAAGCGCTTGAGCAATCACGCTACCTCGATCGTATCTACTATTCAAAATTAGAATGGGCTGCTTACGGCATTGAGCTATGTCAATCCCCTCTGCGACGCATTCCTCCGTGTCAATATCGGGTTTGAGACTATATATATCACTTATTTCGACTCCGATTGTCCGAAGGATATGAGCGACATGTGCTATGCTCTTGCCCCTTCCGGCACTCGGGTCATAAACCAAGACGGCAGAGTCAAAAGGTACCGATTTCAAACTCGTATGTCTTACGACATGCGAGTTTCGCACACCGAATTCATGACGCTGCACTCCATGCGACGGAGAAAACCACGGCTCCGCATATATTCGCATGTTTGTGTCCCAATTTCTCCCCATACTCGCACTATCGTGCGCGTATTTGATTACAGACAAAAAAAGACGGGCGGGCTATGTGAATATTTTAGTCTTTGCTAGGGGGTCCCGGCCCATCCGACCAAGGACGGGCCGGCACCGGCATGTGTTTTCCTGTTCGTTATTTATTCGGACGTTGCGGCGGTGTAAATAAGTAATAAACATATAACTGGCAACGTGATGTTTCGGGCCCAAAAAGCGTTAGAGCAGGGGCCCATTGTGCTAGTTGCAGTCGCTACCCCCAATACGGACGTTCCATATTTGAGAACGACGATCGCACGGGATGCGTCCGTATTGGGGGTCGGGACTGTAATCAGCACAATTAAAAAGGGTATTAGTAGTAGTAAGGCGTAAGCACAGTCGAAAAAATCGCCCCAGGCTACAATATATCATCCTGCCCCGGGGCAAAAAAAAAAATTTCGAAAAATTTTCAAAATTTTCAAAAAAAATTTTCAAAATTTTCAAAAAAATTTTTCAAAATTTTCAAAANTTGATCGACTTTGGCCGCATGGGGTAATCTACTATGATTTCCATCCGACATTTAATTCTACTTTCATAAAGAAGTTTCATCTTGCCATGCGACACTGGGAAATGAATACTTGTTTACAATTTTTGCCCAAAATTCCACAAACTGGGTATATTTTGTTTTCGGAGGATTGAGTTATTTATAATTTGATAGTACCGCGATATACCGGTTATCCATTCCAAATCTTGAATCGGAAAAATCTTTCGTTTTATAAGTCAAATTTAGTCGCTTTGTATTTACCAGGTAAATTTTACCTTGTAATTCAGACATACAATTTATATCTTTACGGGACAAAGTTCATAATAAAAATGTATAGTATTGTTAATCAAGGATGTTCACATTTTAAGCGCCACCGAGATTTTTCTAATACGGTGTGTCAAAGCTCAAAATTTGGGATGTCATGGACTGCACTAAGTCGGACTGCATTAAGGTGCCGAATATGGACTGCACTCGCAAAATCGGACAAAAGTTCAAACTAAAAATGAACTTTTTTATGAACTTTTAACTTAAAAGTTTTAAGGGATGGACTGCACTTTTGACCGAAAGTAACCTTTCAAGGAGCGAACTGCACTTTTAGCCCATTTTTAGCCCACTTTTAGCCCAATTTTCGAGTGCAGTCCATATTCGGCACCCTAATGCAGTCCGACCTAGTGCAGTCCAAAATTTACCATTTTTTATTCTAGAAATTAATACGCAACGTGTATTAACAATTCCACGTTTTAAATAAATTTAATAATTTTAACAACTGAATAAAAACGAGAAATCAATACGAGTAAAAGAAAAATACGACATTCTGAAACGAAGAAAAATAACTGTGAAAGAAAAAAACGATGAAATATTTCCCCCATTTTATTCCGTATTAATTTCTAGAATAAAAAAGCGGTAAATTTTGAGCTTTGACACACCGTAATTTTTTTTACATGCAATTATCTAGAAAATTTTTTTGTTGAATTCGCATAATCTTGTTTTTTTGAAAAAAATAAAAACGTAGATCAGCTGTTTTTTGCTTTGTGTATTTTTATACATGTAATTTCAAGTTAGTTTTTCCGGCATTAACATTATAACTAACTCCCCTGTACCTATTTATTTATAAATAATTCAAATAGCGGTATTGTGGATGTTGCTCATTTGTTGGAAAACAGCCCGGCGAATCGGCCCAGGGCCTATCTATAGGCCCTGGATGTGATCGTCTGGGCACAATAATTCATGAAGTTGGCCATGCTGTTGGATTTTGGCATGAAATGTCCCGTCCAGACCGTAATGAGCATGTTGAGGTCATGTGGCAAAATGTCATGAAAGGTCACGAAAAGAATTTTAATATTGAAACGATGATTGATTCACGGGGTTACCCATATGATCCTTATTCAATAATGCATTATGGAATAGCAGATTTCTCTAAAAATGGAAAACGAACTATTCGTTTCCGGGATAATATCAAGGAAAATGATGTAGGAAAAGTCTTATTATAAAGTATGGTACATCTAAAGATCTACAGAAATATATACTAATTTCTCAATAAAATGAAATCTTCATCTTTTTGCTAAAAAGCCTATGAAGGACGTAAGTAAGGTTGTGAAGGAGGTGGGATATGATTGGTGGCAATCAAACGTGTAGGTTTCATCATACATCTTAAAAGTGTTAACCTTCTAACTCATCCATATCTCTTTTTATTCTCTCTTTATTTGAGAAAAAATACTTGGGTAAAAAAGTACATATTACATATTTATTAACTTTTTAAGAATCAGGACCAACGTTGCAAAGAACTTCAGATAATAAGCCTCTATAAGGACAACGAACGCAGCTGAGTGTTGGAGATGTTCAACAAACATTTTCAATGTATAATTGTAAAATCTGTGGAGGATCTGTTGATAGCCGCCTATGGAAAGATTTTCTCAGTACTAACGACTTTTGGAACAACTACCTTTGTGAAGTAAGTAATTTTAGAATTACAGCAACTCCTTTTTAATCAATTGCTTATATCTTTTTGGTATCTTGAATCACGTCATTTCTCTATGTTCACTGACATTGAACGACGGCCGTCTACAAGACGTGCCTAACGCTACTGGTTTAGTCTCATGAAAATCGGCTGCGCGTTTCTAGTATACCGTTTTCGGCATATTTTATAGGTCATTCGCGATAGAAATCGTGCACAATTCATTTTTTTTTCTTCATTTTGTCGTATTCAAGAAATTTTTAAAAAATGAGTCCCTTTTTGCGTAAATCGAAGTCGTCTTTTTTTCTTTTTTTTATCTTCTCGTTTTTTTTCTTGAGGATATTTCTCTCGCAAGAGCGTAATTTGGGGAACTGTCCTTTTGCTCATACTTTAGAAAAAAAAATAGAAGTGTGAACAAAGGGTCATGACTCATGAGCACTCCAGTGCTCATATGAGCAAAAGGGTATGGATGACCCTTTGCTCATAATTTTATGAAATTTAGAGCTCATGTCGAGATTCGGCTTAATTAACGGATTATGACTCGGATAATTACTAAAACTTTGATTTTTTTACGTTTTCAGAATTTTTAATGCCGTTAATAGGCTCTCTTTCATGCCGCTGATTACAGACATATTTTTTAAAAATAATTTGAACTACTTTTGCGCAATCAAATATCCGGTAGACCATCTGTATGTTAGATATATATAACGGTTCGTTTCCAGGAANTGTCCCTTATAAAGCGTACCTCCTGTATATTTAATTAATTATTATTGTTGGTATGTAGACTATATTTGTAGTGGCGAATCATTGGGGGTCTGGGAAGCAGAATTATGGTAAAGATTGAAACTGCGCGATTTATTGGTTATGTTAAAATTTTTAATGACAAGGGTTTTGTTAAGATTTTGAGTCTCCTCTCAACTTTTTTACCGTAAAATTTGACAAAACCCCTTGAAATGGTGCCATTCCAGACAATAATGAACTTATATTCTCTTCCTTTGGTAATGCTAGCCATGTTCCAACTTCAATAATGTCTAACAGTCAGGTTTTTTTAATTTCAAGTATTACAGACGCAGTTCATTTTTTGTTTGAGCTTGAGAGCACAGCCGAACGCAGCTCGATTTTTTTTCCGAGCCCGAGAGGACAGCCCAACACAGCTCATTTTTTTCTGACTTACGCCGACCCCTGATTACAGTAGTAGTCCTAATTAATAGACCCACTGACGGTCTTTTAATAATAGTCACTTTGGATCCCTTATTTTCATGTATTTCCTAACTATCCACTATACTATCTAGTTGTAAAAAATAACTAATTGTCAAAGTAATTTACTATGGACATTATTTAGTATAAGATCACGTTTAAAATGCGCTTTGAAAAACTTCTTGAAGTTCTGGAAGACTATTGATTATTGGGAACATAACGGAAGGTGACGTGAGACTAAAGTTGGCCGAGAAGTATGATCGTGAAATAAATCTTTCGACGGATGACTTTCAAATTATTTTAAATCCGTTTTATCCAAATAATGTTAGACTTAAAAGTCCTTTCAAGAGTATATGGACAATACGTGCACCCTATGGAAATCATATCCAAGGCTTTGTTATCTAAAATTTTGAGTAACTTTACAAAAAAGATAAACTTGCATATAATATACTTGCAATATTTGAACTCATTACAGTAGCAGAAATAAGGGTCGCCAAATTATGGTCGGTTTTGATACAGTCCTTACTCTCAATACGAACGCACTCAGTACCGACGATTGCTTCCAATACCGGCGCTTTTTGTCAAAAAATGTCCCCAAAACAGTCGAAAATGGACACTTTAAAGACAATTCACCCCAATACGGGCGATTTTTTCGATAATCAAAAACGTCCGTATTGGAATTCAGGACTGTAATATCATATTTTCTGTAATTATGTAACAACCTGATAGCAAATTTTACCCATTTTCGAATGGATACTGGTCAAGGAATCGTCATCACAAGTGCAAAAAGAAAATACATCGGACGAAATTCTCCTGGAATTGTATTAATCGAGGCAAACAATACCAAAATTGTTTTCGAAAGTTTTTATTCTTCGCGTGTTTATGATTTGAGGATTATTCTTCATGCAAAGCAGACACCCTGCTCCGGTATTAGTTCTAACTACACCGCCTGAGGGTTTATCAGGCCACTTTCGCCTTCCAAAAACGGTCCGATAAACCCTCAGGCGGTGTATGATTCAATCAGCTTTAACAAAGTTCTATTACAGACACTATTCTTGAATCTTGAATTACTTCTGTGAATTTCTGGTGTATACAATGGTGTTGTTTGTAAAGTGTCAAACAATCTTAGGCCTAGACTATAGAGCTTTAAGATAGACATTGACACTTGCGATCTTTTCCGTTGTTCAACTTTAACCACATTTGATGCCAGAAACTGAACTTTACTTACTAAAAATTTTAGTGAATAATGGTGGATGTGCTCAAATATGTCATTACAGACACGAAGGTGTTTTTTTATTCAGCAGAACTGTACGTCTATTTTACTTTTTTAAAAATCGAGCGGCCTATGAAATTTCATCATTTACTTTTTCTTCCACACAACAAAAGTTAATCATATTGCAATAGTGTGGATTTTTGTCACGAAGTTAGTAAATTGCTATTCAATGGTTATCAGTCAATGGTATTTCAGTCCTAATTTTCCGGGCTGTTTCTGTCACTCGGTTGACTCCATGCACATTTGTTACCGAATTGCGCTGTTAAAGACATACACCACCTATCTAAGTAAGTTAACAAAATTAAAATAAAAAAACTGTTAACCTGTGTTAACTTACTTGTTGATTGTTAACTTAGTTGAGTAGTGCGTTGGCGGAAGTGCTGGAAGACGTTACAAAACTGTTAACTTACGTTTTTTTCCAAATCGAGAAAAAAATTGTTAACTTAAAGATTGTTAACTTCCTAAGGTAGGTGTTGTAATCTATGTGGTATTTGGACAACTACGACAATTTAAAACGGTTCTTTCTTATTAAAAAAAACACTAAAACGTTACATGTTCCTGTCAGTGGAATTATGAACTTTCAGACGATCTGCGCAGTTGTTCAAAGAAATGCGGAAGTGTTATAAAGTACGAGGACGGGCAACCGCTTGGCGAGATTATGTCGACCGATTACCCTAATGATTATCCGCCAAATCAACATTGCTTATGGCGGTTTTTCTTTCCACAAGATGTCACTCTCGAATTTTACTATCTTCAATCAAACATAGATTTAACGCGCTCTTGTGCCGAGGATTATTTAATTATTGACAGGAACGGCATATGTAGTTATTTATCTCATTCAAACAATCAAATTATTTTAAGGTTTTTTCTTCAAAAAAGAATTTATCATATTAATAATTTCTCCCAATTTAGAACATTCGAAAATTTTGATTGAAAGTGTCACTTGGCACTGAAATACCACTTCCCCTAATTTGGCCCGGTTAAATCCCCAAAACGTAAAGAGTTAGGGAAAAATGATCCTTACATTTCGCCGGGGTAAATACGTATTTATCTTTATTCGGGTTTTTTTCGATTTTATTATTATTTATGTCTCACAGCGTGAAACTCTGTGGCGTTGGAGATCTTTTTATAAGACCGATTTATAGCACTGCAAATGATACACATGTCATATTCCACTCAAACCAGAAATATGCACGAAGTGGATTCATACTGAAGTACAACTTTAATAAAATATTATGACAAAATCGTTGTCGTGGCATTTTTGACATTGCCTTGTTTTTTAAACTATTAGAGTGTGATTTGTTTGACTCAAAACAACACGTACTGTACAACAATGAGATTCAAAAGTGAGGAACTGTTTTACCTTTACTACAAAATATTATTTACAAAATGTGACGATTACGTAATAATTGCGTAATTACATAATTAACATGGTATATATGGTCCACAGCCTATGGTAATTTATCACGCATGGAAAACAGTTGAACTTTTAACGAGTGAACGGGTTGTAAGTTATTTTGCTTTCTTTTTCATATCCCAATCTCGGATTTCGATTTCCATTGTCAGCATATCGGTACTATTCAAACTTTTTACGATTTTGGTATCAGTCAGGAACGGTCCAAAACCTTCACCCGTGTTATAGGTCTCGCTGTACTCATTGCTCAATACCACTTTGCCGTCGTCCGTGGTAACCTTTAGGTGAAATGTTACATAAATTTGTTTTACATATACATGTGGTACGACAGTAAATCCAACCCAATGTTTGCCCTGACTGTACCTATAATATATTCGAATTTAACGGTGTTCGAAATAGGNAAGCGTCCGTATTGGAAGAAAGCGTCCTTATTGAGTGCATCCGCGGATATCCGTATTGAGAGGAAGGACTGTAGTGTTAACTATAATTAAAGTGTTCCATTACAGAACAAGACGTTCAGCTACAAAAATCTTGTTTATTTTTATAGTTTATTTGTTCCGATCCAAAAATAGAAAACTATTAGGTTAGGTAAATATTGGCGGCTTGAGAACAATGGATAAAAGAAATCGATGGATTTCCAAATATTTTTTTTTCTTAGCTCTGAGGGAGGCTGCCAGCCGCTCACCTAAA
This sequence comes from Oikopleura albicans, assembly GCA_004367875.1. Lineage (NCBI taxonomy): Eukaryota > Metazoa > Chordata > Appendicularia > Copelata > Oikopleuridae > Oikopleura > Oikopleura albicans. Next base: position 953,738 of record SCLG01000004.1, read on the forward strand.
AATTGTTTCGACTCCGCACCGCCTCCGTTTCACCCAAAAAGAAGCAAATAATACTAATAAACCTACGCGTCAGAGTCACGTGTTCTAACTCGAGCGAATAGACGACGAGAGAAAACACAACGTTAAAAACTCTATTCAATATTTGGCACAATTTCGGCATTTTAACATATACCAAATATGTTAAACTTCTTTCAAGAAATTACGTATTTGGTTAGTCTATGTTAATTTTTACTGTCGTTACTGATGTTTTTCAGGTTAAATTGCTTAAGGCAGAAGATTTGGCTTTGTAAATGCTTACGCTTATACTTACCAGCCAATTAGCGCACTGTTTGCATTTGTTTCTTCCTGAAATTATGTTAATCTAGGCGCTGAAGCAATTTCCATTGTGCATTTTATGTCGATGAAATACAAATAATCATCAATAGGTTTCTAAAGAGAATTTGGCATGAAAACGGTGCTCAACTAAACGAAATAACAAAGCGCGGCCTTTGGTCAATGGCGAGCACGCTCAACAAAAAAAAGTAATGAGCAATCGATGGAGATCGCTCTTCTAGCACGCTGATTGGCCGGCCATGGCGGTAGAGATTCTTTTTCTCTGTCAATTGGCGAACAGCCACATTGAGCACCACTTTTATGGCAAATTCTCCTTATTCAAAAGAAGATAAATTATGTCATTGTAGAATATATAACAACTTGACTCAGATTTTGTACACTTCCTACAGTCTTCGATGTGCGCGCGATATTTATCATATTCAATAATTGAGTTGCAAGACGGAAACGGGCATTGAATTGAAAGTTTAGAAAGTTGTTTTCGAATAAATTGGTGGGGTTGAGCTACATCAAACTGATAACGAAATTCATTTTGACAAGTCGGACAAGCCGCACAAATCTTTTAGTGGATTTGGGTGAGATCATGATAATCTACAGCTCTTGCACCAAATGGAAATACTGAGTGTGGTAACCAGTTTCTTGAGTCAAAAATAACGCGATTCAGTCCATTAGAGGGCGCCAAGGGAGGAGTTTGTAATCGTTCAAATCGTTTAACATACTTGGCGCCACCTAATGTACTGTATTGCGTTAAAAATTAGTTACCACACACAGTAAGTTTGTTTCGAAATTGACATGGAAGAGACCAAAATTTTGCGGTTAAGCTGATTAAAGTAAACACCCTTTTCCAGGTTCCTTTTGAAGCAGCCCATTCACTGAGGCACCCTCTACAAAAACAATGGTTGCAACCTTGAAGGGATCTTTTTTCATAAAAAGTTTACGAAAAAATTCTGCAGAATTATGTACAGTCATTACAGTTTGTTTACCAAATGAATAATCAAAATAGTAAATTACTATTCTGTTTATTTGTTTGCTAAACAAAAATAATGATGTCACTGTAGTGACTGTAGATAATTCTGCAGAACGGATTCAAGAAAGAGTAAATAAAGAAACCGAAATTATTAACAGCACTACATAGAGATTCCCATTTCTTTGATTTCAGCTGGATTTTCCAAGAGCTTGGAACAAATTGAACACAGTAAATCGCTGTACTCACCATGAACAATCAATGCTGTTTTAATACCCATTTTAATGTAGTCGAGTAACTCGTGTGGTTCAAGTCGAGTCTTTTATGTTTCAAATAATTGCATCTTTCGAATTTGTTACTAACTTTCCAGACGAATAATGTAATTGTTATTGAAAAACAATTTTAAATTGAACGTAATCTAGAATATATTTCATTTTTTAAGATACCATTATTTTATCTTATCAGCAGTTACCTCATAATATGACTCAAAACTGTTTTCTATCGCGCTATAGCGGCTAAGCGTGTCTTTAAAGTGGAAATTTCACTTGAAGAATCACAATGTAGATTATCTACAAGAAACGTAAAAAAAACCCAAAAATTCATGACGATCGCTGAGTAGTGGATGGTTTTGGATATTCAGAGCCCATCAGTGGAATATTATTTAAAAGTACTAATCACAATCTGTAATGAGAAAAATCACAAAAGAAAAAAAAATATCTTCATATAATTTACATAAACGACTATCCCTAGATGTATCCGAAAATGTCGGCAAAAATAATTTACCGCGCATTATTCGCAGATATGGGCTCGCCAGGTGTAAACTTAATTGCAAACACATGCCCAATTAGTAATAGCCTATTAGTAATAGACATTAGTAATGCCGCATTACCTATGACAGCTCTCAGCAAATCTGTCACTTTTTCTAGAACCCTCCCAAAAATTCTCGATGTCGCGCTTCTAGAGAAAACACAAGTTCACATCTTGACGAGAAAAAAAAGGTTTGCCACATAAATTGTGTGACATAATGTCAATTTGAGAACTATTGTTGCCTGGCGATTAATCGTGAAGTTAAAGAGCGTTAAAAATACCCACTCAAAAGGAAAACAGGGTTTTGCAACTTGAGATTTTTATTAACACAATTTTATACTTGCGACTTGTGACAATACTTTTTTTTTTGATTTCAGCACTTCAGAAAAAAAAAATGGACGAAAAAAGAGAAAGTCTGAAGCGGTTCCGTGAAAAGTACTTTCCTGACATGTATGGTCCAACTGACGCCTCAAACAATGCCGACCATCGGGCCAAAAAACAAAAACTTGAGCAAAATCAACGAGCACTTGGGCCAAAGTGTGATCTCCTGAACAGCACAGAGAAAATTGATAATTCAAGGGACAGTTATCAACGGGCGCTACGAAACGTGCTGCGTGAGCGCAGAGAGAAAAAACCCACGAAAGAGCAGAAAGATCGGATTTTGGAGAAAGAGAAAATAATAGTCGGAATGCCGTCAACGCTAGGCTTTTCAAACTTAATTT